>CAKNXH010000180.1:266145-387069 GCA_932178445.1 Andricus quercusramuli
TCCAGTGTTAAGATGTCTAATAACACTTATATCCACAAGCTCAGGGTTCTTGGGAACGCCAGTAATCTTTCCCTTCTTCAAATGAATTTTGGCACACTTGTCCAAACCAAAGTCCATCCCAATCTCTCCTGTGTAGTTCTTGACGATATTTATAGCAGTATGAAGTTTGCTTTTACCAGCGGCATAGATTTTCAGGTCATCCATATAAAATACATGAGTGACCTTATGCTCACACTGTTTAGTGTCGCCACAGAGGTATCCAGGAGAATTTCGTAGTGCGAGAGATAGAGGCAGAAGTGTGATGCAAAAAAGCAAAGAGCTCATACTATCCCCTTGAAAGACGCCCCTCTGGAAGGTGACCTTGTTCGTCGTCAGACGATGATTCCTAGATGAGATGGTAAATCTAGTTTTCCAAAGAGGCATCAATCTCTCTATGCATCTCACTATGTGTGGATGTACCTTTAAGCTTTCCAACAGACAGATAATAAGTCTATGAGAGGTTGAATCGAAAGCTTTCCAGTAGTAAATCCAGGCCATTGACAGGACGCGCTGATGGGCGGCAGCGTCTTTACAGACACACCTGTCAATTAGCAGGTTCTCTCGACAGCCTGCTACACCTTCTTTCGCGCCTCGTTGTTCGTACATCTCTCGCCATACAGGCTCAATTCGTCGAATGATCCTGTTGTTTAGGACAGCTGTAAAGATCTTATACAGTGTGTTTAAACAAGTTATTGGCCTGTAATTCTCTAGTCTGGACAAGTTGCCTTTTTTCGATAGGAATATAGTGCGTCCTAACACCAGCCACTGCGGAATAGGCGTCTCCGACTTTAAATATGAGGTGAATATGCGGGCCAAATGTGACTGATGGGCACTCCTCAGATTTTATGAGGCTGTCGCAAAACTCCTTGAATCGGATGATATTGTCAGTATCTTCTTTCAACTCTAGTGTTTTCGGGATCTTGTACACCTCTCTCCAAAAAGTCTCTAACTCCTTGAGCTTGGGTGGATTTTTTACAAAAACAGGGGGATCACTGAAGAGGCATGATGGGTCAGCAAGAAACTGTTGATTCTTCCTGTTCCATCTCTCCCTCTTCTTTATCCTCCTCCTTGCGTCAGATAACAGCCTTATTTTGTCAACAATATGCTGCTTGATTGTCAGCAGCTTTGACTTGTTCAGTGTGTGATTCAAGGTCCTTAGTTCTTGGGCGAACTTTCGAACCCTTTCCGTAAACGGTCTACCAGATGTTATGTAGTCAATCACACATTGAACACGGGACGCATTCTGTCTTGCCCATCCAATTTTCTTGTTCAGTTGATGCAGGCGTCTTCTGGTCTTCTGATCCATCGTCGGTTTCAGCCTTCGATTTGAATCAGCCAAAGCTCTCGCAGCACCATAAACTGAGCAGTTGATGGTCCAGAGGTCGGACTCTTGCGAGACATCTCCACGAAGGGAGGCATCCATTTCAGCCAGATCTTGAGGCTTAAGAGGAACTTGCATGTTGATGTTCCTCCTTGTATTGAAATTGCGATCATCTTTCAGAAGGTGCCTGCTTTCTGCGGTTGGTATTAATGTCGTTTCATCTTCGTCTGCAGCTTGTTCAAGCAGCGGTTGAGGAAGCGCTCCACGTACATATCCATTTTTCCGGAGGTAGTCGGCTTGATTTCGCAAAGACTGATGCGAAGCGTATTGAAGCTCTGGGTGTTTCTGGCACCACAGAGTATGCATACGCGCCATAAAGTCTCCATGAACAGGGATAATACTGGCATTGCAGCAGTCTAGCACGTCATTCTTAAGTTGATCCGTCCACTCAATGTGGGCGTTTCGCCGGTTCGTCGTCGTCTTTCCATCTAAATTATTTTCAGCACCCCGAACTCTAGGGTGATCGGCATTGTTTGCCGATCCATTGTCGGGTGCTCTGCGCGTTCGATCGTTTTGAACCGCATCTACAACATTTTGGTGGTTTGTTGGGAATAAGAATTTTTCACAAATATTTCATGTGTTGAATTTTTCTTAACTGGATTCTATTTTGCAGGTGGTTATCAAGAATGGATTCACGAAAGACGATGGTCAGAGTATAAAAGTAACGCGGAGTTGAATAAATTCTTTAAATATATCGATTATAAGAGATGTTCTCTCCGATCGCGGGATGTTGCAAACCAGCCTTCCAGTAAACGGAAAGCTAGTCCTGAGGGGGAGTACCACAGAAAAGAAAATAATGATGGTAACGAAATACCGTTACCGTTAGGAGCTCCACCTGAAAATTTGATCTCTGTCACGGCTACGGTACATAGCGAACCAGGCAGCACATCGAAGAAAATGCGTACTGATGGAAACGAAGTGACAGCAAATAATGTACCACATTCCATAAGAACAATATTGCAAGATACTCCAAAAAGTGGACCAAGCATCATACGCGAAGAGAACATTTTTATCCCTGACTTAAACAAATATATGTGAAAGTTATAGTAGAGATTATATATGATATGTACAATTATATGAATGTAACATCGTGTTCTTATAGTTTAAAGTATAGTACTTTCATTTTAGCATAGTTAAACACATACACATAAACATATATATATATATATATATATATATATATATATATATATATATATATATATATATATATAAAATCCAAGGGACAAAATTGTTCCTCTGAAAAAATATGAAGGCATGAGAGAAATGTATGGCCGCCTATATAAAAAGTTTCGAGGACTGCCATAGAAGTATTATCCCTTAGATCCTAAATTCTGACGATTTCTGAACAATCCTGGCGAATTCTGACTTTTCCTGACGATATCCGGCCAGAAACGTAACAAAACTGGTCAGGAATCGTCAGAAGTTCTGACTCTGTTTTAGTAGGGGATAATATAATTCATCTGAAATATTTAAGAAAAACCTTTTATTCTTAAACATTTAACAAAATGATTTGAAAATAATTCAAATCGAATCCTAGTTCTAAACCAGCACATAGATGGCGCTGATGCGAGCCAGCACACAGATGGCGTTATAATTTTTATTAATTTTTGCATTACGCCACAACGGAAGTGGGAAGTATAAAGCAGGTTCAACGCTGCATGTGTTAATTGCAGAAAAAAAATCGAAAACAGAAATAATTAATTGATAATCGTATAAAGCTAAAATGGAAATCAGGAACATATGACTTATGATGAATTAAAATTTTTTAATTTAAAGCTTTTTCGAGTTTCAATCGTGTGCCATTCACTTCTTCTGGGCCCTGGAGAAGTAAAGCTCTGAAGATGTGAACTGCAATGCTCACGAAACGTCGGCAACATTCATAATTCCGCACACGATTAAAACCCTAAAAAGCTTTGAAATTCAAAATTTTAATTTATCATAATGAACCATCACGAAAGCATTAAATCTATCATATGACTTATATTTAGAAATAGTATAAAATGTAAAAGAGCGTGCTATTAAAAAATTGAAAGTGCTTCTCTGCAACATATTTGAAAATTATAATCCAATACTATTCACACTATCGATTTTGGAAAGAACGAAGAGAGCTTAAAACTTTCTTGTATTGTGCTTTTTATTGCAGAAATCATTAGAAATAATTTGTACTAGTTGTGTACAGTCGGCTAAAGTAATGGTTTTATTATTTACATGATTAAAAATTCGAATTATTAATGAATAATTATAAATTAATTATAAATATTGTAATTATTATTATGTTTATTGCATTATATAATTCTTGTAATAGCGAAAATAGTTTGTAAACATGTTTTCGGTAGAAAATTCATATTTTGAGTTTAAAATTCATGTATTTGGTTAAAAATCGAATTATTTTAGTTGAAGATTCATCACTTCAGTTGAAAATTCACTTTAAGTATTCTATTTTTTGTGGGACAATAACCTGTTTCGATAAAAATATAATTTTTTTCATTAAAAAATTATCTGTTCAGTAAAAAATTCAACTATTCTATTTTTTGTTAAGAACTAATTTCTCTGAGTGAAAAAAACTGGTTGAAAATTGGATTTTTTCGTGATAGAAAATTCATCTTTTGGATAGAAAAATCCACTATTTGATCGAAATTTGACACTTCAGGTAGAAAATTCATCATCGTGATTAAAAATTAATTTCTTTGGTTGGAAAGTCGTTTCTTTTTAGATGAAAATGATTTTTTTAACTGAAGATGTAACTGTTCCATTTTAGCTTGAAAATTTATATATTTAGTTGAAAATTAATTAATTTGGCTGAGAACTCGTTTTTTTTTAAATTCCTTTTTCCGACTGCAAATTGAAATATAATATTTTTCGTTTGTAAATTCATAAATTGACATAGATTTTCACCTATCACTTACTGAGTGTACACTGATTTCAAGTGACTTCAGTGACTTCATATGAATTCAAGTGACTGCACGCCAGCCAACATTTCGAAATATCCATTCACATCTCCGGAAAATTTAGTGAAATATAGTAATATTTTAGTTAGATTCTGAAACTCACTGGAAGATAACTAAAATATTACTATATTTCACTGAATTTTCCGGAGGTGTGAATGGATATTTCGATATGTTGGCTGGCTGACAGCCAGCAGACAGAGCGTATTTGTGCATTTCATTTTCCGAAATTATCATTACTGTGAATATTTTATCGGTTATCTTAATTTGCTATCGGCAATTTTTACTTGTGGGAAATTTTATTATCATTAAAAATGGGTGTTAACGCAACCCGTTGCACTATTTTAATTTTCAAAAATCAGTTTCAAACAATGTACTTTGCATCATATAATTTGTAGCTTAAATATGTGTTTATTATTTTTATTAATTCAAAAATGCATCCATATTATTTAAATAATTGAATACATCTAGATTAAATTGACTTCTTGAAATTAAAATTTCAAATTAAACCGCCGCTTTCTCTACTCTACTATTACGCCACTAACGGAAGTGGCAACTTTGTGAAGTAATCGGAAACTTCAATAAGGGCTCTTTCACACGATTGCAGATCCGCAAGTTGCGAACTTGCGCAAGTCATGAGTATAGTGAAAATAGAGATTTTTACGAGTGGATACGGAGCACTTGGCTCCCAAACTCTACGTCCCCCCACTCCATCTACCCACAGCTCTTCCATGGTTCATTCCAGTCGTTCCAATTCCAGGATACTTAGGACGTTCAAAATACATTCATGGCAATATAAAACAGCCCGAAAAACGAAAGAAATGTTAAGAAATCAATTACATGTTTGTCATCATGAACTTCACTCGTGTGCATGTCAAGAGACTTCTGATCATGAAATATTTTGTCGCACCTGAAATCAAATCAAATTATTGTCATCAATATTTTTTTCACAATTCTGGCAAAATTTTGAAATCCTTTAAAATATTCTCTTATAATTTATTTTTCAGAATGAAAATCTTTTTCAATTTTCCTGTGAACCTAATTAAATTTTTATATTCTTTCGAAATCTTTTAAAATGCTTAAAAATTTCCTAATTTTTTTCCAAAAATCTACATTCTTAAAAATCTTTTCAAGTTTTCAATCATTTTTGAATCTACTTAAAACTTCTAAATATCTTAAAAAATTACTTTATTTTTTAAATGAATTTATTATTGTTTAATTGTTATTAGAAATTCAAGATGTTTTGTTTGGAAATGAAATTGTTTATTTTTTAATGTTCATTTATAATTACTAATTTCTTGATATATTTTTTGATAGGATGCGTAATTTTTGTTTCAATCGTGGAAAATAACATTAACAATAAAAATAAGCAGTCCCGGACCAAGGTATGGTATTTAATATAATGACTTTTTAAATAATTCTGTAAAGTTGGTATAATATTTAATATAATAGAATTTAGTTTGTATGTACATTGATTACATGTAAAATTCTCATCGACAATGAGACGCGAAATATATGACGCGTATATGTTTCAAAAACGACCAGCTTTTTCCCTTTTTCAGATAGTTTGAAAAAAATCTCTATGATTATATAATTTATTAGAAAGATACAGAAGTGTACCTTTAAGTACGAAATAGTTGATTTTGTTACCAAATAGCTGCATTTTTAACCTATACAAAGATTAACTTTCGACCAAAAGACGAATTTTCAACAAAATTCATGTATTTCCAACCAAAAATATGAATTTTCAACAAAAAAATATTTTAATTTAAACTCAAAAACATTTGATTCCCATCAAAAAAGATGAATTTTCCAAAAAATACATGGACCGAATCCATGTTGAATTCTTTTTTCTGACAATCGAATTTTCCACTTTTGCTTGGAAACAATGACAGATACGAACGAATGATGAGATAAACGTTTGCGCGTCTAAAAAAGTTCGATAAAAATGTCTCGTGTTTTTTTGCGATATTTTTCAGAGTTTACGAGAAAAATTAAAAAATTACATTTTTAAGAAAAAAAGCTCACCCGGCCTCAAAAATTGTTCAGCCCGCATGACAAGAAATGGTGGAAAATTCGTTTGTAAGAAAAAAGAATTCTCCTGGCTACAAAAGTTAGCTAGCAAGCATTAAACCTACAAGATATCTCCATTATCAAAGTATAAGTTAAACAAAAATTGTTATAGAGGTTTAAAGAAAAAAATTCGCGTGTCTTGAAAAACAAAGCATAAAATTCAAATACGCATAACTTTTTCGATTTTTTTTTTTGCAAATCGGAGAAATATGTATCGTCTACTTTCCTCTAAAAAACAACATATTTCATTCCCGAGAGATTTTGCGTTTTTAAGTGTAGAACCCTGCCTGATTTCAAATGGATTTGATGAATGTATTTTCAACCAAATAGATCCATTTTAAACAAAAGAGTTCAATTTTCGTGCTAACATGTCGGAATTTTTAGAAAACAATTGACTTTTAAACCAGAAAAGAAGAATTTTTAAAAAGAAAAGTAAATTTCAGTCAAGAAAGGTGAATTTCCAACGTAACAGTTAAATCTTCCACCAAAGATCGAATCGTTAAATTTTCAGTTCAAAAAACTAATTTTCAACAAAAAAATGCGAATTTTCAACCAGCCGAATTCAACAAAAAACGACGAATTTTTAAGAAAATAGTTAAGTTCTCAACAAAAATGATGAATTTTCAATAAACAAGAATCATTTTAATCCCAAATAGACGAATTTTCTACCTAATAGTTTGATTTTCAAGTTATAAAGGGAAACGTTTCAACCAAATAGTTTAATTTTCTACCAAACTGTTAAAGTTCCAAGTCTTGATAAAAGATAAATTTTCTGCAAAACAATTGCATTCTCAACTAAACAGTTGCAGTTTTAAACAAAAAAGAGTAAATTTCAACCATGAAAATTAGCTTTCTACCAAAAAAAAAAAAAATGAATTTTAAACTAAAAAGTTCAATTTCAAACTATAAAGTATATAAAAGTATATAAAATATATAAAAATGGTTTATTACATTTTTTTCGTTTCGTTTATAAATCGCTGTCAATGTATTTCTAACGACCTAAGCATATCAATTTAAAAAAATAAAATCAAATACTTGACCTCAAAAATGTACGAAGATAAGAACTTTTCGATTTAAAGTTGACGGATCACTAACGTCAATTTATTTCAGACTTAATAAATGTATACTTATCAGGAACAGGATAAATTTAATTCTTCTTGAGTGCTGTGTACAGTTTTCTCATTCCGATTTAAGCATGATTTTGATGAAAATGATATCTCACAGAAAGAACAAGACAAAATTTTCAAATTCGAAGAATCCACTTTATGTCGCTCCCGCAAATGTCGACTCAAATTCCTTTGGTTGAATCTCTCTCCACAAAATTCACAAACCCGTTGTTGTTCTATGTTGACGGTTCAAGATCGAGTGGGAAAATAAGTATTTACAAAAATGCACTTACCTTATTTATAATTATACCTACAACTATAACGTCTGTATATAAGAAATGAAAGTGGTCAAACGTCGACACTGTGGCGCCCACAGCGTAAAACCCCAACCTTGCATAGACGATTTATATGGGGCATGTGGCAGTTAGTGCTCTTCTATTGTTATCTGTTTGAAATTTTCATAGGAATAACTTTTAATTACACTGCTACATATTTTTAATAAGCTATAAGTTTTGCAGATATTTGCCAATTCCAGAATTACACAAAGTTCTCTTCAACAAATGTATGCCTCGAAGCTATCGATTTTCTATCAGATGAAAAAAGATATAATATTTAATCTGCATGGTTTTTATTCTCTAATACGAAATATTGAACTTCGTATAAGATTGATTTCTTAAAAATGTTTTATGTTTCTCGGGCTTTTTTATAAACAGCTGGATTTACCCAACAAAAACGAATTTTCAACAAAATAATTAAATTTTCTATTAAATTGTTAAATTTTAGAACTGAAAATACGAATTTTCTACAGAAGATTAAAATTTTCAACTACAAAAGTAATTTATTACCAAAAAAGATTAGATTTTAACCAGAAGGTTGCAATTTTTACCAGAAAAGGTGACATTTCTACAGTAAGAGATGATATTTCAAACCAAAAAGATAAATGTTCGACAAAATAGTTGAATTTTTAATTTAGAAAAATCGTTAGGCAAGAAAAATAAATTCCAATAAATTTCTTGAATTTTCAAGTCAAAAAGACGAATTTTCAAAGAAACATTTGAATTTCCAACCAAGAATTATGTCAGAGGCCTGTAGATTAATCACTATTAATTCAGGAATTTTTAGAAGAGGAAATATTCTTGATTATGTAATTGATTTCTTAACATTTCTTTCGTTTTTCGGGCTGTTTTATATTGCCATGAATGTACTTTGAACGACCTAAGTATCCTGGAATTGGAACGACTGGAATGAACAATGGAAGAGCTGTGGGTAGATGGAGTGGGGGGACGTAGAGTTTGGGAGCCAATTGCTCCGCATCCACTCGTAGATTTTTCCGTCAGCGGAAAAACCTCTGAATGGCGGTAATTTGAATGCTCGATTTTTTTTAATAGAAACTTTTATGTTTTTCAAATTATAGGCAAGTGTATTGAGCTAAAAATAATTATAATATATAAATAAGTTGTATTTTGTGAATCCTAACCTTCAAATGTGTAAGTATAGGCTGAAAAGTTTGAATCGGTGCGGCAGGAAATTAATTTCAACGTAATAAATAAGTGTTAAATAAGTAAATAAAATGTACAATTGTGGAAAAGTTTTTAATGCATACATTTTCAAAAGAAATACATACGTAATAGTTGAATTCTGTGTATATTTGAAGTGATATTTGTTATGCATATATGTATTATAGAAATCAGGGAAGTCATATTGTAAAAAGATACAAGAGGAAAAATCAGGGAATATTGAAAATGAATTTTTTGTCATCATGGAATACTACAAGTTTGTTTAAATTTAATTGTTTTGATGAAAATTCAACTACACATCCCTTTAAAAAGTAATTTCTTTCTCTAAAATGCAACTTTGTTCAACATTCGTGTTTTTTTATGGAAAATTCCTTAATTTGGAGCAAAAATTCATCTTCCATGGTATCAAAGTCATCTTTTTTGTTGAAAATGTAACTATTTAGTTCAATATTTATCATTCTTGGATGAAAAATACCTATTTGTTGAAAATTCAACTTTTCAGGCTGATAATTCAACTATCTTCTGAAAAATTCTTCTTCACTTAAAAATTTAACTGTTTTTACTTTTGAAGTTTAATCTCTTTTATTTGAAAATTCAAATATTTTGTTAAAAAGTCGTCTTTTTATCGAAAATTCAACTGTATTGTTGAATTTGTCGTTTCGGATAGAAAATTCGTCCTTGTGGATTAAAAATTTATCTTTTATGGTGAAAAAGTAATCTTTCTTGGTTAAAAATACAATTATTTCCTGAAAAATTATTCTCACTCATAGGAAATACGACAATTTTCGCAAAGAGGCCCTTTTTCGTCGAAAATGCATAATTTTTCGTAAAATAAATTACTATATAATATTCATTATTTCTAAGTAAACTTCTATTGCTAATATATATGGAGTCTTTCATCTAACCAAAAAAAAAAAGGTTGCATGGTTCGTTACTTGTAATCTTATATTAAACAAAATAATTATTAGATAATACGTAATTTCAAGTAAGTTGTAAATAAATAAAAATGTATTTATGAATGATTAATTTTAATTCATAAACTTGTACTGCTCCTTTTAAAATATGTCGATATACGTGTACTTATACTTAGTTTACTGCTCTCCAGTAAACAAAATAACACTGTAAAATGTTTAATTATTTTTTATTGTATTAGAAGTTGAAACACGACACCAAATTGTTTCAACAATTTAACTCATTGAAATTATCAATTTTCACAATTCAAAAATTCGCGGAACTTTATAGGTTATGTTGTCACGAAACTGTAGTTTTTTACATTCCAAGCTCTTATTTCACATCTGCTATCAATAAAACTACTTCCATTTTCTGTTGAAACGTATCTCACGATTCATTATACTTAAAATATATCTAGTTTTTACGTAATTAGATGATTTCACCGATTTCACGCTGACCGTCACGTGACAGTGAAATTTCATGAAATCGGTCAGATGACGGTCACTCCCCATCCCTACTCATACCTGTGTAAGGGCTGTGGTTGTCATGGTAACCAATATGGCTGTCGCTGTACGAGACGCGGCTTGAACGTATTTCGTACCCCCAAGTGGTGGGACCGTAATTTCTTGGACCGTGGAAATTATGTACAAATTCATGATTTTATTTCGAAGGACCGATTCTAAAGGTGAGTTGTATAATTTTTCAATCATTAGAGTGACCGAAAGCCCTGATTTATCAGGAAATGTCCTGATTTTCTGTGCTAATCACATATCCTAAAAGAATTGTAAGTTCTGAAAAGTTCTACGGGGAACCTAGTGGAAATTATAATCCGAAATTACTTTTTGAACATTTCTTTAAAAGGATCTAATAGGAATTTAATAGGAACATAATTCTAAGAGGATCTAAGCGGAACCTAAGCAGACCTTAAAACGCGAAATTATTTGTTGAGAAATTCTTTTAAATGAATCTAATGGGAATTTAATAGGACTACGTTTACTGGAAAAGCGACTGAGTGTGAAATTTTCATTCTGAGGAGATCTAAAGGGAACTTAAGGGGACACTAAAAAACTACATTGTTAGAAAAATCTGTATGAGATTTAATATACATGTGTGTGAAGCAAATATGCACTACCGCTACTGAAATGTAACATAAATTGGTGTAGTGAATTTAATATACATGTGTATTAAATTTAATATACAGGTCGGTATAGCAGTGTGTATGAAAACTCGAAGTGCTTTCATTTCTTTAAATCTTGTCAAATATTCGCAATTAAATTAATAATCTACAATTCGTCGACTGAATTGTTATTTATAATGAACGTGCGACGTACAGGTGGGACTTTTTCAAAAATTCAGTCTAAATAGCAGAAATTTAATGCTAGTACAGTCAATTGTAGGTTAGGTCTGAATTTGTTTGCTTATCTGATCTTTTCCACTTAAAATCCAGTCATATTTTTGATTAACGGGAAGAAGGTATCATGTTTTATTATTTAGAGTCGAAAATTCATGTTGAACTTATTTTGAATTTGTGTAAAATGGAATTATCTGATTTTTCTTGCAAGTGATTAACAAGAATGTATATGAAATTTAATATACACGCTCTTAATGGCGATTTCATATGATTGATATATTAATTTTAATACACATGGGTATATTAAATTTAATATTATTTTCAACAGTGTACATTATTTTGTACGGAATTTCTCTAAGTGGATCTAACGGTAATTTAAGAAACTGCGTTTACTGGAAAAGTTACTGAGTATATAACTGCCGTCTTAAGAGGATCTAAGGGGATCTTAAAAGGACTGTTATGTCAATAGAATGTTACACGTGTTTCAGGAACCTTAACATTTTTTAACCCACCTTCTCATAATATGTCTAAAATCAAGAAATAATGAATATATATTCCTGAGAGGACCCTGGGTCATTCAGTGCTCCCAATCTTGCTTCCCAACCGCACTGCGCATGCGTCGTGCCGAATTTCTGATTGAATGCATAGCGCGCGCTTATTCAAAATGCTTAAAATATGCAAATAATTGTTGTAAACAAATAATGATTAGAAAATGCATAAAAATACATTTTTCATTGCAAAATATACTTTCGCAGTCATAAATATAATATTTATTTGGTTTCACTGCTGAAAACGCATTATTGCGAGCAAGATTGGGAGCACTGGGGTCATTCAGGAAAAAAACATGGCCGAGATTTTGTAACGAGCGTTCAAGCGGTTCGATAGCGTAATTGGCCAAGGCATCGGCTAGGTACATACGGTTTAGTTAGTTTAGGTAGGGTTCGAATCCCCAGCGAGTGCAATTTTTCAACGGGTTTGAGCGTGCGATTATATGTGTAGGGGACCGTGCGTAAAATTAGGTTGTTTTTTGTAACATAAAGTAAGTGACGCAATAATAAAAAAAACTTTTTTTTGTCACATATCAAATACACATTACACGCATACAGAAACCTCATAGAAACCTTTTAAACTCCCAGTAAGCGAAGACCTAAAACCACCACAGTATATGCTCTTTCAAACATGGAACAAAACCCCTCTACAAAAATCATAGGAAAATTTAAATTCCTAAATGTATAAGGATTCTAAGAGGGATTCTTAGCAGGGTGGTTAAAATTTCATGCATTTTGATGAAACTTCGTCTTTTATGGTAGAACATTAATCTTCTTGTTGAAAAATTAATTTTTTTCGTTAACATATTCCCTATTTTATTTGGAAATCCATTTCGTTGGATACAAATTTAACTCTTTTGTTGAAAATTCATGTATTTTGTGAAGAATTCATAATTTTTGGTACAGTATTAATTTTATTAGAGGAAAATTGATCTTTTTTGGTTGAACATTGATTTTTTTTTTTTGAAAATTGAATTTCGAAATTGGTATCTTTTTGAAATTTCTTGCATATGATATCACATATTATTACAAAAAAAAATCAGATCCAAAACGTTAAATCGCTTAATTAGAGTCAAAGCTATAGAAATTTTAAAAAAGGGGAACAAAAAATTGAAATTACCATATCTCAGCCATTTTTTTTTAATTTAAGAAAATATTTCGTAGGAGTTTTCTTCACTAACAATGGACTTTATATACACAAGTCACAGCTAAATCCTTGCAAAAGCTTCTTTTTCTTCAAATATAATACATTGTTACAATAGAAAGTAACATTGCATCTATTAGAAACAATTTATACTAAAAGGAAATTCAAAGAAGTAAACCAGTTTTTCACTTACGTGGTTTTCTTGGAACCCTTTAAAATGGACTATTGAAAATTCGGAATGAAATTTATTTGAAAAAAAAATTCCAATATTTATGACGACATTTCAGTCAAAGTTTCAAAAAGAACTCATACTTCTTGGAATTTCAAGTTCTATGATCATTTTTTCAAACGGAAATATTATAAACAACAATTTAGTCTTTTCAATCTTTTGAAGTCCGTTTCCTTTTCTTTTAAAATGTTGCAGCTCTTATTAATCTTGAATAGTCGACACTAATAGGGTCATCCAGTTTTCTTTTAATTTTTGCATATTAATGTATATGCTCTAAAATCACTAATAATACCAGCATACTGTAAAAAAAAAAACTTTTATTCGCAATTATTTTTGAAACGGAAAACGTTGTACATATTTGAATTTCCTATTTCTGTCGCGCCCATTCCGCCATCTTGATATGAACACAAGGTTAGAACACGTGTCAAAAATCAAGGAAAATTATTTATGTCTATAACCAAAGGTGAGGAAGGAAAATCATTTCAAATCTTATAATCATACATTTTATAACAATTTTATAGAAGTATCTATAAAAGTATTTATAAAATTTGATAAAAGCATCTTTAAAGAAAGTGAGGTTAGGTTTTCCGCGTGCAATAGTGCCAATATTGCATATATGTTACGATTCCCCTAAAGCAATTATCATTCTAAATTACTAAATAAATTAAAATAAATTTGTAATTGTTTAACGTCATTACCCAAACTGGCTCAGCGTATCCAGGTATACTGATACTCCATAAAAATAAACCTTTTTAGCTAAACAAACGTTGATTATTGATTATTTCGATAGTTTTTATCAAACTGACCATGTATTTTCTTCATCTTTAAGGGCGTGTGACGTCACATCATGTGTTTCAAACGACGAGGGCGCCACATGTTTCGTTTCAAAAATTGACATTTCCCGTTGATATTTTGTCACATTTTAATCAATTATTATAATTTATTAAATAAACAAAAATAAGTTTTAATTTCACATTTCAATTCTTTGGGAGTCAAATTTTACAAAAAGCTCAACTTTATGGCAAACAAAATGTCTGTGGATGATCCTATTTCGGGTTGTATAATAGTTGCCGTCAGTTTGATCGGAAAAGTATAAAGGATACCGCACAATATTTGAGTTAAAGGCCTTTTGGTTAAATTCGCTGTAATTTCGGGGAATAATTCTTTATGTGTCTACGTCAACTGATAACGGAAATTTTTGTGTCAGAATGGGATTTGGCTGTAATTCAGGATATATGATTGCTTGGTGATTAAAAGAAAATCACACCAAATATTTTTTGAAAATTCGAAAAAATTTTGGAGATATGGTATTTTGGGTTTTTAGACACATTTTTTTTAAATGACGTACCTTGGGTTCTAGTTGACCGAATTAACTTTTCGACATCTGAATTTACTTGTTTTGAGGCGCATTCCCAAAAAGATTTAGAATCAATGAGGCAACATTTGAGAAACGTTTTTCAGTAGAACTGTAGAAGTTTAAACTTTTGTTGAATTTTTTATAAACACGTACGTGGATGAAAATAATTTCGGGAGGATAAGCAATATTTGGTCACTTCATTTCAACTAAATTGTTACAAAGTATAGACGAAAGGGGTTTGTGAGTTGGATTAGTGAAAATTAATAAATTTTTCGTTATATAGTGAACAAATTTTGAAAACAATGATCTGTTCACGCTATTTGTGAGAAAATATATACCACTATCATGCAAACAACCCTAAATTAAATCTGTAATTATATTTTAATAATCGTTTAAACAAATTTATTGAACAAATTAGCTCTTTGGCTATGTCTCAAGATATAGAGTTAATTTTTTCAATATAATTAACTGCAAATAACTAAATTTGAAACATTGTTAGTACTCTTGGGCAATGATTTATAATCTAAAAACCATTTTTCATGTTAAAATCAACTACCAATGACTAATTGCCATCACAATAATGATTATTAAAGCA
This sequence comes from Andricus quercusramuli, assembly GCA_932178445.1. Classification (NCBI taxonomy): domain Eukaryota; kingdom Metazoa; phylum Arthropoda; class Insecta; order Hymenoptera; family Cynipidae; genus Andricus; species Andricus quercusramuli. The sequence goes on from CAKNXH010000180.1 coordinate 281,385, forward strand.
AATAATGTTTGCACCATAATAGTAATCATCAATATTAAGGCAAATAATCAATTGATACGACGAATCTTGCACGCTTCACGAGCTTCTCTATGAATAAAAAATAATAATTTGTTTACTACATAACAAATCATTATTAATTTTCATTCTTCGAACTCTTAAAACCCCTATTGTCTATGGGTCATTCCATGTCAGATTTACAATCAAAATTTTGATTCACTTGAAATTTTTTTTCCTCATTCTAGAAAGGAAAAAAAATGACACGTTTTTTTTCCAATGTGATATGTAAATTTTCTAAGTTATTGATTTTTTTATTTTTTAAGTGCAAAAAATGTTTTTTTCAATACTGCTTCCAATATTCAACGAAGAGTATAGAATACATAAATAAAATATGCCATGGGATCTACTATTAAGTTCATGCTTTGACGAAAAATCAGAAACGGTATTTAGTACTTTCTATGCAACAATTAAGTAAACAAATGGAATTATCTCAAAAGGGACATGTTTGAATTGAATCATTTTTTGTGTAATTTGTTCGTTAAGTACACAGAACTATGTGTCAAAATTTGGGAGTGGACCGTTTAATACTTTTCGAGAAAAAAATTTTTTTGTATGACCGCCCGCTTGGAGCGTGCAACGGGAAGCATAGAGTCAAGCGTACTCAAACATTTGTAGGTCAGTCTACCATATTTCGATGAGGATTTTATGCAGTTTCCACAAATAAAAGTCGGTAAATACTAAAAAGTCTTTTGAGAAAGAAACACTGTTTAATTCGAAAGCAGTCATGAATTTATTAACAATGTACTTTTACATCCAATACTTCCAAATAAATGAAAATTGAATTGTTGTCAGTTTTGCGGGTTTTTTTTTACTTTTTTCGAGAATTTCTTTTTTTCAAATATGCAGCTGAAAAGCTGACGGTTTGAAAATTTGGACAACGAGAATAAGCTCTGATTTGCAGTTGACGATTCGTAACTTGTTACGAATATAAGGAAGACTTTGATCGAACTGCGATATGGCATTTTCAAGCCACAGCTCATGGTAAGGGTCCCTGTGACGGCGCGGGAGGAGCCTTGAAAAGACAAGCACGAAAAGCTAGTCTTTAAAGGTCTGTTATGATCAAATAGCGACACCATTGCAACTCTACGAATGGGCTCATCGCGATTCTCCGTTATCAAATATCTCTGTTGCCTACAGAACTGAAGAATCTTACAACGAAGCAGCAAAAAATACACTGTGTTGAACCAGTTACGAATCGTCAACTGCAAATCAGAGCTTATTCTCGTTTTCCAAATTTTCAAACCGTCAGCTTTTCAGCTGCATATTTGAAAAAAAAGAAATTCTCGAAAAAAGTAAAAAAAACCCGCAAGACTGACAACAATTCAATTTTCATTTATTTGGAAGTATTGGATGTAAAAGTACATTGTTAATAAATTGCATGACTGCTTTCGAATTAAACAGTGTTTCTTTCTCAAAAGACTTTTCAGTATTTATCGACTTTTATTTGTGGAAACTGCATAAAATCCTCATCGAAATATGGTAGACTCACCTACAAATGTTTGAGTGCGCTTGACTCTATGCTTCCCGTTGCACGCTCCAAGCGGGCGGTCACACAAAAAAATTGTTTTCTCGAAAAGTATTGAACGGTCCACTTCCAAATTTTGGCACATAGTTCTGTGTACTTAACGAACAAATTACACAAGAAATGATTCAATTCAAGCATGTCCCTTTTGAGATAATTCCATTTGTTTACTTAATTGTTGCATAGAAAGTACTAAATACCGTTTCTGATTTTTCGTCAAAGCATGAACTTAATAGTAGATCCCATGGCATATTTTATTTATGTATTCTATACTCTTCGTTGAATATTAGAAGCAGTATTGAAAAAAACATTTTTTGCACTTAAAAAATAAAAAAATCGATAACTTAGAAAATTTACATATCATATTGAACAAAAAAAAATACGTGTCATTTTTTTTCCTTTCTAGAATGAGGAAAAACAATTTGAAGTGAATCAAAATTTTTATTGTAAATCTGACATGGAATGACCCCTATACATTGTACAAATTTAGTTGAAATTAAGTGAGCAAACATTGCTAACCCCGCGAAATTAATTTCATCTGCTTATTTGCTTATAATAAAATTAAAAAAATGTTTAAACTTTTACAGTTCTACTGAAAAAAATTTCTAAATTGTCGTGTCATTGATTCTAGATCTTTTTTAATGAATTCGAATATTTTATAACGAACGGTATTCTTCAAAAGTCAAGAATTTTGGTTATTGTCATTTTATTTATGAAATGAAAAAGTATTGAAAACCTTCTTTAGAAAATCGGATGTAAACGATCTATGCACAATTTTATTTTTATTTATAAAAGCATTTAAACATGATGGAAATAATTATGTTTTGACAATTAATTTGTCTACAGACACTTTAATTTGCCCAAGTGAGCCACGCCGCGCCATAGAAGACCTGACGTTTAAATTTTTTTTTCTCTAAATCCAGTCGCAAACCCATTCCAATAATTTCAGGACTTGTAGACCACACTTATAGCTCCCTCTGACGAAAAATAAATAAAAATGTATAAATCTTTGCAATTCATGTACTTTCTGGAGTCCCCTAACAGTCTTCTATTTGTAGTCCCCTATTTTCCCCAAAATATTCTTTAAGATCAGTGTGAAGCCTGTTTCAACCGTTTTACGTTTGTTTTTGTATAGTTTTCGTTCGACTGCATCTATTCCGAGGCCAGGGCTGCATCCAGGATCCACGAGTGGGAAGTCACGCAACAAAAAAATTTATAAAAGTGCTGTTTTTAGTACAAACGATGGATTCTGATGAGGAACTGTCTAGTGATCCAGGTTCCTGTGAGGAATTCGATGAAACTACGACTGATACTGAATACAAAGATTTGTCTCACGGGAACGAAGTTGACAATTATCCCTTCAAGGTTCTTTCCACAAATGAAATTGTCCAACACATGGATGACTGCGTAAAAAAAGTAACCACAGTTATCGGTCTGCCGGCAACAATAACCCGGATTTTGCTCAACCACTTCAAATGGGACGAAGTGAAGATGTTGGAACGATTTTACGACGGAGATCAGGAAAAACTTCTTAAGGAAGCGCACGTTGTGAATCCTTTCAAATCTCTAGCCAACAAAGCCTCCGAATCTTCCGAAAAGTGGCATTCAACGAATAAAACCGAGAATTGTCAGTTCTGTTGTGACTCTCTGACAGCACCTCTGATAACTGGACTGGATTGTGGACATCAATTCTGTACCACTTGTTGGGATGAATATCTAACGACAAAAATCATAGAGGATAGCATTGGTCAAACAATTACTTGTCCAGCACAAAATTGTAAGATCCTCGTTGACTATGATAGTGCGATGCATCTCATTAATTCCCCTGAAGTCAAGCTGAAGTACCAGTACCTCATCACTAACAGCTTCGTCGAATGCAACAGTCTCCTGAGGTGGTGTCCATCCCCAGGCTGCAAGAACGCAATAAGAGTAGAATACGTTGAATCGCGATGCGTGACTTGCACATGTGGACACAAATTCTGCTTCTTCTGTGGAGAAAACTGTCACGACCCGATCAAATGCGAGCTTCTGAAAAAATGGATCAAAAAGTGCAACGAAGACTTCCCTTCATATAAGTGGATAGCGGACAACACTAAGGATTGCCCTATGTGTGCCTTCCCGGTTCAGCGGGATAAAGACAGCATCCAGCTGACTTGTGGAAACAGAAGCTGTGCATACGAGTTCTGCTGGGTCTGCCTGGGAAAGTGGTGCTCGCACAATATATTTTCGACACATTGTAACCGCTCTCCTGAAGGTACGGATCGTAATGAACGAGCTTCTTTCGACAAAAGCTTCTGGCTCGATTGCAATCGCTACATGAATCACAAACAGGCTCTCAAGTTTAAGAACAATCTCTACGCGAGTGTCCTGGAGAAATGGGAGAAGTTTTGTAAGGATAAGCAGTTCCCAAAATCCATGAGCGATTGTGTTTTCCTGAAAGACGCCTTGGACACTCTCTGTCTCTGCAGACAAACTCTGATGTACACCTGCGTCTTATCTTATTATTTGCTCGAAAATAACAAGGCGCTGATTTTTAAGAACAACCAGCAGGAACTTGAAAGCCACACCGAGTTATTGTCAGAGTATTTGGAACGAGATATTACTAGTGAAACTGTTGCTAACGTCAGACAGGAAGTTGAAAAGAAGTCTACATTATGTTCTCGTAAGAGGGAAGAGCTTCTCGGATATGCTCATAAGGGATACGAACAAGAATGGTGGAAATTTAGAGAATTTTCGTAAGCAAGAATGGAGAGCTATTGGGAATTTCGGTCGGCCATTTCGTTATCTGGAAAAAGTGTTTTCACGAGATTGTAAGCCATTATCAAAAAACAAAGTCTTTTAGGTGGAATTTTCGTCTGATACAGTGAAAAAACACATTTCTTATCAAACATTTTATTCCTAAAAAAACAATTATTCTAATGTAGCTTGTATGTTTCAATGAATTCTAATCTTAAACGAATAAGATGAAAATTCTATCTAAAACACTTTGTTTTCGATACTGATTTATTTTTATTATGCAGATCAAAGATAGGAAATCTTCCTAACTGTTCTTTTTATATTGCTAAGTTCGATGTATATTCGGTATTTGTAGGTAAGTATCGATGAATCAAAGACTTGAAGGAAATCTTCTAGAGATGAGCAATAACGAATAATCCGTTGATTTTTTTGTTATTTTTAAATATATATTTGGTAAATCGGGGTTTTTTTTACCATATTCGTCGCGAGATTTTCAATATTCACATAATTATGACTCATTTTTAAGGCGTCTATCCATATTTTCTATTTTCATGAGTGTTTTATTATCATTTTAGAGAATAAAAGTGTCATATTGTCCAGAAGAAATTTTTTACATTAATTCCTTTCAAATTGAATTTAAGGATTGGTTAATTTGAATTCAAATATAATTTATAGCACATGCTTTACCCTACAAAACCCTGTTGCCCCCTTAAATTAAAAAAAACCCCTAAGACTAACCCTAACGCTTTGGAAAAGATTTTTCTTGATGATAATAATTTCAAATATTTCCTGAAGGATTTATTTACATTTTTAGAAAAATAGATGAATTTTTAACCCAGGAATTGAATTTTGAATTAAAGAGAATAATTTTCTACCAAAAAATATGAATTTTCAACCAATTACATAAATTTTCAACTAAAATGATGCATCGTCAATCAAAAAAAAATTATTTTACTAATGTAGCTACATTTTTAACCAAGTAGTTTAATTTTTCATTAAAGAAGATTAATTCTCAACCGAAATTGTAATAGTCGATTTAACTATTAGAAACTATTAGAAACTATTAATTTAGAAAGATTTTGGTTCTAATTCACATACAGTTGAGTTTGACAAGAAAATACGAATTTGTACAAAAACTTTTTAATTTTCAGCAGAAAAGTTTATTCTCAACCAAAAAAAAAAGAATTTTCACAAAAAAGTCAAATTTTTAAACCAAATTTTTGAAGTTCACAACATGCATTTTCAAGCCAAAAATACGATTGTGTCATAAATTAGTTGAATTTTCAATCAGAAAATATCAATTTTCAACAAAAAAGTTAATCCTAGCCAAACAGTTGAATGTTGTACCAAAATTGTGAAATTTTTAGAACTAAAAGACGATTTTTCAACAAAACAGTTAATTTTTCTACCACAAAGGATGACTTTTTAGCATAATTTTCGAATTTTCAACAATATATTCCAATTTTCCACGAAATATCAAAATTTCTAACCGAAATAATGATTTTCATTTCTTAGCTACAAAAAAATAGAGAAACATAATAGTTGATATTTCAACGCAAATTTTTTTTTAATTATAAGTCACAAACAGTTGAATTCAACACAGAAATACGAATATTGTACAGAATTTTTTTTGTTGAATTTGTTGAATTCTTGTTGAATTTTCTAATAAATTACTGCATTTTCAAGCCAAAATGACTGATTGTTTATAAAAAAGTTGAATTTTTGTTCTGAAAATATCAATTTTCAACGAAAAAGGTAATCTTAACCAAACAGTTCAATCTTATACCAATATTGTGCAGTTTATAACATTGAAAGACGAATTTTTGACCAAAAAGTTGATTTTCTACGAAAAAGGATGAATTTTTAAAATTTCTGGAATTTTTCACGATCTAATTAAATCCTGAACGGTATGTTAAAAGCGCTAACAAAAAAATATGAATTCTCTACCGAGAAGATGAATTTTGAACCAAAAAAAGACGAATTTTCAACCAAAGAGATAAATTGCCGACTAAGCTGATGAATCTTCAATTAAAAAAAAAATGTTTTTTAAAAAAGCAGCTCAACTTTTAACCAAGAAGTTTGATTTTCTACCAAAAGAGATTAATTCTCAACGGAAAACATAATAGTTGTTAATTTTCGGCAGAAAAGTTAATTCGCAACAAACAAAAGAGAAAGAATTTTCAAAAAACCTGTCCAATTTCATACCAAATTTTTGAAGTTTCAGTCCAATAGGACGAATTTTCTTTAAAAAATTTGAATTTTCAACGCAAGGTTCTGAATTTTTAAAAGAAAAATTAATTTGCAACCAAATAGTTGAATTTTCTAATAAATTGTTGGATTAGAATTTTTAAACAAAACGGTTGAATTTTCAGTCGGAGAATATCAATTTTCAACAAAAAGCTAAAATCTTAACCAAGTAGTTGAATTTCATACCAAAATTAGAATTTTTCAACACTAAAAGAAGATTTTTTTAACAAAACAGTTGATTTTTTTATCAAAAAGGATGAATTTTTAACACAATTGTTGAATTTTCAACAATATAATTAAATTTCTAACGAAATTCAGTTTGTATTCAAGTGGAAAACGAGACAAAGGGAAAATACTGTGAAACATGCAATAAATAATTAGGAAACAAATGTTAGGAAAGGAAAATAAGGTGCGAAAAAGTAGCATATATTAGGATCCTCCAATAAAGTATAATTAATTTGGAGTTGACTGTTATTTGGATTTTGTTTAACATGTTATCGAACTTCGTTTTTTAAAACATTCTTATCTTCGTAATAGTATTTTCACCCTGCCTAAAATGCCGGATAAAACCCGGATAGATTCGTGACTCTAGCCGGGCCTATCAATTTATTAACTGCGGTTTTGTATCTGGGTCGTATCCGGGTCTATCGAGGACTTTTACGGGGCGCTAGGACATTTATTTATCCGGGTCTTATCCAATCCTATCCGGAATCTATTCGTCATATATTTTTGTATCCGGCTCTATCCGGGCGCTTGGAAATTCCATCTGAGTCTTATGCGGCTCAATCCGGATCTAGTCGGGAATGCAATTTCGTATCCGGGTCTATCCGGGACCTATACGAGGTGCTTGAAAATTCTATCCGGGATTTATCCGATTTTAGCCGGATAAGACGCCCAGATAACAATGTGCGCACACAATGATGGCTTATTGACTCGCACGTGTGCGGATTGTTCCGCACGCGGCGCCATCACCCGAGCAGACATATGCGTCCTCAATTGCGACGCATATCGCTCGCACTTGTGAAGGTCGCACGCATGACGGTAATATGCGAGCTCCCAAAGTCATGCAGGATTTTAAAATATATTGTTTTAAATATTGTTATTAAATGAGAAGAGGAACATTTTCACAGAAAAACATTTTATTTTTATAATTAGCAATTCATAACACTTAGACGTATAAAAAGCGGAACAGCCTGTAATAATACATATAAGGAACGAATTTCAAATCATGAAGGCTGGCTGGCTGGTGCTATTTTTGCAATTTATGAGATGTAAAAGTTTTTCTTGTTTCAGTTTATATCCTGCAGTTTTTGCACTTTTTAGAAATCCACAAAAAATTTTAAAAATAATAAAAAATGGTGAATTTATATTGAATTTTAGAAAAAAAACGGGTTATCTCAAAAAACACCCTTTTTGTCTGAATTTTCTAGAAATAATAGCTACTAATATATTTCTACTTATCATCAATTTTCCGTTTGCTATTTTTTTGTTTTTCAGAAGAAAAAATATTATTTTGACTTTTCTTTTATAATAAATTTATTCTACCGGAAAACAAAAAAATATCGAATGGAAAATGTATAGCAAGCAGGCTATATTGGTATAATCTATTATTCCTAAAAATTCTAGGCAAAAAATTTGGGGTTTTTGAGAAACATGTTTTTTTTTTAAATTCAAGATAACTTTACCATTTTCTACTCTTTTTTGTGGATTTTGAAAAAGTGCAAGAAACTGGTCAAACTTAAACCAGTAAAATCTTTATATTTTAAAATTTGCAAAAATGGCACGGTTTTAACGTAAAATTTTCGAAAAATGCATAGTACCTTTAAAATTTTTAAATATTCGTCAAAAATGTAAAAATTTCGCTATGTTAATTTATCAAAATACATATCTTCTGATTTTCCACGTACAATATGTTTAATATGCCCAATTCAATTTATTTGTTTCATGTTTCAGAGGGTTCTTTCTTCGAGCTCAAAGGGTAGCAAATGCAGGATAAATTCGTAGGAGTTCAAAAGAATTCAAATGGATTGGAAAAAATTTTGAAATAAAAAAAATTCGATTGATTTCCGTGAAATTGGAATGAATTTAGAGGAATTTAATTGAAAAGAGAAGAATTCAATGAAATTCATAGAAATTCAAGGTGACTTGAAAATTTTCAAATGAATCGAAAACAATTTAAAAGTACGAAAAAACTTCACTAAATTCAGTAACTTTGAAGTGAGCTTAGAAAAATTCAAGGCCATTCAAAAGAATTTGATTAAATGTCTAAGAATTCAAGGTGAGGTTAGAGGACTTTAGAAGCAGTTAAATAAGAACATTTGAAAATAAAAAAAAATCCACTGAATTAAGTAGAATTGAGTAAATTCAGTAGAATTATTGTTAATTAAAGAAAAACAATCAAAAGAATTCAAATTAATTGGAAACATTTTCGAAAATCGAACAAATCCATTTATTTCAGTCAATTTTTAGTGACTTTTAAGGAATTTAAGGAAAATGAGAAGAATTTGATAAAATTCATGAAAAAATCAAGTTATGTTTAAAAATCAATCAAGTGAATTATAAAAAAAATTAAAAAATAAGAAAAAATGCATTCAATTCCGTGAGTTTAGAATGAGTTTAGGAAAATTAAAAGGGCATTCAAAAGAATTTGATGAAATGCCTACGAATTTAAGGTTAGTTTAAAAGACTTCAGGATGAATTGAACTAAAACTTTTTAAAAATCGGTTGAGTTGATTGAATTTAAAAGAACTCGAAAGAAGTCCAAATGAATTGCAAAAAATATTTGAAAATCTCTTAAAATCTTTGAAACCCAATAAAATCCCTCACTTCTTGTAAATAAATTCTTTGAAATACATTGAAATACTAAGATTCATTAAAATATTACAATTCATTAAAATATTAAAATACCTTAAAATTACTAAAACACTTGAAAATCCTTGAAATTGTTTAAATATCTTGAGAGTGCCTTAGAATCTTTTAAAATACCATGACATTTTACAGATTATTAGAAATCCCTTCAAACTATTAAAATAAATAAACAAATTTTCAGAATCTTTAAAAATCTCCTAAAATATTTTAAATCCTTTGAAATCCCTTGAAAGTTTTCAAAGACGTTGAAAACGCCTGGGAATCATTTACAACACCCTCAAATATTTTCAATCCCTTTCAATCCCATTAAATTACTGAAGTAAATTCAAAATTGCTTGTAATCTTTTAAAATTGATCTTCAGGACCAATTAAATAAATAAAAATTAAATCCAAAAAAATCCGCTGAATCAAGTAAAATTGATTAAACGTAGAAGAATTCAAGTGTATTCAAAATGTAAAAGAATTAAAAAAATTCCAGATGAATTAATAAGAATTCAGGGTGAATTCCAAATCTCTTCAAATCTTTAAAACCCTATAAAATACTTCACTCGTCTTGAATAAATTCTTTGAAATCCACTATTATATTATGAAATCCCGTGAAATTCTGTAATTATATTTCCTGAAATCCTGGAAAATGTATTAAAATACATTGAGAGCTTTAAAATACCTTAAAATCTTTTAAATCCTCGGAAATCTTATAAAATCAAAATCTTCTAAAATATCTTAAAACCTTATATGTCCTGTTGAAGCGTTTCATAATCCATACCTTTCGAAATTCTAGACAATTGTTTATCTTTAAATATTTCAAAAGCTTTGAAATCCCTTCAAATTAATGAAATTATTTAAAAATTCCTTGGAATCTTTTAAAATTCCCTAAAATATTGAAAAATAAAAGCTCTTGAAAATGCATAAGAAGTATTAAAAATACCCTGAAATCTAAAAAAATCTCTTCAAATTATTGAAATCTGTTAACTATTTCTGTGTGGCCTGATATAGTCTAATTTTCGAATTGATCCTTTTGTTCGAAGCTGTTCAGGATTCGTCATCTCCGAAGGAACTATCATGTTCGGAGAGGTTTTCTTCGTCTCCTGGACCCTTCAGTGCCTCCAACGCTGCAATTTTTTTCAACAGATCCTCCTCGTTTCCATCCAATGCCCCTTGATTTTTTCGAAGATACTTTTTATTTGAATTCCTGTACCGCTGCTTCGTTGTTCTTAAGACTTCCAGCATCTCATTCTTGAAATGGGCTTTGTCTTCCGGGCCTTTGAATTGAGAACACTTTTGAGCTGCTTCTGCAAAAGAAATTGAAGAATTATTACAATTTGATTTACGTGCTATAAATAATTTCATCAAATTGATTAAGTAAAGAATTATACTTACGATACAAAATGTTTGACAGCCTGGTGTCACCGAATATTAGGCTACTTTACCCTCCAACCAACGTAAATTGGCATACCAATCGGTCACTGAAAGAAAATGATTATTAATATTTTAAATAAATTTTCGATAAAATGTAATTTTAAATGAGGGTTAAGGGTACATAACATGATAAATTCATATACTGCAAAAAATAGGTCGGGAAATTTAACTTAAAATAACTGTCTGAATGAATAAATTTAAAAATCTTCAATTTCAATATACAATTGTTTTCTCTTGTTTATTAAAATTCTAGGTTCAAAACGTTACAAGTTTACAGTTTTGCTCTTTAATTATGAATGGGTAGGGAAAAGAAAAAATTTGAAAAAATTATAGAATTTTCAAAATAAAGTTTTGGTGTTGAAAAGTAAATTAAAATTTTTTTGGGATGAAAATTCAACTATGTATTTATTTTTGAACATTTGTCTATTTAATTTGAAAACTCGTCTGCTTTAGTAGAAATTGCATCTTTCTTGGATAAAAACCTAATTGTTTGATTGAAAACTCAACAATTTTGTTAAAAAGTCGTCCTTCTTAATTGAAAATTCAACCGTTTTGTTGAATATTCAAGTATTTTGGTCGAAACTTTACTTTTTGTTTGAAATTCATGTTTTGGTTTTTGAAAAGTTGAGAAGAATCTTTTTTGAATGAAAACTCAACTATTTTGTTGTCTTTTTGAATTAAAAAACTATCTTATTTCTTTGAAATTTCAGCTTTATTGGCTAAAAATGCAGCTAGTTGGTTGAAAATTTAACTGTTCGGCAGAAAATTCGAATATTTTCGTGAAAAATTATATTTTTCTTTAAAATCCATATTTTGGTTTTTGAAGAATCAACTGAAATCTTTGGTGACTTCCGTTTCCCGCGCATTCCCGCGGAAAAGTGTGTGGCAGCGGTGAAATTTGGTGCTAAGTTTTTCTGAAAATTGTGGTGAAATTTGAGGTGAGTGGATTGTGGATGTATGTAGAGGGGTTCGTTTGTGAGGGATTGTTTGAGAGATTGAAAGATTAGCAAGGGGGTGAGAATATTTTTGAGGATCAGGACAGATTTGGGTGGAACTTGAGGTTAGGTGGGGTTTGAGGTTTGTGACAGGGTGGGAGGAACAGGTTGGTCGTAGCAGGGCAGGGTAGAGAAGGAGAAAGGCAAGGCAGGTAGACGCGACGACGCGAAGATAGATGGAGACAGAGAACGATAGAAGGCGGGATCGTTTGAATTGGATTCATGGCTAGCGGAGCGAATTCTGTCAAGGAAAGCAGGGATTCAGATCAGGAAGTTTTCAGTACACCGAAAGGGGAGAACAAAGAAAGGAGGGCAAGGGGAAAGTATAGGAAAACGGTAGAAAAGGATAGATTGAGGGCGAAGAGCGTGGGGTCGATGGAGGATGCAGATGTTGGAGCAAAAGCTAGAAAAGAAGGAAGAGCCTAATAAAAAGGTAGATGAGTTGGAAGGTAGAATAAAAAAAAATTGAAAGTTCAGACCGTGAGTTAGGAGGTGGGGAGAGTGGGAATAAGGAGAAGGAAAGGCTGAGAAAAATAGAACAAAGAATAGAAAAGAAAGAGAGGGAAGAAAGAAACAGAAACATAGTGATAAAGGGTCTAAGATTAGAGGGGAAGGAGCTGATGGAAGGAGTGGAAGAAGTACTAAAAAGGATTGATGCTAAGGTCGAGATAAAGGAAGTGCGAAGTGTAGGAAGGGAAGAGCGAAGAGCTGAGAGAATGGTATTAGTAAAACTAAAGAAATGGGAACATAAGAGGGAAGTGATGACAAAGAAGAGGGTGTTATATGGAAGCTTGGAGAGAATAGAAGATTATTTGACATGGGTAGAAAGGAATATGCAGTATAAATTAAGGAAAATAACGGAAGAAGAAAGGAAAAAGGGAAAAAGAACATGGGTTAAGTATGGGATAGTACAGATAGAAGGTGTATGGTGGAATTGGGACGAGGACAGGGAAGGGTTAGTAAAAAGTGAGGTATCGGGAAGCTAGGAGGGAAAGGAATGTATAACAGAGAATGATGAAAAAGAGTTTAAAGAGCATAAAGAAGGATTAATAGTAGAAGAGATAAATGTGGGATGAGAGAGGTTGAAGATAGTGGGGGTTTATGTGAACGGTGACATGCAGGAGAAATCAGAGGAGATGAGAGAACTGATGGAAGCAAATAAGCAAGAGAGTAGGCTAATAATAGGAGGTAATTTTAATGCGAGAACAGGAGACAGAGGAGGAAGGAAATGAGATGGAGAGCGAGAAAGAAAATCCAAAGACGATGTACTGAATGAGGAGGGAAAGAAGTTGTTGAAGAGCCTAGGGGAGATGGGATGGTTTTTCCTAAATGGTAGTATAAAGGGGGATGAGGAAGGGGAATATACACGTTCAGGAGGAAAGAGGGGAACGGTAATTGATTATTTGGTAGTGGAGGACGAAGCAAGAGAGAAGGTTAAGAAACTATAGGTGGGGAACTATGTAGATTTTGATCACTTTCCCGTAATAGTGACGGTAGAGGGAGAAATGAGTAATAACAAAAAGGCTAAAAAGGAAGCAAAAGTAAAAAGAGCAGGAAGAGGGGATTGGTCAATGGAAGGTAAAGAACAGTTCAAAGAAAAAGTCAGGAATATCAAAATGGGGAAGGAAATGTAAACGAGGAAATGGCAATAATGGTAGGAGAAATAAAAGGAGCATTAGAGTGCACAAGCAAAAAAGAAGTTAGTGAAGGAGGGAATAGAAGTGGATGGGATGAGGATTGTAAACAGAAGAAGAATGGAGTGAGAAGGGTATTAAGAAAATGGAGAAAAGGGACAAGTAGTGGAGAAGAATATAGGAGAAAAAAGAAGAAGCATACTGAGTTGTGTGATAAAAATTAAGAGGAGGAAAATAAAAGGTTTGAAGAAGAAGCGGAGAAGGCTAGGACAGAAGAAGAGGTTTGGAAGGTGGTAAATAAAGCCAGAAGAAGAAGGAAAGGAGTAAATCAGGATATTGAGATGATAGAATGGAAAAAATATTTCATGGAATTACTAGGAGGGGTAGAGAGGAAAGTTAGAAAAGGAGGAAGAGATGGTAGGGAAACAGATGAGGAGGAGGACATTTCAAGTGAGGAAATAGTCAAGGTATTAGGGATGATGAAAGATGAAAAGGCACCTGGTACAGATGAGATTCCAAATGAAGTATGGAAATACGGGGGAACAGAATTAAAGAAATGGGCATGGATAATGTGCAATAGAGTATGGAGAGGAGAGGGGTGGCCAGAGTTATGGAAAGAAGGAGTAGTAATACCAATAGTGAAGAAAGGCAAAGGGGAGGAGGTTAAAGATCATAGAGGAGTGACACTAATGCCAACACTGTATAAAGTATATGTGACTGTTTTATCGGAGATGTTAAAAAGAGAAGTTGTGGAGAAAAAGAGCCGCCGAATCAGACAGGGTTTAGAAAAGGGATGGGGGTAATGGAGAATATGTATGTTCTGAACTACTTAGTAAATAAGAGGATTAAAAGGGAGAAAGGAGCAATGATAGCAGTGTTCGTGGACTTGAAGACGGCGTTTGACTCATTAGACCGAGGCGAGATAGAGAAAGTTATGTTGAAAAAGGGGATAAGAGAGGGATTAATAAAGAGAGTATCGGAAATTTTTAGAGAGACAAAAAGCAAGGTAAAGGTAGGAGAGCTAGGAGGATATAGTTTCTGGTTGGTGAGAGGGGTAAGGCAAGGATGTCATCTGAGCCCACTTTTATTTAATATATTAATATCAGACTTGGAAGAAGAAATGAAGAGAAAAGGGTGGGGAGGAGTTAGGATAGGGAACGAAAAGATATATACACTGGCATACGCAGACGATATAGTGTTGATAGCAGAGGATGAAGAAGGGATGGCGGGCTTAATTACCGGATTAGAGAAATACTTAGATGGAAAAAAGTTGAATTTAAATGTCGAAAAGACAAAGATAATGAGGTTTAGAAAAGGAGGGGGAAGAAAGAAAGAATGGACGGGGAGATGGAAGGGGAAAAAATTAGAAGTAGTAAAAGAGTTTAAGTATTTGGGATATACCTTGCAAGCAAATGGAGATCATAGAGCTCATATAAGAGAAAGGATAAAAAAAGCAGCAGGGGTAATGAAACAGATATGGGGAATAGGAAAAAGAAGATTTAAAAAAAATTGGAGAAGGAGAATGTGGTTATTTGATACGCTGGTATGGCCGGTATTAGATTATGGAGCAGAGATATGGGGATGGAAAGAAAGAAAAGAGATTGAAAGTTTACAAGAACGGTATATAAGGTGGACGCTAGGGGTAGACTGGAGGACGCCGGGATATATGGTGTGAGAAGAAGCGCAAAGGGATAAATTAAGTACTAGAGCGGGAAAGAGGGCATGGAATTTTGAGACGAAGCTGAGGGTGGGAAAGGGAGGGGAGTTAGCGAGAAAGTGTTTGATGGAGGTAGAAGAAAGGAGAGGGA
The DNA here is from genome assembly GCA_932178445.1 of Andricus quercusramuli. Taxonomy (NCBI): domain Eukaryota; kingdom Metazoa; phylum Arthropoda; class Insecta; order Hymenoptera; family Cynipidae; genus Andricus; species Andricus quercusramuli. Next base: position 296,671 of record CAKNXH010000180.1, read on the forward strand.
GGGCGATTGAATTAGCTATGAAGAAGGGGAAAAAGGGAGAGAGAAAGACAATTAATAGAAAGATGGGGGATGATAGAGGAATCAAAATATAATATATGATATAAGATGATAAAAAAGGAAGGAGTACCAAAGTATTTAGAAAAGGGATGAGGAGAGAAATGATGGACAAGAATAGCACGATTTAGATTGGGAAACGAGGTAAGGGCAAGTATGTATTGGGAAAAGAAAGATAACAGGAAGTGCAGAATATGTGAATGGGAAGAGGAAACATGGGAGCATGTATGGGAAGGATGTAGGAGAGGAATGGAAGATAAAGGAAGCTGGCAAGAGAATGTGGTGAGGATTTTAGGGGGGATGGTTTGGGGGAAGAGTGGATGAAGGAGTTAGAGGATGCTAGGGGAGCAACTGAAAAAGAATGAAAGAATGGATGCAAAAAATGGCGAAATGGAGGTACAAGAGAAGTGAAAGAAAAAGGAAACGGAAGTCGCTTAAATTAGAAGCATAAAGAATTGTAAGTAATGATTATGTGATCGCATAAGTAAATTAAGATGCGTTTGCGTTACCGCTCACTCGTTCGCTAACACGTCCTAAATTGCGCTATCGTCATGTAAACCCTTAGGTGGGCATATTACTAATTACTCACATTAATCAATAATAATAAAAATAATTAATCACATTATAAATAAAGAAAAACTAAAATCTTTGGTTCAAAATTATTTTTTTAAGCCGAAACTGTACTTTTTCCAATTTTTTAAATGTATCTTTTATAGTTGAAAATTCTCCTTTTTGTCAGAAAAATACTCATCTTTTTTTTAAATTTCATATTTTTTCAGATTAAAATGCGACAGTTTCGTTGAAAATTTATTTTTTTGTGCAGAAAATTCAATGATTTTAGAAAATTCTTTTTTTTTGGCTCGAAGGTTAAAATGTTTAGATGAACTTTTTTTCCTTTACTGAAAAATGTTCAAATGAATTTGTCTTGTTTTCTTGCTTACTGAATTAATAAGAAGGTATAAAAACAAAATAAGCCCTGAAATATTTCTTTCTAAAGTTCACCATTAGTTTCCCTTCTGAAATTTGTTGCAATTTACAATTGGAATATTTTCTTTAATTTCATCTATTATTTTGAACAATGTTCATTTTTAAATTTTAGTAAACTATTCATGAATTTATAACTTACTCCAAGTTTATCAGCACTTCTTTCTGAAAGAAGCTTCATTCATGACTATCCCTCGTATTCTCGATCTCGTCCTCTTCATCGAAATCTTGTTGTGTTTTCCGTATCGGTGCTTCAGATGGCATTATTATTACATAACTACAGAAATGTGCTTATCCAATATTTATTAATATTTAGTAACGCGTGCTCAGAATTTGAATTTGAAGCGAGTTGAACATTTTTTGCAATGCACTTTTGGACCACCCTATTGTACAAGTTCACAAAACTCACAAATTAAACATTTTTGAATGGAAAAATTACAATTGTAATAAAGTTCACAATTTAAATTTGGTACTCTAAATTTTGGAATTCTATTTCAAACCATTCAATTTCAAATTCTTTAGTTTCTGAGATTTTATTTATAATAATAATTACTCGTTTCGAATGAACACTTAAATATTATATTTCAAATTTGAAATTTTTTACTTAAAAAAAGTTCTTTTGATTATAAAATTTCAAACTATCATGCTTAAAATTGAATATTTTAGACTGAACCAATATTATAAATGGAATAAAAGCGTTTAAGTATGAATCTAAGAATTTTCAATTATTTAAAAATCAGAAATTTTGCTTAAAATATTCATCCGTTAGATTATTTCTTCAAGCACTGAAGCTTTGGAATTAAAGCAGTAAAATTTTTAATATTAAAATCTGTAAATTGTTTATTTGCGAAAAGATTCGGAATAGTCTTGTAAAATCAATTATTGTTGAATTTTCAGTATTCGAATTACAGTTTAAATTTGAAAACCAATCATTATTTACATTTATAGTTGATGCACTGAAAACGTTTTCCACACAAAATTTTCAATTTCAAGCGATTTAAATACAAAAGCAGTTACTACAAATAATGTATTTGAAACTTCAAGTTAAAAAAATACTTCCAGATAAAAAAAAACTTAAACCTCAAATATTCTATCTCTGAAGTAGAATGTGAACATTAGGGTAGCCCAAATATGCATTGCAATTTTTTTTACTCTACAAGTCAAGGCATGCCCCCCCCCCCTAACAAAAAGAAAAACGTTTTTAGTTCCGGAGTAAGAAAATCCGTATTTTTTTGTTTGAAATTCCAACATTAACACGTGCCACCGGGAACTTGAAAACCCTATATATTTAACGTGGGAAATTTTGCGATTTTTGAAAAATTGGACTGATACTTCAGGGTTCCATCAAAAGTTGCCAAATCTTTAAGAAATTGAATAGGAGTTTCCAGGAAATAAAACCATACTAATAAGTTTGATCCCCCCCCCCCCCTCCCACAACGCCCCAAATATGACCGAAAAATATTTGAAAAATACATGTTTACGTATTATTGTTAAGTTTCAGCACTTTCTGCCTTCTTTTTTAATAAAAATAATTACTAATGGATAATTGGAATATCCCCCGTGACTTTTTGAACAATTTTTAATTGTTTAGATGTTGGCAAATATGATGTTGGCAAATATGACCACAAGCGAATCTGATGTCCCGTTTGAAACTTGAAGATGAGGTTCAGATTTTTCAATAAAATGTGATCAGCACAATCACTGACAATACTAGAAACACTGTCAAGACCAGTCCAGCTAATATGGGCAACAAAATAGCGCTGTCTTGCCAATAATAGGCGAAATCATGGGGTTGACCTGGCAATGTAAATAATGTTCGAAATATTGAAGGTAAAAGATAGTTCAGTCAATACCAAGAATACAAAAGCGTTATAGGCTTTCACAGTAATACAAGAATCTGAATTTTAAGAATAACTGAATTTCATTTTTTACTTAAATTAAGTCAATTAATTTCAGTCGTGTCGTGAATGATTTTCAGTCGTGCGATCTGAAATTCATTTGCGTTAGCAGAAATTTGTGCGCGAACACTCAGAAGAAATGTCGATTGAAGCGTGGATCTCGGTAATTTGGATAGTGCACATTTAAGTCGTCATGAAATTTCGTGTCATGTAATGTCATATCATATCATGCCATCTCGTGCTTTCTCATGTCATGTCTTGTCATGTATTGTTTCATGACAGGTGTTATGTCATGTGTCATGTCATGCGTCATGTCATGTGTCATATCATGTATCAGTCATGACATTTAATGTCATTCCTTGTCATGTCATGTCATTTGACATGTCATGTCATTTCTTGTCTTGACATGTATTATGTGTCATGTCATTTCATGTCATGCCATCTCGTGTCATCTCCATGTCATGTGTCATGTCATATGATGTGGTATGTCATGTGATGTATCATGTCATGTGTCGTGTCATGTCATGTATCAGTCATGAAATGTCATGTCATGTCTTCTCATGTCATGTCATGTGTCATGTCATGTCGTGTCATGGCATGTCATGTCATGTCATGGCATGTCATGTGTCATGTCATGTGTCATGTCATGTGTCATGTCATGGGATGTGTCGTGTCATGTGTGGTATCATGGCATGTCATATGTCATGTCATGTGTTTTAAGTGTTGTCAGTGATTGTGCTGATCACATTTTATTTAAAAATCTGCACCTCATCTTCAACCCTGCCCAAAAAATCGGAAAGATTCTGAAAGGATATTTCTGATAGAATCTGAAATATTCGGAAAGCATTTTTTTTCAGATTTTATCAGAGCCTTTCCGAAATCTGCATCCGAAATTTTCAGTTCCTTTCCGAAAATTTGTCCTAATATAGTTTTATCAGATCTTTTCAGAAGTGTCCCGCTAGTGTTTTATCCGATTTTAACAGAAATGTCCCACATAGCTTTATCAGATTTTATCAGAAATTTTCTGTAAATATTTTTTTCAGATTTTATCAGAAACATGCCATGTATATTTTTATCAGATTTTATCAGAAATGTGGCAAAAATATTTCGTATAATATTAGCTGATCAATGAATTATTCGTTAAATAGTACTACTAATAATAAAATTAAAATTATTCTAATTCAAAAGATGAATCTAACAATAACAATAACAATAATAATAATAACAACAATAATAATTGCAACGACCCCGGACAAACGCGAGAACATCGATTTAAATGGTCGGACCAACTCAGTAGGGACCTTCTTACCTGTTGGCAAAGAAGCTCACCGGCGCGGAGAGGATTCATGAAGAGGTTACATGACCGTTGGGGCAATATGCACCCGGAATATGCTCATAAAACGCCTCAGTATTTAAGAGATCAGGTATCCTTCTTGCGAAAAAACGGATATGAAGCTCTTTATCAACAGGAAGAGGAGCAACATCCTCCAGCGAACATTCCACCCGTTCCAGCAAGACCACCTTTGCAGATAGCCGGTAATGCCAACATGAGAAGTAGAAGATCTATCCACCAAAAAGTCTTCCTCAGGATGGACAAATTAGCTGAAGCTAATACTGCTCTCCGCGATTTGCTCCCTGAAGATGTTAATCTCTGGAATCTGAACTGTGCAGTTTACGAGAAGGTGGTTTCCCTGCTTAGCGACGATAGGAGTAACGATACTTCGGTACGCCTGAGTAAGACACGCGAGCGTATTTCACAGCTTCAGTTCAAAATTGAAACGGCGAGACGGCATGCATCAAATGTTCAGTGTGTAATTAGCTACATAACATCAAATAAAAAGTTCACTCCAAAAGTTAGGGCAATTGCTCGAAACTTGAGGAAAGCAAATCACACGCTGAACAAGTGTAAACTGTCGACCATCAAGGAGCACTGGGCAAAAAAAATAAGATGTCTTTCAACAGCGAAACAGCGCCTTGAACGGCGAGTCAAGTGGATTCAAGAAAATTCCACCTTTTCTACTAATCCTTCCCGTCTGTTCAATAAAGCGTCATGTGTAGTTAAAAATCCGCCTAGTCGAGAAGACATTCAAGTCTTCTGGGAGCAAGTATATGGAGATACTTATCAGCTAAATGAAGACGCTTCTGATATATCACTCTTTCGTAACTTTTGCCGAAGGCAAAGGTTACAAGGTCCAGAAGAAGAGTGTCCACTAATTACTGCTGAAGAAGTGAAGAAAGTTATCGCTAGAACTAAGAACTTTTCAGCGCAAGGGCCAGATAAAATCAACAACTTTTGGTGGAAGAAGTTTACTTCTACGCACCAACATCTAGCTCGTATATTTACTACTTTCTTAAACGGAGAACAACCCGTCCCGCAGTGGCTAGTGGAAGGACGCACGGTATTGATCCCTAAGACCGGAGATTTGTCAAGTCCAAAGAACTACAGGCCCATAGCTTGTTTAAACACCAGCTACAAGCTATTTACTGGCATCCTCAAAGAGAGGATATTAACATCTATCGAGCCGGTATAGAGTGTAATAGTCGAACATCGTGGATGCAAAAGAGGGCTGGCAGGTTGCAGGGAGAACCTGTTAATAGACAGGTGTATTACTCAGGACTCGATCAGGTATCGACGCAATCTGTCCATGGCTTGGATTGATTACCGTAAGGCATTCGACAACACGAACCATGAGTTACTTATTAAGCTCCTTGAGTGCATGGAGGTGCATCCAAAAATAGTGAGATGCATAAAAGAGCTTATGCTCTTGTGGAGGACAAGATTTGTCATAACATCTGACAAAAAACAAGTGACGACAAGCTTTGTCACATATAAGAGGGGGGTCTTTCAAGGAGACTCTCTAAGTCCGATACTTTTCTGCATCTCCCTCTTGCCTCTATCTATTGTGCTCCGAGGCAAAAGCTCTGGATACCTATGTGGCCCGCCGAACAGAGGAGAATATAAGGTCAACCACCTTTTATACATGGACGACCTTAAACTACATCATCCCGTGATGATCAGGATGTTCAACTCATAGGCGGAAATTCCATTCAACATCTTGGTATTGGACAAACATATACATATCTTGGAATACCGCAAGCGGAAACCCAAAATGTGCATGATTTAAAAACGGCCCTTGGAAAAAGCTATCGCCAAATTCTCAGAAAAATTTGGGCTTCCGAATTATCTGGAAAGAATAAGATCCAGGCGACCAATATGCTGGCCGTTCCTATACTGCTCTACACGTTTGGTGCAGTAAAATGGAACGTCGATGAGTTGAAGCAACTTGATCGAAGCACACGCAAGATGATGACAATACATCGAAGTCTTCATCCTAGATCTTCCGTACCTCGGATATATCTCCCTCGCGATAAAGGGGGTAGAGGCTTGCTAAGCTTAGAGTGTCTTCATCGAAGAACGGTTCTGGCTACAGCCTGCTCAGTTCTAAAAAGCACGGATTACCTGATGCGACTTGTACATCAACAAGAAGTCGCCAATGCTGCGGTGTTTTTATACCATGCCGCAGATAGGGCCGCAGAGGAGCTTGGCCTCCCATTTAATTCCAGCGACACTACACAAGGGCTAGCATCACTAACATCTCTGGTGCTCAAAAGTCGTATACAGGAAGCAGAACATACGCTCCTGCTAACAGAACATGCTGACAAACCCCTTCATGGTAAGTTCTACGGCATCATCCGTAGAGAAGAGCTCTCAATGGGTCTGTCCAACATGTTTCTCAAGTCTGCTGGATTGAGATCGGAGACCGAGGGATTTCTTTTTGCCTGTCAAGACGGCGTCATAGACACCTTAGTTTACCGCGAGCGTATAATGAATGTACTTGTACGCGATACCAACTGCCGAGCGTGCAAGCAAGAGCCCGAAACACTTGGACATGTTCTCAGTGGATGCTCTAAATATGCATGCTACGCGTACATAGAGAGACACAATGCAGCTCTAAAAGTTTTATATTACCATCTTAGGCATTTCTATGGTGTTGATCTATTGCCTGTCTTGCCATACGCCCAGGGGGAGCTCGAGTCAGTTGTGGAGAATGATCAGTGTAAGATCTACTGGAATATCTCATTCTCCACCACTCAACGTATCAGTGCTACGAAGCACCAGCCGATGGTAATATCACGGCAAAGGAGGAAGAAAAACGGGCGAAATATCAAGCACTTCTGTTCGAGCTGAGTAGGCTGTACCAAGGCTACAAAGTCCATCTTATAATTCTTATACTCGGCTGTCTTGGAGGTATGAAAGCTTCATTTGTCAGCCAACTCAACAAGATTCCGGCTTGCCAGCGTCAGGCTCATTTCATCGCGAACCGGATGCAAAAGGCTGTTCTTCTGGGATCACTCCATCTGGTCTGTCAACACTGTGCCTCTTAATATTCTACAAAGATTGGTAGCTCTAAAAAAGTATCCAGAGGTGAAACCTTCATCTCCAACTGTCTGGTCTGCCGCGTAAGGTCATCCGCGGCGAGAGACCTGACTCCAAGGAACAGTGTTGCCCGATGTTCTTACGCGTAAATTTCCCGCTCTTGCTTACCTTCTAGGATAGAAGGAGCAGAAGCGGATGCCGTACACGTTTCAGTAGCTTTGGGATTGGTTTCTTTAAGGAATCATGATCGAAGCTTCCGGAGCCTACAACTTCTCTAAAAAAAAAAAAAAAAAAAAAAAAAAAAAAAAAAAAAAAAAAAAAATTTCTGAGAAAATATAATGCATCAAGTTTGGATGAAGAATAGTAACTTTATTCAATAGGAACTAAAATTTTAATACATTCATTTACATATTTATTAATATCTACTACTTATATTTATTATATTATATTTACTAATATTATTCACTACTTAACAATTAGATTATTATATGCGTATAAATCATAAGGTTATGTCAGTTTTAGTTATTGAATTAAATTGTAATTCATGGTTACATAAATATTAAATTGTAACATTATTCTTAAGAGCACGTAGCATTCATCGGATTCCTACCTTACTGGTATTTTTTGGGGACCCTACCAATTTCTCAAAAATGTACATTTGATCACGTGATATCAATCTGAGTTTTGGACGTATAGGAAAAATTTGGATAACGGATTCGGTTTTAGGATACCAAAATCCTTCGGGATCGCATATTCCGGTGTTTGGATTTAAATTATGTCGGCCTGTGTAATCAATACATTTTTGTAATTACAGAAAGAAATCGGATAAACTTCCGAAAAGCGGATACCTTGGATTTTTCGAAACTTCGTATATTTATGCATTTTCACGCGCTGATGACGAAAATGATAGTTGAAATACTCTACAATTTGAATTTCAAGGTCAAAATCCCACAAAAAATTAAAAAATTTAATGTTTCATTCTTTCATTTCAGTCAACAATGAAAGTTTACAGAAAAGCTCTAAATTAAGGTTGTAGATCCTTTAAAAATACATTTTTTATGGCGAACGCATGTTAACTTTACAACACAGTAAATCCCAAGAATAAATTCTATCTTGGAATCGGATAAAAGCGCTGCAGCACGTTTATCTACTCAAAGATAAAATTTATCTTGCGAAAGATAAAATTTATCTGACGGAAGATAAATTTTTTTTCACGAAAATACTTATGTCAAATGCGTGAGCCTATGTAAACTGAAAAGAGCGGGTAGGTTTACCGAAATTCGGTGGGCCTAGATCCAAAATTATCGGTGGGTCTATGAAACCTGGAAAGGACGGTTATCTTTAGTGAAATCCTTGAGGATCAACTGCCTGACTCGAGTATTTCCTTGAGAAATTTGAAAATCCTGGCGGCATTCTTTGGTTAAATCACCTTCGAAAATTACGCGAGGGTCTTATCAATAGGGCTGACTTACTGAACTCTTCGCAGATATTTTGAAAATCCATTTCCCCTTATTACAAACAACACTTTATTTAAATGATTCAAACCAAAAAAACCATTAATCTACACTTACGCGATATATAGACTGCACTTAGGTTACCTTATAGTGCTTGTTTCCAAATTTAAAAGTCTTCATCAGAGTGGACAGAAACTAAAGGTAGTCCAACAGAAGTAAAGGACTGAACTTGGCTTCTGAACCCTGGCTGGTTAGAGCTTCTGCGATGCGGAAGACAAGGACACTCAGCCAACTTCAGTCCTTTACTTCTGTTGGACGAACCTTTAGTTTCTGTCGACTCTGATGAAGACTTTTAAATTTCTAAACAAGCCCTGTAAGGTAACCTTAGGGCAGTCTATATATCGTGTAAGTGTAGGTTAATGGTTTTTTCTGGTTTGACTCATTTAAATGAAGTGTTGTTTGTAATAAGGGGAAATGGATTTTCAAAATATCTGCGAAGAGTAGAAGACCCTCGCGTAATTTTCGAAGGTGATTTAACCAAAGAATGCCGCCAGGATTTTCAAATTTCTCAAGGAAATACTCGAGTCAGGCAGTTGATCCTTGAGGATTTCAGTAAACATAACCGTCATTTCCAGGTTTCATAGACCTAACGAAAATTTTGAATCTAGGTCCACCGAATTTCGGTGAAACTAGCCGGTCTTTTCAGTTTACATAGGCTCACGCATTTGACATAAATATTTTCGTGAAAAGAAATTTATCTTCCGCCAGATAAATTTTATCTTCCGCAAGATAAATTTTATCTTTCATCAGATAAATTTTATCTTTTAGTAGATAAACGTGCTGCAGCCTTTTTATCCGATTTCAAGATAGAATTTATTCTTGGGATTTACTGTGAACTGATAGTTTTTGAGAAAATGGACGCTAAATATTAAAAATCACCGAAATACATCACAATGTGTAGCGGCGTGTGACATATAAGGGTCTATTTTTCACGAACGACAGGTTCGTGAAAAGGCAGTGGTTTCACCAATATTATTTCTGGAACCTGTCGCAGAAGGGCCGAACACTTACTGGAATCAAGCCAACTGTACGTACTGAATTTCAATAGCGATTTTCTCAGAAATTATCGATCTGGGTGGAAACGTGTGCTAAAAAAAGTGCAAAGATATAATTATATTTGTTTTTCCATGGAATATTTGAATGTCATTTATAATTACACTTAACGTAGATGGACCGAAATTTACACTTTTCATCAATACAATACCTCCTGCATTTGCAAGATGTAAAAGAAACGCGTTCTTTCCTTTTTAAAACACCCTACACCCGTTCTGATTGTGAGTTTTCAAAAGGGCGGACTCGAAACTGCCCTTTAGAGTTAAATTTTTTTTTGAATCTGAAAAAAGAAAATGTCTAATTTTTGTTTTTACGTTTCTTTTATTTGAACTGCTGCCGGCTTTGACTTAAAGTTTCCCATGTAAAATGCATGGGGAAAAATCACTTTTGTTAGTTTTTGAAATAATTTTTTAAGGTTTGAAAAAATGTGTAGGGGAAGTAAAGAGGCTTGTAGAGAATTACTCAGCGAAAAATTTCATGTATCGGATATATGGGTTTGACACCCCTAAGGGGCCATTCATTAATTACGTAAGGGCGATTTTGATCATTTTTGCCCCCCCCCCCTGCCCACGTAAGGATACATAGATTTCTTGACCCCCACCCCTTTCTTACGTAATATTTAACTTAGAATTTTTCTTAATAGCGTTGAATAGTTACATATCATTAGAAAAAATAAAACACGTTGTTATTTGACTTAAACAAAAGAATTTTGTTTTTTGAAAAAATTATATTAGTCTTTGGAAGTAGTAGCAGCTACTGTGATCGTTCGAATTGAAACAATAATTGACGTAGTAAGATATTACGTAAGAATGGTTTTAACTCCCCTTCCCCCCGAGGTAAGATCATGTGGAGAGTTTGGCGCGGGGGCCCCCCCCCCTCGGGACCCTTACGTAATAATTGAATGGCCCTTAACACACCCTCACGAGTCCTTGAAAACTACCTTTAAAACCAAAAATATCAATTCTCCGTAAAAATGACTTTTTGGGCACTGTATTCTCGTATTTTTTTCACCTAAAATGATTTATATTGGTCAAGTGGAATATTTATTAACATTGCTTAATTAATTCTCAATTATTTAAACAAATGGAAATAAAATCGAAAAAAAGAAAAATAAGGCATTTTCTTTTTTCGGATTTGGAACAAAATGGGGGGGATCGTCGCCCTCTAGAGAAAAAAAGAAAGTGTTTTCCAGCCACCCTAGTCCACATATTACGCTGGTTTTACGTTAGTCACTTTTGCAATGATTAGCTGTTTGAAATTCACAATTTTCAAATAAAATATAAGAGAATTTAATTTCCAATTACGATAAGTGAAGACTAGCTGCCGCTGCTTGAAAATTATTTAAACAAATACACAGTTTTCTTATGTCACAATGAATAGGCTAAATTTCATGTTTGCATTATTACCCGAAAATGTCTTGCTAATGAATCCTTGCTGCCATTTTTTTCAAATCAACAATTGTTAGTTACTCAAACAATATTCATGAACAAATTCAATTTTTCACTATTATTCCACAAACAGGCCCAAATTTTTAGTGGAACTAACTAAAAATGTATTGCCAATTATTCTTTGCTATCATATTTTTCCATAGGACAAGAACAGTTAATTATTAAACCAATTTTTATAAACAAACGTATATTTTGGCTACTGGCAAACTGATTTTTTAAGTGAATGTTGTTTCAATAATAAACAGTTCTTGTTTATGGTTTATGGTGTCCAGCCCTATTTTATTTTGCCTATTTGTTTCTTTATCTAGCTCTATTCGTAATATTTCCGTTGTACATATTGCCCTATGAGGCATTTTTTCGGGGTCTATCCGGATTCTTATAAGGTGTAATAAATTTGGATTATCTGATTCTTTATCCGGCTCTATGCGGAATAGTTTCGCGGCCCATATTGCCCTATTCATTACAGCAGCTTGAAACAGATAAATAAATTTGCAAAAAAACAACTGTTTTCTATATAATAATTGCATTTAATTTATTTTTGAAATTACGCAGTTGCACGCACGGTCACTTACAAATATAATCGCACACACAACGTTATGAAAAATTGCACCCGCTGGTGATTCGCACCCTACCTAAACAACCTAAATGTAAACCGCACGTTCTAGCTAATTACGCTAAAGTGTCGCTTGGATTTTGTCGACAAAATTTCCTTTGTTGATCCGATGTCCGCTTGAAAGCCGGATGGAGCCTGATAGGAAACCATTTTCGGACTTAGACGAAAACAGTCTCCTAACGTAAGTTCCGATAGAGTTCCGAATAGGGCTGGATAAGATTCCGTCGGGCACATAATTCAAATTTCTATTTCCGATGTTCGCTTTAAAGCCGGATAGATCCAGATAGAAAACTGTTTTTAGGCTTAAACGAAAACAGTCTTTTGATGTAAGTTCCGACATAGTTCTACATATGGCCGCATAAGATTCCGTCGGGAAAATAATTCAACTTTCTGTTTCTGATGTTCGCTTTAAAGCCGGATGGATGCAGATAGAAAACCGTTTTTAGGCTCAAACGAAAACAGTCTTCTGATGTAAGTTCCGACATAGTTCTAGGTAGGGCTGCATAAGATTCCGTTTAAGATTTGACGAACCGAAAGAGATCCAGATAGAGACGGAATAAAATCCGACGTGGGCTATTCGCACCCTTATCCAGTGTTGTATCTGACTCTAACAGATCCTATCCGTCATTTTAGGCAGGGGCACTTAACTGCGTTATAAAATGTGTCTGTGACTGCTGAATAGATTGAGGTTTACAAATTCAGAAGCATGGCCCGACAATGTTCCATGCACGCTTACGATGAGCCTGGCTAACATGCTCAATATATAGGTCATGTTTTATTAATGTTTAATTAGCTGTTAAAGTTGTTAATGTTTAATTAAAGAATTAGCTAAAGCAAAAATATTAAAATTGCATTATTTAAAGAAAATAAACAATCAAATATGCCAGACAGAACCGCTTGATTAGAATCAGTATCTATCACTTCCAGCTTTTTTACTATATTGTGTACATGTGTTTTACCGCTTCCCTTCAGCGTCCTTTCAAGCATGGATTTACATCTATTACATCCTGAACGTCTTCTAAAGATGGTAAATTGAACGGCTTCTCGAAAGACTTCTTGAAGACCTTTTGTATTACCTTTATCTCTTCATCTGTCCAGGGGCGTTTTATTACGGACTTTCTAACGTGCTTAGTTTTGACGACAGCACTGTCATCCTTTGATTTTTTGCCATTCAATCCGATACCATCAATGACAGAAGCTTCCATAGAGTCTGAAAAATAAAATATTATAAATTTTCTTTACTGTTTACTGTAAATTTTATATACTCTTGTGTACAATGTTCTATTTTATGTTTCTATTAAATATGAAACTTACCTTCATCGAAATTCCGAATAGAATTCCTTAATTCATCAGTTTCTGTATTATTCAGCGTCGAATCGAATTCTTCAGCTTCGTCTTCCGAATCGTCTGAATCTGACCCCGAATCATTTTCAAGGCTGTTAGGGGTTCTTAAGGTTTTCTTGAGAAATTGCGATATTTCTAATATATCGCGAGCGGCCACAGGTTGTCTATAATGCTCTTTATGTACCTGATCTGTGTGACCCATAAAGTCCGCTAGTCTGGAAACTTTGTTATCGAACAACTCCTGCGCTATTGCATCCGTTGCAGCGTGTTTTCGCAAATACGTTGCGCGAATTTTTTCTGGTTCGCCTACTCCGGACGTAGCTGCTAGTTTCTGAACTAGCGGGCAGCATTTGACAAACTTATATTCATCCTTGTCCACAGATGGCAAACCAAACAGGTAAGGATTGTCAACCGGAACTTTTGCCAAGGTTCTGTACTTGACAATAAGTTTCAACCTTTGGAGCATCGTGGTCGACGAAATCACTGACACCGTGCGCGCTTTCTTGCCACGAATCAGAAAACGAACGTACTTTTTTGCAATAAGTTAATAATCTTCAGACAAAGTCTTATAAATGTCCTGATTTTTGAGTTCGCTTATTTCTTCATGCTTAAGGAACTCAGTAAGAAGACTCCGTTCCAATTCTCCGGGACGTTGCTTACAAAAAGCCATAACTAAAATGATTGTAGAGCAGATGACGTCAAGCCAAGCTTGATACGTGAAACTTTCGTTGAGCTTCTGGAGAGATTTGCTGTGGAGATGTTTAAAATATGAGCAGAAATGCGCGATGTCCTCTTGCGTAGGGGGGATTCACTACTTTTTCTCTGGGTCGTTTAAGTTGCGACTCCGACACTGTTTTATTCACGAGAATTGAGAGCTTCTCCTGGAAAACTTTTAAAAATTTCTATACGTTCGTGATTTTTTTATCATTTTGCATGGCTTCTGCGGTATCCTCTGGATTTCTCTCGATGTACTCTGTTATCAGGAGATTCCCGGCTTGCTTCACGTGCGTTCCTAAAGATGCAGCATTGAACGGTGTGCCATAAAATTCACCGATTTTGTCTAAATTTGCCACTCTCTCAATGGCAGCAACGAGCTTGGTTTTAGCAGGATCAAATAATTGTTCAAACTCCACCTTCTCTCCGCAAATTTCCTCCACAGCTTCGAGAAAACGTCCAATCAACCTTAATGTTGAACGGATCATTGGTCGATGATGCTGCGATGTTCTGTATTTTGTGCATAATCTTTTCCCATAAATGGTAACCAGAAAATCGTATCTGATGCGACGCACGATAGCATCTTCTCTCATTCTGGGATAAATATGTGTCCTTAATGCCTTACTTGCCCTTGTGTGATTACGACCAACTACTTTCCTTGCCATGACATGTATAATCCTAGTGTCCTTATAACTTTTTGTCGTACATTTGCTTACATGGATATGTAGAGTGCTGCTCGCAAAAGTTCCTTCACATTACTTGCATACTTTAAAATTTGTTCCATTTTTCATCATGCGCCCGTCTCTCGACAATACGTTTTTTTTTCTTTATTTTAGATTCTTTCGTGTTGTACAGAAAATTACCGTTTCTTCTTATAGTTTCGATAATCCTCCTCGGTTCTAATGTACCCTTTGGTAGAGCCATACATTTCTTAACGTCCTCTTCGTCTCGATGTTTGGTTTATAAGTGTTCGTGAATTTTTACTCGAAGTGCCTTACAATAGAAACAACAGTACCGCTTTACTTCCTTCTTTTTCCCCGGTGATGGATGCGAGGGATCGACGACTAAGTCCAAATCATCCAGCGCAGAAGTGCCTTCAACGTTCCGCAAAACAGATAAATCAAAATCAGTGGTATTAGCAGATTTGTTCGCAGAGAAGTTTCGATCATTCCCAGTATCATTTTTTTCGGTGATATTCAGTTCTTCTTCTTCATATACTTCAGAATGTGTCAAAGTATAGTTTGGGTCATTCATATCATCATCTGCATCTGCAACACACGAAATAGGTTATTGAGTGGGACACGTCTGATGGGTTTACTGACGAGTAAGAGTCCCAGTGGGCACACAAACATTAACGTCCTGAGAATGTTCTAAAGACGTTCCTAGGACGTTTGTGTCAGTCCAATTGATATCCTAAAGGCGTCCCATGTTCCAAAGACGTTCGGCCGGTTAGACTATCGCGCGATTTATATTATGATAATGTTAACCTTATTTGATATTGATCACACCGGGGGCACCGTTTTCAACGTTATAACAGTGACGTTTTATTAAATTAAAATCTTGAGCGCTTAGCGTTTAGTTGCTTCAAGAAGCGCGCAATATATATCTTCAAAATAACCTTGCTCTGTTTCAACCGGACGTTGTCATCTTATCTACGCTCACGGAAGCATGTTTTTAATTTTAGACTACATCTCGAGCGCTTAGCGTTCGCCAGTTTTGGGATGCGCGCAAATTAGATCATTATCAAACTCGCGTTTTGTACTGACCTCGCTCTGCCGTCGTCTCTCCCCTTGCAGCATGTATGGGGATTCATTGTTTTCACGAAATTGAGCCCTTAGCTCCGTATACCGCAAAAACTGTCAATTTTTCTTCATTTTTTTACCGGATCTTTCATTAGGCCCTTATAATCTACATATTTACCAAGTTTCAGCCAAATCCACCGAAAGCCATTTTCCCATAAATTTGGTGCGGGGTCCTTTGCGTTGTGCAAAGGTGTGTTTTTAGAGTGTATGGATAATTTTTGTCTAACCATTTTTTTTTCGTATCTTGCATAGTTTGACAGCAAATTGGAATTTTTTATTTTTTTATTAGGTTTTATGGGGTCAAAATTAGAATTTTCGATTTTTCAAGAAAATTCAAAAAGTTGTTATGATAATCTTATAGGGCATTCAAAAAGTCACGTTTTTCTTTTTGTGACTTTTCTTCAGATCGTGCATTGTTTGACTTAAAATGTTCATTTTCGTTTGTTTTTTTGGAGTTTGAAAATGCTATTACTCTGATAATTTTCTTTTTATTGAAAAAAGTTATAAGGATCAATTTTTCAAATTTTCTATTAATACGAATTGATGTACATAGAATTTGGAAATTTTGAAAAAAATGGTTTACAAAATTTTAAAAATGCTCGAACTTTTTGAATTTTCATCAACAATAGCTGGCTAACGAACTTGTCCTTTTCTTTTGGGGCTTAAAAAAATGTGCCAAAGCTCAATCCAATCTCATCATTTTCTTCGAAAGTTAACGTGCCTACATACAGACAGAGTACAGACAGACACCTTGGTAAAGACAGTTTTTTCTAGCTCAGAGAGTCTCAAAACTTGGAGATTTGATGAAAACCGACTAAGTCAAATTTTACATAAAACGAATACCTTCTCATTAGAATGAGAATGTAAAAAAAATAATTTTTTCATTCATAGCTATATCCAAAGTGTAGGCCATCGTTGACTCTACCTGCAAATTTCATTGTTTTATAACAAAATTGTTTTCGAACTAGAGGATTTGAAAAAATCTTCATTTTTTTCTACTCCAGATTAAAAAACAATTCTTACTTTAAAATGTTGCTTATCATGTCATAATAAAAAATACGTGTATTTTTTGTAACTAAAATGTATGTAAATATGATCTTAAATTACCCATAAGTAAATAGTGCCGAATGCAGATTTGATTTGAAACAGGAGTAGGCCCTAATTATCTAAAAAAAAAAAAAGATGAAATTTTAGTGTTCATGGAGTAGAATAAGACAATTCAATTTTTAGTCTGGGTCCTGGACCCTCAAAAAGAGTAAAATAAACTTCGCATTCAAAAGTATTTTCAATAAAAATCACACAATTCTAGTTCTGAAATTGGCCCGCACTAATATTCGACGAAATAGCTTTTTTCTTTTCACAGATTACCTTTAATTCTAATTAAAGAATTCTTAAAAACATAACCTAAAAAATATAATCTTACCATGCATAACGTCAAAAAAACGCGAAGGATTAATACGGATAGGACTAGACATTTCTTCCCTATAGCGGACCGAATGAACGGAACGGATACGCTGCAGCGTACCCTTATAGTATCCACATCGTATCCTCTCCGTATCATGCAGGAAAAACTCATTAAAAAAGAAAGACGAACATTTAACTTGTTGAAATTCGGATTCTACGTGAAATTTTGCGTTAGAAGGTCACGGATTAATTGCAATAGTTTTTCTTGCAACGATAAAAACTTTAAAAAAATATAATACTTATCGACAACGTGGGCTGAAGGCGACTTCAAGCGACTCCTCAAAGTATCTAATATGTACATAAACGATACTTCGAGGAGATTATAGAAAAATATGTATAAAATTCCACGCCTCAAAGTATCCAATAGAAATAAAAATGATATTCTGAGGAGACTCCTCAAAGTATTTGATGTACCGAGAAAACTTTTGGGGAGTCTCCTCAAAGAATCCAAAACTGCTCAAAGTATCTAATGCATATAAATTTTGGTGGAAAAATCTTCTCAAAGTATCTAATAGACACAGATATGTATATATGCATATATACGTATATGGTATCAAGACCTTCTGGTGGAAGAAGTTTCCTTCAACCCACCAGCATCTGGCCCGAATTTTCACCTCATATCTAAAGTCGGAAGAGCCTATTCCGGAGCGGTTGGTGGAATGGCGCACAGTGCTCCTGCAGAAGACGGGCCACTTAGCTGACCCTAAGAATTACAGGCCAATAACTTATCTGAACACACTGTATAAGATCTTCACAGCCATCCTAAATGACAGGATTCTTCGGACAATTGAACCTGTGTGGCGAAAGATGTATGAACAACGTAAAGACGCAGCATCCTATCAACGATCTCTATCGATGGCCTGGATAGATTACCGAAAAGCTTTTGATTCAACCTCCCATAGACTTATCATCTGTCTGTTGGAAATCTTAAAGGTTCATCCACTCATCGTGAGATGCATAGAGAGATTAATGCCGCTTCGGAAAACCAGATTTACCATCTTATCTGGAAAACATCATGTGATCACTAACAGTGTCACCTTTCAGAGAGGTGTGTTCCAGGGCGACACTATGAGCCCTCTTCTCTTTTGCCTCACATTATTGCCACTATCTCTCGCACTTCGCCATTCCGAAGGGTACCTCTGCGGCAAACCTGGAAATCGAAAGCATAAGGTAACTCATGTATTTTACATGGATGATCTTAAGACCTATGCTAGAAATCAAGAGAAACTACATCTAGCTCTAAAAATTGTCAAAGAGTACACTCAAGAGATTGGAATGGAGTTCGGGTTAGAGAAGTGCGCCAAGGTTAATTTGAAGAAAGGAAAGCTTAACGACATCCCCGAAGATCCTGAACTCGTTGTCAGAAGAGCTATACGACACCTTTGCGCTGGAGGAACCTATACATATCTGGGCGTGCCACAAAGCCGCATTCAGGACGTAACATCTATAAAGGATACTCTCCGATGCAGATACAAACGTCTCCTCCGACAGATATGGTCTTCCGAACTGTCGGCGAGGAAAAAAGTATCTGCAACGAACATGCTTGCCGTCCCAGTAGTACTCTATTCATTTTGAGTGGTTTCATGGACGAAGGACGAGCTCAGATCCCTCGATATCGGGTCCCGAATGGTTATTCACATGAACAAAAGCATGCGCCTTAAGTCTTCTGTTCCACGACTTTACATCTCACGCCGTCAATGTGGTCGTGGAATACTGAATCTTGAATGTCTTCACAACAGGATTATTCTGGGTACAGCACATATTGTCGCAAATGGACAAGATCCTCTTCTTAAAATGGTCAGAAAACACGAAGAAGGAGGCAAAGGGGCGTTTCTTTACAAAGCAGCAGAAGAGGCTGCTGAAATAGCTGAATGCAATAGCGTGTTATTGATGTAATTAACTGTTTTTAAAAACCAACTATTGAATTTTTTGATTTTTTTGAAAATTTTAAGCTTCAGTAGAGCCTTCCAGCTTGATTAGAAGCTGAGTTAGCATCCTTCGCTTTTGTTTACTGCCGACACCACAGTTATAAATATTTTTGAATTTTTCGAAAACGTACTAACAAATAAAACATCAAGCTAACTATTCGATTTTTTCCAAACAATTCATGCATTTTTCCACGAAATAGAACGGTCTAAAGTTGCCCAAGGTGTAAAAGGTGCTTTTAACCACGTTTTTTCACCTTCACTGCGAATTTGCATCGAAACTTATGGGCGCATCGCAATCAAATGATATTGTACTTATTCGTAGTGAAATGAGGATTGACAAGATGTTTTTCCTTTTTTTAGGCGATTTTTTTGTGATTGAGATATTCAATGATTTGTAGAGGGGCCAGGATATTTGAAACAGATAGTAGTCTGTACCTACACATTTCTCTCCAAATATCTATCTTAGGTGCGAATATGAATTGAAATATAAATAAAAATAAATATAAATATTATTTTTATTCAATAACAATATTCACTGAATATTATTTTTATTCAATAACAATATTCACTGAATATTTCCCAACATTTATTCAATAACAATATTCACTGAATACTTCCCACCATTTATTTTAGATTGGAAATTTTTCAGAGAAATTATTATTTTTAATTATTTAAACGATTACAGTTATGGAGTATCAACAATTTTTTAACTTATGAATTGTTTTTATCGATGAAAATGTTTACTAACAATTAATGTTATATATATAGTAAATACATTTATTAGGGTGTTCCAAATTTGACACAATTAACAGATATTCCATGCAAATCGTAGATAGTCATTTTTTTCTGCAGTTCGTTACAAAATTATCGAATGTTGAAAGTAATACTTTTTTTGATGAAGATATTTATAAATTATATAAAATTCCAATAATTATTCTCCTGTGCCTTTCAACAGGAGATCGTGTCATAAATTCCAACAAATAATAACTTTTTACAATTTTAAGGAGAAAATTTGTTTAAATTATTATCAAATGTATTGAAGAAGAAGTACACCTTTTGGTATTCATCAACTTTATATCATTTATACCGAAAGATAATAACTTTTCACGATCTGCAGGAGGAAACATTGTTCAAACAAATAATTATCATTAAAAGAATTCAAAATTATTTGAAGAATATTGGGAAAATCGTCACTTAATTTTAAAAAACTGGTAAAATGACAGAATTTCAACTACCCTCACATACTGGGTGTTTTTTTAACTGCAGACATCGAAATATCAACAAAAATACGCATCCTATGAAAAAAATATCCGCAATGAGAACTTTTATCCTACTCTGCTTCGGACAATTCAAATGTTAAATTAATTTCGTCTTCGTCCATCGATTTGTTGTCGGTAGGTGCCGCTACAATTAATTGTTCTCTTCCTGCAGGAATTTCTCCTTCATCATTTACTACCCCAGAAGGTCCTGCCTCAGTAGGTCTTGCCTCTTCCTCATCAGTGAGCTCTGCAAAAAAAAATTTAATTAAAAAATTTGTAATAGACAAAGTTGACCTCGCACAGAAAAAAAAGAATGTAATGAAAAATATACCTACTTCCCATCTTTTTCCACGCTTTTCACACGTCGTGAATGTAGCGCGAAATATAATCCTGTACTCTTTTAACATTTTTGGCTGTTTCCTCTTCCGTCTTCCTTCTCCCAGGACACCACTTTTCCACACAGGCTAGATGAAAATAAAACAAATGATTATTGAAAAACAACTTAGTTACTAATTATGTATATATAACTTGATATACAAACCTTGAATTGCGAGTATCACTTTAGGATCCAAAGCCGGTCAGTAGATAGCGCACACTTTGGCGAATGTGGAGTGGGGGGTCCGCCATGCCTGATACTTTGGCGAATGTGGAATGGGGGGTCCGCTGTGGTGTGTACCTTGGCGAATGTGGAGTGGGGGGGGTCCGCCATGCTTGGTACTTTGGCGAATTTGGAGTGGGGGTTCGATACAGATGGTACTATGGGAAATTTGGAGTAGGGGTGAGACTTAGAAAATACGTAGAGCGTCTTATGCCTAACCCAACTTTTTGAAAGTAGGAAATTTTTATTATAAAAATTAATTATTTTTAAATATCACAAATGAAAATTATTTTACATCAGTAATGTATAAAAGTGCAATAAATAAGAAATTTCGACTATCAAAATTAACTATTTCTAAATATCGCAAATGAAAATTATTTTTCTTACCAATAATGTATAAAAATGAATCAAAATTTTTTATTCTGATACAAATAAATTATTTCGCTGAGTTAATGTTACTTAAAATTATCGCTGGGACAGGTCGTAAAAATAAAAATCACAGTCTTCATTTTTAGTTAAATTTATATATTTGTTCAAATGTTTATTTTGTTTAAAACCTGTTTTACAATAAAAAGTAGTACAATTTGATTAATTACCATTAAAAATTCGTAGAAAATATAATTATTCTGGTAATAAGTATTTTACTTCTGCTGCCACATAAGAAGTAAACATACTTTTTATTTCCAAAAACACTAAATAAAATTATAAATCAACAAATGATTTTGGTAATTGTTCTATGACTGGCTCACTGAAATATTTGTATTTAACAGCAATAATTGGCGAATGAGCATTTCATTGGGCGATTGAATCTTCTCTGTTAAAATGTACTTATAAGCCTCAGCTAATAGTAGTTTCAAAAACTTTTCGACATCAATAGCTTGTGTTTGTAGTCGTCGTAAACGTTCATTGACACAGGCATCAATCTGCTTCAGCCCATCAAAAGTAGTTTTCTGCATCACGATGGTAGGTCTGTATTCCTTGGTTCGTTTGTTTTTCACCATCCCCAGTGGTGGTTTCCTCTTTATCTCCAGAAATGTCGAAGACGATAGCCTTACTGCCATTGGAAGTAGTAAAGCCAATGTTGAAGTTTCCCAAGTCCACAGGTTTCATGTAACCGTAACCCGTTTCCAAGAAGGTTGATATATAGTCGAAGTTATTTATGAAGCATGCCCAAGATTCCGAGTCGAGAGAGATTCCCTTCGAAGTCGAATTAACCAGTTTTATGACAGGCTCGAGGTTTCTATTAGGCTGCAGCTCGAGTCCCGTGAAAAGCTGCTTTGTATAGGAGTTATTCAGCGCGTACACTGAACACATTAGTAGGTGCTTAACAGGCTTGCGTGCGACCTCGCCAACAGGTACCTCAGGTAAACGACGTTTCACTGCAGCCCGTACGCTTGCTGTGTCCATTGGGGCTGTATATGAATCCATGTCTGTGGTAACGTGCGCATCGGCAGTAGTAGCGTTAGTTGTTTTGTTCTCAGACATGTTGTAGCGTTTGGTGTCAGGAATGAAACTAGACTGAATGCTGAGTAGAGCTCTCGCCTGCTTTTATCCATATCTGAACCTTTGTTTCGCCCCACCATATGGAGCGATGACGCATATAGGATGAATCGGTTTCCCCCGCTAGTAGAAAGAATTCTCGTGGGAAAATTCTAAAAGCATGTCACAAAAATCGTAAAAACTAACGATGGGGTCTCTGACATTTATTTATTCCCGGAAAAACTTTCCAGAAATGTTGACAAAGGTTTCTAAATTCTGGGTAAAGTACCTAAGTTTTCTCTTGTTACGTGAAAAGGGTCCCTTTATCTGTCACAAAAAGGGTTGATTTATGTACTTCTTCCGTGAAGAGTATATTTGAAAATGTAATAAATAATCAAGCATGTCTACGTGAAAAAACTTTTTCTTTAAAATCGCGAGTGACAGTCGTAAATTAGAGAATCGAGGATCGTCCTGTTAAAATACCGTGCCTAATATTGAAAATGTACTGCAGTTCTTATTTTGAAATGAGATTTATAACTATGAGCACGTGCACGGAGAAGAAAACCTTTTTCCGAGGAATCAGCCGTGTTAATCAGGTGGCGTCGTACCTTTTTTTTTTATTTTTCCACGTAGAATGGTGGCTGTTGTCAAGTTTTACGATGTCAATGTCTACTTTTATTCGAAGAAACATTGCTCGTAACTCTTTTTATACTTCCTGTCTACAATACCCTAAACTAGTGACATGTATTGTTGAGCGTGGCGAATATTTAAAAGGTTTGGGAATTTACATAGTTTAGTGAAACATTGCCGCTATCTCTGTTTTCTGCAGCATCCCTTGAGTTTTAAAGATACCGGCAGTTACTTTTTTATACTTGGTCGTAAATTTTTTTTCGTCACGCTGTAAGATAATTCCAAAGGATTTTAAGGTGAAAATCTACGTTTCCTTTTAAAAATCTTGGCAAGGAACCGCTTTGAACCCATCACGGTAATCGACTGGCAAACATGTGACTCGATGTAGCTGTCATTCCGGTAAATCTTTACGATTTTGACAGGTTTTTTTCACAGTTTCCAGGAAAGTCTATCGATGTCGAAGAGGTCTGAAATTTTTCTGGAGAATGGGGGTGGGTAATGGGGGTGAGTAATGGGGTGGGGATGGGTTTTATTTTTCCATAAATACTGGTGATCGTCGTGTAGATGGTCAGTATTGTATCATCATGTCACACTCGCAGCAGCTCCGCACGGTTCTCGATGCTGTGTCCGGAAAATTGGAAAAACGTGACTTGTTTAAGATTTTCCGGTACATTTTCAAAAAAAATTAGTGCAAATAAAGTGGCCAAGTGTTCTTTGTTTCTAGAAAATCGAGACTCTCTGCGTATTGCGCAGAGATGTCTGAGACAAAAATTTAAAGAAGCAGATTCACGAATCCTTGCTAAAATCAACGGTGAGAATCATTTTCATAAAAATAATACACTGAAGTGTAATGAAAGTTCTTTTATCATTATAAATAATTATTTTGTATTGTGCAGCCCGCAATTTTAATAGAGGCAACCGGATCGATGAGTACGAAAAAAAAAAAAACGCAAAAAAACTTATTCAGGAAGATATTTAAACTATTTTTCTAATCATCCCATACAACATAAAATTGGAATTATCAAAAATCTTGTTGATTCATCCATTCTTTTAGCAGACGTTTCTTTCCACTCAGAAAATCTAGAACTAATTAAAAAACTATTATTCTATAATAACTATCCAACTAATTTCATTGATAAGCGCAGTGACAGGAGACTAATTGAACTACAGACAAAAAATAACAACATTAACGACAATATCAATATTGACAATGCAAATAAAAACTCAAAAGCAACCATTTCAATATCCTTTATAGGCCAAATTTCACATAACATAAAAAGACTTTTAAATGAAAATGACAATATAAGAACTGTTTTTAGAGTTGATACTAAACTTAACTTTGTTAAATTTGGTAAAGACAGAATTGATACTTTAGACCAACGTAATGTTATATACAATATTTCCTGTCGTTGTGGAAAAGCTTACATTGGCCAATCGAAACGTCCGTCAAGAATCAGAGCTAAAGAACATATGAACAACATCAGATTAGATCCAAAATATCACAAAGCTATAAGTCAACACTTAACACAAGAACATCGAGGTGACTCTAATTTTATCAAATGGAATGAGGTAGAAATTTTGCATATTGAACCTAATGAATATAAACGTGTTTTTGCTGAGATGGTTTTTATTAAAAAAGAAGGTGAAAATTGTATGAATTTAGTTACAGATCTAGATTATGTTAGCGCTTCTTATAATAAAATTGTTGAGTTTATAACTAAATAAAAAGCAGTCTCTAAATTCATTTCAAACCCCGTTTCCACAAATTTGAATTGTAACAAACCTATTTTATCATAAAATAGTAATGTAGAAATTGTCACCGACGTTGACCCTTCTTCTACTCAATATGATGCAAAAACGCAAGAAAGTGGATTATTCGTGGCTTATATAAACACGTTTTTGAAAATTAAATAGGAGGCTAGTGGGTGGCCGAGTGAGTGCGTCGATGAGGCGTCAAAGGAAGCTTATCTTCGTGAGCATGACGAAATTGAGGGTATAGAGCTAGGCCGCGAAATGATTGCAAAAAATCCAGGTTTACGCTCAGTTGCGAAACTCTGTCTCAACTCTTTTTGGGGTAAATTTGGTCAAAGAGAGAATTTACCACAAACAGAACAGAAGTTGGAACTTCATGATATTACAGCGGTTAATGATGATGTTCTTTACGCCACGTGGTCATATAAAGACGAGGCAAGTGTAGCATCACCCAACACAAATGTAGTCATAGCAGCTTATACTACTGCTCAAGCTAGACTGAAGCTCTTTGACTACCTGTATCAGTTAGATCGCCGCGTTTTGTACTATGATACAGATTCATGCATTTATATATGTCGTGAAGATGTACCAGAGTACAATCCACCTATGGGTCGATTACTGGGACAAATGACGAATGAGTTGGAGGTGTATGGTAAAGGAAGTTATATTGACACTTTTGTATCTGGTGGTCCTAAATTTCATGCCTTCAACGTAACCTCTCCAGATGGAAAAACTCATCAGGTTTGCAAAATTAAAGTTATAACTTTGAATTATAAAAATTCGAAGGTTTTCAATTTTGAAACCATCCGCGAAATGGTAGTCAGCAATGCTCCTCCTATTTCAATTTCATTCAGAGAAATTGAGAATTACGATTCTTTACCTTACGGTTATGTCGAAGAGGAAAACACAGAATAGATTCACAGTAGTTTGGTTTTGGTATTTTGTTTTGATTTTCTGTAGATAATTATTTATAAAATTATGTATAAGATCTCTCTCTCCACCTACATGTGTATTGAGGAGATGGTCAGCATGGGTTCAGCTGGAGAAATATGTATGTATATTTGAATAATCTGCTCTTTAACCATAAAAATGTATAATTAACAGTTTTTTATATTTCAGCAATTTGGGATGTATATGGTCAACCCGTGTTTCAGGCTGTTAATCGGCCTATCGCATCTGTACGACCTTACGTACCAGAGCGACGAATCCCACCATGTCCTGCTGCAATATCGATTGCACAAGCCCTGTGTGCAAGACCACCGCCGGCCGAATCACCAGACACTCGGCCAATACAAAGTTTGTGGCAAATGGCCTTTCCCAGTGATGAAAGACCACCTCACGTATTTTAATAAGCTTATTCGTCTGGTTGCCGTGCGCGCGGAGAAATATAAGTTCATTGGCTTGAATTTTGAATTCATTTTGCCATCACACTTTACGATTGAATTTAAGGTGAGAAGAAAAATCAGATAAAAGGAGATTACACTGTATGATTTCATTATTCATCAACATGGATCCAAGGTGGAAACATCCGTTTACATCTATAACTTCTGGTACAACGGGTTGCGGTAAAACAATTTTTGTGAAAAAATTTCTTCAAAATATTCATTTAATGTGCGATGTTGTATTTTGTCGCATAATTTTCTATTATTCAGAACGGCAACCATCCTATAAAGAGTACGGGGAGGGAGTTGAATTTCGTGAAGGTTTACCACAAGCATCAGACTATGCCAGTGATCCTCGAGCCAAATTGATAATTATATTCGATCTTATGCGTGAATCCTCGAATAACACAGTCGTCGATCTTTTTACCAAGGTAAGTCATCACAAAAATTTGAGTGTGATCTTTATATCACAAAATATTTTTCATCAGGGACATGGTCAGCGAGATATTTCTTTAAACGCAAATTATATTGTAGTATTTAAAAACCCGAGGGATAGAGCGAAAATTCAACACCTTGCTGGACAGGTATACCCTGAAAATAAACTTTTTCTACAGAAAGCTTATTATGACGCAACTTCTAGCCCACACGGTTACCTCCTTCTAGACTTAAAACAATCTACCCCTGACAATTGTAGATTTAGAACTTGTATATTCCCTTCAGATCCATATCAATACGTTCACGTACCATCAAGAGGTATAAAAGCAGGTTCATCAAGCGATCTAGTACCAGTTGTACGTTTGCCAGAGTAGCAAGAGTAGTTGGAAGAGAAGCACTGCGCCATGGAATGAATGTTATTGATGAAGTGGAACGTAACATACCATTCAAACAGGCGGTGAAAACCCGACTCAAAGAGACTGGAAAAGAATTAAAGAGACGAGCCATGGAAAAGGTGGAAAGTTTGATGAACGGATCGGGATATAAATTGACGGGGAAGAAGAATAATCTTCAGGCGTTCGGCGTTCGCAGCGTGTCGAACATCGCAGGAAAACCTCGTGGAAGAAATAAAAGGAGTGGAAAAATTAAGAAGAAGAGGAAGAAGAGGAAGAAGAAAATAGCTGTCAAGAGAAAGACAAGTAAAAAATCTAAGAGAAAAACACGATCAAAAAGTACAAAAGTATCGGTAACAGACATTTTCGGAAACAAGTAAAAAATGTCATTTTTACATTCCCACTCGTGTGAGTACTTAAAATCGGAATTGGATCTCTTTTCCCTACCTCCAAAACAAACATCCATAGAGGGCTCTGAATGGGTACACTACAAACCAGTTTCATCTCTCACAGATGACTCACCCATCGAGTTTGTAGTTCCAGGTCAGGGGGATGAGTACATTGATCTGGCACATACACTTCTAAGTGTAAGAGTCAAACTAAACACTCCTAAGAAACTGCAGAAAACACTTCTAATGTGGAATCCGTTAGCATATGCATACAAAGCGTATATTGAATCTCTACTCAACTATGGACCAGCAGCGAAAAAAATTCATCTTACATCAGCATTATGGCTTGATGATACAGCTGGTAAAATGAATGACGTTACAACTCGAAACCAGGGCCTCGTTGATAGACGACATATATTGGGTGAAGGAAGAAAAGTAGATCTGATTGGTCATTTACACAGTGATGTTTTCAATCAATATAAATTTCTCTTGAATGGTGTTGAACTTAGAGTTCGACTGGTGCATTCCAAGGATGCTTTTTGCCTTATGAATCCTACTAATCAGGCTTATCCCCATATTGAAGAAGCATCTCTCCTTATACGACGTGCAAAAATCAGCCCTGGGATTCTGCTTGCACACGCAAAAGCTCTTTCTCAAGGTACGGCCAAGTATCCAATCACCAGAGTAGAGGTTAAAACACTCACAATTCATTCTGGTGTTGAAAGTGAAACTCTCGATAATGTTATACTTGGTCAACTACATAAAAGGGTCATTATTGGATTTGTCGAAAATGACTCATTCAACGGTCATCGTGGTAAAAACCCCTACAATTTCAAGCACTTCAATATCAATCATTCTTCTCTCTACGTAGATAGTATGCAGATCCCATCACAGCCTTTGCAACCAGATTTCACAAAAGGAAAGCTATACATTGATGCTTTTCATACTCTGTTCTCCGGAACGGGAATTCATTTTCTGAACGAGGGAAATAATATTGATCGTTTTGATTACGCAAACGGATACTGTCTCTTTGCATTTGATCTAACCCCTGATCTTTCTGCAAATTGCCAATCACACTGGAATCTTGTTAAACATGGCAGCGTTCGAATTGAACTTCGTGTAGAAGAAGAACTACAGCAAACAATTAACTGTATAGTCTACGCTGAATACGACAATGTCTTGGAAATTGACGCGTCCAGACAGGTTATAGTAGATTATAGCGGTTAAAACCTGCACAGGCCTGCATAAACCTGTTTATCAGAACCGGTTTTCACCATCAGTTGTAAATGGAGGGGGAAAAAGCGAGGAATATGTAGCAGGGTATATAAGACGCTCTGCTCGGTTGCTTGCAGTCTCTCGTAAAGGTCTTTTCATCCTCACCTTTACCGTTGACTGAAAAATGGACTATATAATTGACATACAAGGCTTTAGAGATACAGATGATCATTTTATACCAAAAGAAGTGGCTGTCGTTGCTGTCGATCATAAATACATAGCCCATTGGATTGTTGGGGCGCCATATCTCTTCTCGGAACTTCCTGCAAGTTCAAAATCACAAAACAACTGGCTAACCTGCTTCTATCATGGAATTGAATGGTTCGATGGAGATATCCCATTGAAGTTTTTATATTCAAACCTTCGAGAGGTTGCCAAAACTGCATCACAGATTTATACACGTGGTCGAGAAAAAGCCTCGCTTTTGCAAAAAATCACCAGCAGACAAATCATCAATTTGGAAGAAGTAAACTGTCCAAGTTTCAAAAAACTCGACGACAGGAAAGATTTCTGTTTTCATCAGCACTCAACAATCCCATGAAACTTCGTCACTGGCTTCGAAGACAACGACAAGAAGAAATTCTCTGTAAACTGTCAAACAGAAGGTCAGCGTACGGAAAAACAATAATATCCAGAAATTCAGTTCCAGACGGTGCTGAGATCAAGACTGAATCTTCAAATCAAACAACCGATTCTAAGCCTTGTCCGTACGAAATTGTAATCACTAAACATGAACATTCTGGAGATATTGCAGGTTCTTCAAGTTTTACAAGTGCCCACGATTGGTGTATACCCAGCAGATCAAATGCCCAAAAGCTGGACAAGACCGGCTGCAATAGTCGTTAACACTGATGACCACACTCAGCCTGGTTCCGACTGGGTCGGAATCCATATAGACGGAACCGGTAGAGGAACCTACTTTGACAGTTACGGGATACCGCCTCTTATTCCTCAACATCTTCATCATCTACGTAGAAACTCCAGCCTCTACAGATGGAACACCAAAAAACTACAGAGCACCTCTTCAAATGTATGTGGTCAGTTTTGTATCATGTTTCTTCATCATATGTGTAATGGTGGTACTTTGCGCTATTTTACTGATATTTGTAAAGACAATCTATTAGATAACGATCGCATTGTGGTAAACTTTTGCAAAAGACTTTTAGACAAGTATAAACTGAAATGGGTTAGAGCTCCAGACTCTAAACTCTAATTTTGACCCCTCTCGTATTTGTAATGATTCATCTCGCTACCTTACAAGTGTATTCTTATTTATAGAATAGAACTAAGAATTTAGATGTAATTTTTTTACTACGTTTCTCAGGTACCTATATTTATATTCTTCGAATTAAGAACATAGATGTAATTTTTTGTTGAACAAGAGTAAATAAAAAAACATTTAACCATGAAAAATATGTTTTAATTATTTGACCTGTCCTTTAGCCTTAGCTCCTTGTAAAAATTTTGTTCAAGAGGTTAAGTTAGACGTAAGTTAGACTTAAGTAGTATCCTCACTCCAAATTTCCCAAAGTACCATCCATAGCGAACCCCTACTCCAAATTCCCCAAAGTGAGCGCCACAGTGAACCCCCACTCCAAATTCGCCAAAGTACCAAGCATGGCGGACCCCCCTACTCCAAATTCGCCAAAGTACCAGACATGGCGGACACCCCACTCCCAGCGACACCCCACTCTTCCTCTCCAAAATAGAAGAAGCATAATTTCCTGATTACCATGGCGAAGTTCCCTTGGCTCATGGCGCAGATATAATTTCTCCTTTCCAAATGCTTGTCGTGCCCTATATGTACCTAGAAAATAAAAAAATTTTCTTATCTGCTGTAACACATGTAAATTTATATTTTGTTAATTTCACTTCATATTTTACTGACAAAAATTATTAATACTTACAATATTTTCGCTCCCTCTTGCGCCAACATCTCCTGCATCCATAATATCATCTTGCCTCAGCTCCTTTGGCTCCATATTCTTGTCATTCCCAGGTTGTTTAGGGTCGGCCATAATGTTAAGTTTTCGGCTAATTACTTCAGCTTTAGTAATTATCTGTAACATAAAATCTTAATTATTGGAAAAGATCCTTCCTTTTTGATATTCGTCGTGTCACATAAGAAGATTGTTCTTACGGGTTTCTGGTTGCGAAAAGTTGAAAACTTCCCGGCATTCGAAGTGCTCGCTTCGCCTTTAACTCCATTGGCATTAATTTCTGCCTTTTTAGTCACCTGCAGGATAAAGAAAAAGGAGTGAATAACTTCTTACAATCGAAATGGTTGGCGAAGTGGGACATGATATGAGGCTTAATGGGACACGTCTGCCTTACTCACCGATTTAGAGTACTTCTCTTTTATTTCTTCTATTCGTCTTTTTAAAAGGTTTTTCAATGCATTCGTCGATGCTTCATTCTGCTTCAACTTCTGCTGCGATTCAGCATCGCTCTCTGACGTCTCATCAGAAAAGCTTATTTCTGAAGCACTCTTGATAAATCTTGAAGGTGGAATCATCATCGTTGATGACTCGAGTGCTGTGCCTGATTCCTCTGGTGTGTCTGAAAAAATAATTAATGAATATTGATAATCAAACCATACCATTAAAAAAATTTCTATTATATAAAGTTGACATCAATTACCGTGAAATGAAATTATCACTGCCTGGCAAACTTCTTTGAGCATCCCGCAATAAATATTGTTTCTTTGCCTCGTATCGTGTGGGATTGTCAGATTTCTGAAATAACTGGCGCACACTATGTCCTTCTTCTCATGTCTTCTGCAATCTTTGAAGAAATGAGCGACAAGGTACTTTGCTGAAAAATATTAAAAAATAAGTATGTTTCATAAAGAATTCAAAACGAAGAATGCTTCTTTTTTTCAAAATTCGAATAACAACACATGCTACCGAGCACTTGAAAATCACATATATTTAATATGGGAAAGTTTTGGATTTGCGGAAAATTAGAACAGCTTTCTGATTAATTAATTAATCATTAAATTAATTACAAATAATTAATTAATTAATAATATTTCTGACACATAAAATGTATTGAATTTTAAGAATAGAAACTAAAGTTTCATTTTATAATTACTGAAAGTTAAGAATTTAAGTCTTAAGAAGCAGAAGCGAAAGAGATTGACATTTATCATTGTTATTTTTTTAAAATTTAAATACAGTTACATGTTGCCGTATTTCTTAACCTCCTTCCTTTACCTTAACTAATAAGCTCTATTTTATTACATAGCTTTTTGACACTACGATCAAAGCTTTGTAATTTTTCTTTTGGTGCCATACTTTTTTTGGTGCCTTTATCTGCAGGATTTATTTCCATCAGTTTTCTGAAATGCCCAGAACTTGAATAGTTAACATTTAACGAAAATAGCACATTAAGGGCATCAATAGTTTTTTATTGTGAACAAGAGATTCATGTGAGTACAATCATTTTTTTTCAATTAGACAAACTTTGTTAACTTTAATAAAAATGTATGCGTTTAAATTCTAATAGTAAAAAACTGCTATCTTTTTACGTCCTCAAACGTTTTGTAAAAACATATTTTTATTGTTTCATTTGAACGTTATAAGGCCGTAACAACTTAGGCGTTTGTATTTACGTTCCATATTACGTATGATATACGTCGGGTTGACGGACATTCCGATGTTTTAAAACCGTTATTTAAACGATAATAAATAGCTCAACAGTCTGTGTTTATTGGATTTTATTATTTCAATCAATATTAGCTAATTGTTAAATAATAATGTCGAAACTATTAACTTTCATAAATTTAAGGCATGTATATACATTTTTCGTTCATCAGTGGAAATCAAGTTGCACTAACATAAATTCTAGACTAGAATACTGAATATTTAAAACGCTTATCATAACAATTAAAACTTTCTTAACAATTTTGGAAAACTCTTTTGAGGTACTATACATTAACGATGCATTAAGGCCGACTTATACCTAAAACGCAGATTCAATACGGGGTGCTTGAAACTTCAGGCACCTGAACAGACTCTCAATTCTGGATATTGAATTTACAAACCTGTTCTTATACCCCAATACTTGCATTTGAAATTAAAGAAGAGTTTCTTAACTTTGAATTTTATTCATAATTCTACAAAATAAATCTGAAATTTACTATACTTTTCTATTAATTTGAATTTCAATAAAGTGTGTCTTGAATTTCAGGAAAATTTGTAACTAAAATTTAAGAACATGTTTAACAGTGTAAAAAGGCGAAGCAAAGTTAAACGTTTCAGAAAAAACCGCAACTTCCTACCACTTATCTAAGAGAAGATAGTTGAGGTATTGCAGTTGTGAGAACATTGTGTTTTGTTTGAATTGATAAAGTTTTCAAAATAATAATTGAATTCAAACTTAAAAATCACCACGTTTTTACTTATCAAGCGAAGTCTAAACATTGAGTACTCAAGTAATTATCAAATCAGTCTACAGTAATTTAGTTAGTGAAATCTTTAGTTTGATGCTAGGAAGACCTATCTTGCTTATTTCTTTTGATTTAGGATCTTTCTAAATTCAAGTTTTAAAAATAATATACCAAAAATAAGTTTGAATAATTAGTAAATACAACTCTAACCAATTTCACTCATGTACTTTTGGCGCCGTCTACAATAATAGTTACTAATTTCATGATACTTTTTTTTCCTGTGGCAATATT
Source organism: Andricus quercusramuli (assembly GCA_932178445.1). Taxonomy (NCBI): domain Eukaryota; kingdom Metazoa; phylum Arthropoda; class Insecta; order Hymenoptera; family Cynipidae; genus Andricus; species Andricus quercusramuli. The sequence continues at coordinate 330,137 of CAKNXH010000180.1, forward strand.
TGAGTGAATATTCAGGCTTTGTTTGGATACAAAAATGTTCTCTTGGTCTTGTAAAGGGGCGCAGTTAAAACTTTAGGTGTTGTGGAATATCTTTAACTTGAACTTTCGAAAACACGAAATGAAATTTTTTTGTCCCGGAGTTCATTTTTGGGTCCCATAGAAAAATTCGAAAAAACGGTCTGATGAAAAGTTCTATAATAAACTTGAACTTTTGCAGTTAAGCAATTTTGATGGGTTAGAGAAGGTCTTGTGTTATTTTAATCCTGGGATCAAAATTGCATTAATTGCATAAAAGGTACAACTCATCCTCTCCATTAGAAAATTCTCGATTAAAAAATCTATTTTACAATCCAAATGTTATTGAAAAAATTGTTGTATGTTAAAATTCTTCATGTTGACTATAGTGATGTCCATCCGAGGGATAGCAGCTGTAAAAGTAGCGTGCATGAAGAAAGAATAAAGTGTTTTGCTGATTTTGCTTTATTTCGGTGGCCAAGAAACGTCCCCGTAATGTATAATGAAAACGCAAACTTCTAGTTATTTAGTACGTGTCCTAGGACCAAAACAATGTAGGAACCCAGAAAACCCAATTCTTTTATGAATGCTGTAAAACGTTGTTCTCGATTCCCCAACAAAGACCATAAGTGGATATATGCCCTTTTGAAAGTAAGCTCCACATATATACTTCTATGTATTTCTTCAAGTGATAACAATTTCTTTGATGACTTCAGATATTGTCAAATATGAAAAAATTAAGTAATAACCTTAAATTCGTCGACTAAATTCCTACTTACAATTAAAGTGCAACGTACAAGTGGAATTTTTTCTATCAAATTACTCAATAAATCACACAATATATTATATTTTATCTATTAGCGAATTATAATATCAATACCTATTGTATAATATAATACATTTTTTATATAACAACGTAACATAATTTTTTATATTTAATACAACTTAGAGAATAAGTATGTACATATTCCTCTGGGTTTCCAATGATTCGCTTTGAGTGCAATTTTTCTCCTCGCCTCCAGGGGAGACGCTGTCTATACTTATCAAAACTAGTTTGTGTACAATAGAAATAAAGTTGTAACAAATTATGTAACTGAACATATCAGTGCTAAATCAAATAACGTTAAATTCGTCGACTAAATTCCTACTCACAATTAAAGTGCAACTTACGGGTGGAATTTTTTCTAAAATTCGCTGTGAATGTTAGAATTTTAACGTGAGTACAGGTACTTGGGGGTTAAGTTTCTTAATTATTCATTTAATTGAACTTTTATCTTGAAAATCAGTGTAATTCATATTTATTTAGGAGAAAATATTACGATTGATTATTTATAATTGAAAATTGCTGCCAAAATTTCTTTTCATGTTTGTAAAGTGCAAATATCTGACTTTTCTGATAAATGATCAATATGCGGAGCACGAAGCACCGCGCAGACCATCCCATCTCACACTGCAGGTTTCTTCTTGTTTTGATTCATCACCCACGTCTTGAGACTGGTTGCATTTCTTTTGGAAAATAGATCAGGATGTAATCTCAAAAGTTCGCCAGTTTCCCTTAGACTGTGTAATGTAACCTTCTGCAGATGGAGATGGAATGCGTCTTTCGCAACCTCTACCTCGCGAATGATCCACGGAGTGCGTTTTGTTATGCCAGGCTGATCTGCTGTGAAAAAAATAGTTAAATGACTCACACTCTTCAGTTTTATTGCATTTCTTAAGTATAATTCCATTTTTCAAAACGGCACTCACAAGATGCAGAAGCTCGTTTCGTTTGAGGTGGTTGGTACGTTGAATCCTTGTCCTTGGAAGCTGTTGAGCATTCAGAATCTGTAAAAAAAATATATATATTTGTAGGTATATTCGTCTAAGTTTTTGTTTTGTGGCTGTTTGTCAAAAAGTTTACAATTTTATACGTGTTATCAAATTTCAAAGGAAAAGTGAAAATTAAAATCATCAACTGTTTGACAATCAACCATTTATATTTTATATTCTTACGTGTTCTCTTTCTTCCATTCTCGGGCTCAGCCGATTTGTTTTCAAAGACATCACTTTCCATTGTCATGGAAAGTGATGCCTCTTCTTTGTGAATCTGGGCCATTGGAAGACGGCCACATGCAGTTGTTGGTATCGGCCTCGGTGCACGCCGACATCGTGCCCCATGAACCATGCGACGCCCCTGATTTCACGTTTCCCCACATTGAGATCTGCACACATAGTGGCAAACTGTTTCCGAGGAACGTGCCTCTAAGCCCGCCAGGATTATCAGCCCCGCACCTTGAAGCATAGTGCCTGATTAGCTCGGAAGTGTTCGGGTACCTGCAAACCCCCGGAATCATCGAAGGCAGACCAAACAAGTATTAGTTCTTCGATGAGATGACCACTTTTTTCCTCAGCCTTAGGATGAGGTCGCAGCAAGCTTCCATGTCCGGGGTCAGCAGAAACGCAACATCTTTGCCCCCCTTACCCCGGATTTTAAATCGAGAAAAAGAATTGTTCCCTTCTTCCCGAATCATCGCCTTGTAATCTAAGATAGTGGTCCTACCCGTTTCTCCAGGCCTCTTCCGGTTGAAGACGAAAACGGCTGCGACAGTCACCTACACGAGCTCTTTGAATAATCTCAAGCTAAATTCTGCATGAATAGCCTTGAGTGTATTCAAGCACTCTTTTTGTAGGTAGCTGTCCAGCACCGCTATGTCCTCGGTTTCTGGAATTGGTTCATTTTTGTTTCTTTTTCTGTCCGAAAGATTCTCGAGGGCAGTCTTTGTCATCAGAGAATGATATTCTAAATTCAAAAGAAATACAAAATCTTCGGCCTGTTTTTTCTGATCATCTTTGCCGGATCGTATGCATAGCGATATCAACCGCTTAGTGACCTTCGACAAGATAGTACCAGTGGATATTGCCAAGGAAGGAACTCTAAATTCAGTTCGGTCACTATTGAGGTCAGCCGTTTTCTCAATCGCCTGCATGCAGGTATTGAACAATTCTGGCCGGATAGCCGCCTCTAGGCTGTCGACTGCCAACTGATCCTTAAACCCGTCTTTTTTTTCATAACTAGGTCATCGTTCAGGCATTCTTTTACCTCTAAAATGAAGCGACCAAGATGTCTCACCTTTTGCCTCATCTCCTTATTATTGTGGGGCAAAGATTTGTACCTCTCACACAAATGGTTACCATACTCTATAATAAGACGATCATATCGAGAAACTTGGTCGTCTCTTAAATAGGGGATGATTCTTTCGCGCATCGCAGGACACGCATTCTCGTCAATGCGACCTGCGATCATGCGGCCAAGCACCATAATGCAACGCTGACCGTCGCTATTAGACTGGGTGCACTTCTTATAATGCTTATTGATATAAGTTTTTGCATACGATCCTTTACAAGACGCGCAGTACGCATAATATGACGCCTCCCGCTTTCGACCTTTGTTCGGTCGGCGAGCTGTTACAAGTTCGCCATCGTTGATCTCCGAATCTGTGTTGAACAGAAATGCTCCTCTGTTCCTTATCGTCTCAACGATGGCGTCCTTCTCAGGCCCTTTGGGAAGACCCATGAATTGTTCGACAGCTTTCTCATCAGCATGCTTAACGGAGAGGTGATCCCGAAGTCTTGAGAAAAATGTCTTGCAATAGGGGCAAATATGTTTTTTTCGCTTTCGGACGTCTTCTATGGGGGTAGAGACGACGTATTGGTTTTCGTCGTCTGGGGCGCTTTTCCCGGGAACGTTCGCAGAAGTGCTTATTTCCAACGCGACCGAATCATTGACTATTTCGATATTTTCTATGTCTTTGACTTCTGCTGCATCAGCAAGGTCGGTCTCATCGACGAAGTCGACTTCGAAATCCTCGATTCGGAATTCATCCAATTCTTCATATGCGTCAACAGTTATATTGCTTTTAGCATCTTCCTCATCGCTCTCGGCGGAACTTTTTTGCGTTCCCGGGTCACTATTCGAAGTACCGTTACCCACATACTCTCCCGATAAACAACCCTGGTTTTCCGTATCAAGAACGTCGCAAGGTTCTTGAATGGGCACCTCCAAATTATTCCCATTTCATTCTCAACCACCATCTACAATAAGATTAAAATTAATTATGCCAAATTAATTCATGCCAAACATCTACTATATTTCTGAGACGTTAGGCGTAACAATACTATTATGTTAAACTGAAACACATTCAGATGTTAAAATCGTCTAAGCGCATTGGATTTTCACGGCTATTTTTGACAGCTATATAATTTCGATATTACAATTATGGAATATTACAATTTTTAAACATTTTCAAAGAATCAAAATTTGCTATCCTTAATTAAAATTGTATAACGACTTTTGTCTGTCCACACACAATCATTGAAATTTATTATGATTTTTAAGATCCCAACAAAACTAGGATTCTTTGAACTACTAGCCGTGGAACTCTTATATTCCCGGCTAGTATAGTACTGTTCGCAGACAGTCCGTGGGTTTGATTCGTGATTCCAAACTCATAATCCTAGTAAACTGATTTGTTACGCTAATTTTCAGAGATTTTAGATGTCTTTGTGCGGGGTACAAAAGTACCCCGTCACAGTATGTATGTATACCATTAAGACATTTCCCATTCGGGGTAGGCGTTACACTATCCGATTCGGGTAGTGTTTCTAGGTGGATAGTTTCTTGTAGTAATTAACTACAAGTGTGGGCTCACCACACCCATGACACGCCAACAGCACGCAGTTAGTAGTATTCCCGAACATTCACCCGTCCAAGTACTAACCGCGCCCAAAACTGCTTAACTTCAGTGATCTAACGAGAACTGGTTTTTTCGGCGTGGTATGGCCGTTAACAATGTTGAAGGTGATAAATATGTTAATGATAATTATCATATCATGTAGCATGAAGTGTCATTCTTGGTTTGAAAATTCAACAATTCGGTTTCTAAATTGATATATTTTTGTAAAATTCATATTTTTTGTTGAAAATTCTAATATTTAGCCGAAAACTTATTTTTTGGTTAGAAATGCAAATAACTGTTTGGTTCAAAATTCATCTGCTTTGATCTGTTTCATTGGAAATTTGTACTTTTTGTTTCAATTCAGCTGTTTTAAATTTAAAATCAAAATCTTTTCTTGCCTCAAATATAAACAAGTACGTTTTTTGTTGAGAACGTATATGTTTCCATTGAAAATTTAACTACTTTGTTGAAAGTTGAACTTTTTCGTTAATTCATGGGAAAGTGAGAGACCCCCCCCCCCACACACACACATAATCTAACTTTATTTTTCATTCCTAAAAATAATATATGGTTGATAATACTTTGTAAAATACAACAGTTTACATTTTTATGCTACGTCAAACTGCCAACATTTTAATTTATTTATCCTGACTGTTTATAAACATTCAAATTTAAAAAATTAATTTAAAAACCAATCATGACTAAATATGTACATTAAGTCACCCTTCATTTATAATAGTTCTGAATTTAAAGCTTTAGAGGTTAATGAATTTTAAATTGAAAATGTTGAGAAATTAATAACATAGTGGGTAGTAACTTTATTCCATTTTCAAATTAGCAACGTTGAAATTTTATAAATTACGAATTCTGTGTGCCTAAAACTGAATCCCTTCCGATTGTAGAATATTATTTCATTTCTAATGAAAGACATCAATATTTATTTTATTTTGTTGGAAAGCAAGTTTCAGAAAGCAGCGGGGGTGCCTTTTTTGCTGCCGACCGCTGCGCTGGTACCTTTCTTTGACCCGTGCTTCTGAACTTTTGCCCAGACACTGACGCCTCTTCTAACCGGCAGCAAAAAAATGCACCCCTGCTGGTTTCTAAAACTTACTTGCTAAATAATTACAGATCCTATCCGTTACAGTTTTAAAGTTTGAATCGCTTTAATATCTTCATTAGAACTGAGAATAGTTGTACATTTTTGTAATTTATTGCAATATACAATTATATTGCGAATGATGTTCTCAGACCAAAATTTGTGATGAAATTAAACTCGTATAATGTACAGCAAATTATATAAATAATACACATTGTAGACGTTTATAATTCAGTAGTGAATTCGGCACGTACTTAATCGCCGCGCCGTGTCGGAGTATAGTGCAGTATACGATTTTATTTTTCGTCGGGCTGACAAAGCTGATTATGTCCAACATTCCATAGATGGCAGCACGTAGTACACGGTGTAACAGATAGCTGTTTTGCCGACAGGAAATTATAATATTTCTGCGGCAAAATTTAAATTTGTTTCAAATTTATATAAAATTGAGAGAACAGATTTTTAGCGGAAATAGGATATTGGCAATCGCAAGTGGCGGGTCGACTTGTCCTAATAGGAACAATATAAAATTCACGAAATAAAACTTGTATATAGAGACTTCTTTGTTAGAAGCCAACATGGAAATTCCAAAAGGACTGAATAGCATCTTGGAATTTTGTAATCTACTTGAGAATGTATATATTAAATTACTGTTAATTAACTAGCTTACTTGAAACCTGAATAGGAAGTGACCAGTGGGAAAGTTACGAGCTTAAGAATTTAAATTAGTTTGGGATTCCGATTTCGCGAATCGTTGATTAAAGACTAAAGTTACATTGTGTAAATGTATTCGAGTTGCGAGCCTTTGAGTCAAAATAACCCATTTAGAGGCGCCTTGCCGGCGGAAGCGGACTTGTTAGATTTATAAATCCTAAATTCCTGTACGTGCTCGGTACCAAGATTTCTTATCCGTGACGGTTGACGTAACCGTCAACGCGGCCATCATGGATGTTTTTATGCGTCAACGGGTGACTCGCGAGGGAGGGTTCGCGTTGGGCGGGCATTTCACTAGAAAAATGGATTAGAGAAAAACTCGTTGGTCACTCTCCTCGAAAGGCGGAAGTAAATGTAGAAAATGTACATAGAGAAGGGGATCCTGGGCCACTGTACTGGACCCATTGATCTCAGATCAATGAGTTCAAAAAAAGTCAGAAAGATCCTTCCTTCGGTCGCGAACGGTTGCTACTTTTGTACTTGCTCATGTAAATTAGAGTTTGAACTTAGAATCATTTCAAATCGAAGGATCTGACTATGTAAATTTATATTTGATATTTTCATTCATTAAAAGAGAATTAGATATTAATCTTTGTTGTTAAATTCATTTCCCCAATTTTGGATTCAATTAGAATTATAATAAAAACGGATTTAGCAGTTTGTTTGGATTCTGCCACAGAGGAGTTGAGGTTCTAACCGCTTCAAGCGACGAGACGGACGGGAAGGAGTTCAACGTTGGTGGTAGCAGAGTTCATCGAAATAAAGCGAAATAAGAAAAATTCAAACTTTGGCGCGCTTTATAAGACGGGCGTGTCACAACGGAAGTAATGACATTAGGTAGACATTTCACCTCTTATTCCACTTCCCATCATGGCCCACCAGTAAAACATTTTCAACTGATTTTTGAGAAATGGTTACAAGTAATGACCGCTGCTCTCGGCATCCACTAGATGGCGGCAGACCAACCTTTTTTTTCGAATGCTCTTCACATCAACTTCCCCCTCGAACGCACACTCATTCGTTCTTTTACGAGGTTTATTCTTATAATAAATATTATTCGCTGAGGCTTTAAATACGATAACGAACACCTTGGAAGCGGTAAATGATGCGGAAAAATCACTTTTTTGAGTTTTCGAAATAATTTTTTAGGTTAGAAAAAATGTGGCCGGAATGTATAGAGGTTTGAAGAGAATATAATATCCTTCATGAAATGGACCTTTTGAGCACTACATTCTCGTCTTTTTTTTACTTAAAATTATTCATATTGATCTAATGGAATATTTAGCAAAGTTGGTTAATTAATTTTCAATTCTCATTGTTACTAAAAATTAGTATAATTGGCCCAGTAAAATATTTATCAACATTGGTTGATCTTCGTTTAAATAATTTTTTTCGAAAATTTGTTGCTTTTTCAATAAAAATTATTACTTTTGTTCTAGGAGAATATGTATCAATAATGGTGCATTAATTTTCAATTATATAAACAAATTCCATTTGTTTAGAAAAAGGGTTTGTTTCTAAAAAAAACGTTGAACTGTTTGTTTACTATCGTTAATAACATACATTTATTTTTAAATGTTTTGCAACGGTATAAGCAATAAATTATTCTTTATTTTCAACAACCTTTAATTTGTTCAAACAATAATTTTTCGAGAAAATTGGTCAATTTCTGTGAATTGTTTCAACAATTAATTCTTAATGGAAACACATATTATTCGAATACGTATTGAAACGTATTCGAAAAAAAAATTTGTAAGAGACATCTTTAATACTGTCGACTATACATGTGGGCTTATAATTAGCATAAATCTGTGCACCTGTGTATGTGCATAAATATTCCACGAAAGAATTATTAATGACTTTTAATGCAGAAGAATTGCAAAATTATTTTTTTTAAATTCCACTTCTTTAAATAATTGAAAGATAATCAACCAATGTTAATAAATATTCCAATAGACCAACAGTAATAATTTTTAGTAGAAATAAAAAAGTATTTTCTAACAAAAAATTGTACAAATTGCATTTGTTCAAACAACTGAAATGTAATGAACTAATGTTGATAAATATTCCACTACATCAGTGTGAATAATAATTTTAAGTGAAAAAAAGACGAGAATACAGTACTGAAAAGGTCGCCTTCATGAAGAATTGCTATTTTTGGTTTTAAGGTGGTTTCAGGGACTCGTGTGGGTTTGTTAGGGCTTTTTGTCGTCAATCGCAACCAAGCCTGTCCCAATTTTATGTTCTTGTCACTTTGAGATTGTAAACTTCCACATTCCCTTTCTGGGAAGTGGATAACATTTTTAATCATACTTTTTTGTCTCAACTTAGAAATACTTCAGCATGGGAGTAAACTATTGTTATATCTTTGAATGTTTGAGGGGGGAAAGCTACTTTGGAAAAATTTGCCCCCCCCCCCCCCAGGAGGGGGGGGGGGGTATTTTTTTTTTTAAAAAGGGGACCCCCAATTTTTAATCCCACATTCAAATTTTCCTTAATTTAAATTTTATTTTTTTTTCTTTTTTTCCCCCCTCCCCCCCCCCTCTCTGCCGTTGGGGGGGGGGGGGGGGAGGTGAATTTCTCCAAAGCCGCTTTTCCCCCTCGAAGACAAAAAGTTTTCATTACGGATATTTTTTTTTTATAGGATGCGTATTTTTTTATATATTTCTATGTCTGAAGTTTAATAAATATATGTATAATTATCATATCTAATTGTAAATATAATGTGTCTGTTTGCGTGCCCCAAAAAAATCTTCAATTCCGACACACACGAAAATACACATTTTTTAGAACTCGAACATTCATCCAGTACGTTAAAATAAAGATGTGATTATGAAGGTCCATTTCAATGAAAATAAGATTATATAAAATGAAGGAAACAATGCAATGCAATGCATTTTGAATTTATTTCTTATGCCGAATATTCCCTTATTGTAGAAGAAATCTGATGCGTATTATTCCAGGGGGAAAGAAGTGTTTAGGGGCGATATCAGACAGTCGACTTCAATAAAATTAAAAAATTTCTTATTATTAGCGCACTATCAATAAAAACACTGTCTACATTGAGTCGTTTACAGAAAAGAGTTAAGAGAAAAAAAATACAAGAGAAGTAAAGATAAGTACCCGTGTTATATTGAAAAATATGACACTAACAAAAATGTTGACCATTTCTTGATAACCCAAGTTTTCAATTTCGCAAACTAATTGTTTTAATGGTAGGAGTTCTGGAAAATGTTACGAATCCTCATTTAGGGGGGAGGAGAGGGGTTCAAACAATTCATTATATAAGTTTAATCTGTCTGTTTATCATTTTCTTAAATATTCCAATTAAAAGTTACCTTGGCTGCTGAAATTACTTTTTAAACTATTATACACATGAAATCGTTAGTTTTTAATTTGGTTTTAATATTATTATATATTAGGGCGTATCGAAAAAAATAAAGTTGTTTGCGCGAAGTTCTAATAGCAATGAAAACTTCCTTTTGGGAGTCAAAACCCCCCCTAAAGTTTGATAAAAAAAAATTCCTTCTGTCTCCGCATCGTAGATATAGCTAAAAATCACAATAAACGAAGCACTTCTTCAAATTTGAACAGAAATTTTTTTTTAGATTTAAATTATCAATAAAAATAGTTCGAAGCAAGTTGATTTATACCTGTATAGCGATAATTCAATTAAAATATTTTTGAGCCTCCCTAATTGACTTGTATTTGCAATATGTTGCAACAATAATATATAAGGAATGTTGACAATAAAATAATTTTCATTGAATTTCAATTACAGGGAAATATTTAAAAGTGATATATTGCTCTTTACTTGACAAACAAAAAATTTAAATCGCTTGAAATTCTGAGCTTCTCAAATACAAATTTAGATTTTCCAAGAGACAGATGAATTTTCAACCAAGAAGATTAATTTTCTACTAAATATACGATTTAAAAAAAAAATTAATTCTCAATCAAACAGCTGAATTTTGAGGTGAAAAATATCAGTTTCCAACCAAAAACTGGAATAGTTTTATTTTCAGTTAAAAAATTGCAATTAAATAAAAATACCCTCATAATTCCAGGTTTTGCAGGTACGGCAGACACCCTTTTAAAAATAACTGATATTTCGTGGATTTTACGATTACCTGTCACTTCAACGTGAACTGAACATTAAAGCCATATTTTTTAACTTACCTTTATTCAGATCGACGATGACAACAGTGCCGCAAGCGAAACAGAGTTTGTTCCTGCTCCTAAGGTGAAAAGGGGTGCAAAAGCTGCGAAGAAGACCAGGAATAATACCGATGAAGGTTTTTTGTTATACACACATAAATTTGGCCAGTGGAAGCTTTCCTTATTACATTATGATTAAATGTTCTATCATTCTTTTAGTCTCCAACAAACTCTCGGCTTTAACCGAAATAATTGGAAAATTTCAAAGCAGTATAGGAATCCGGATTGATGAAATTAGTAAAGAAATCAAAGATTTGAGAAGAGAGATGGAAAGCGTGTCCATCATACCTGTTGCTAAGAAAGAAATACAAGATTTGAGAAGGGAAGTGGGAAGTCTTGTGACAACAGTAAGTGCACAGAACTGCAAAATGTTAAAAATGCAGTGAAACTGCCAGATGCTGAAGATACCTTTCCAAGAAGAGTCTTCCAATCCCAAGTGATTGGATCAACTGACGAAAAAGTTGATTACCGAGGAACTCCAATATCATCGAAATCTAGCGTTCGTCCAAGAACGTTAGAATACAATGCATCGATCGACGTTGAAGAGAAGAGGAAAGTTGGAAAGGTTGTACCAAAATAATTATGGACACTTACTTGTTTTTCAAATAATGAAAGTATTTTAATTGTAAATTATATGGACTATCGTTGTAGGAGAATGGGACATCCAGCAGTCGCCCCTTTCCGGATTTTAAACCGAGGAGTTCCGAAGAGGAAAAACGCAGGAATGAATATAGATCATAAGTGACTTGTGGATCTAAGTAAACGTACTGTATTACCGAGGGTAGGTCATTTTAATATAATTATCATTTTTCATATCATTTCCACTTTTCCAAATAGAGCTGAATTTTTTTTGAATATCTATTACGTATACAATTTTTTCTTTTTTGTTTCAGAGAAGCGATCTTATCAAGATCACAGAAAAAATATCGATTCCCTACGAGATTGTGTTAAGAATTAGGAACAAAAATTCACGAGCCATGACGAACGACCTGATGACATATTCTTATAAAAAGGACGAACTCAAAAGTATCTCCAGAACAGGTGCAATGTGCAACGCCAACAAAAAAAGCACGACTGCAACAGATTGTATTGATGACGACGTTGAATACGCCATTTATAGTAAGTAGGGGGGTTTAAATATTAGATTGACAAAAAGCTGAGTCTTTCTAATGTAAAATCAATGGGAAACTTCGTGGTAACATGTATGTTTATATTTAACAATTTAATTAATTATACTTATACTTTCATAGGTTACGTCTACTTCCACTTCCCAACCCAGAAAAAGTTGTCGGAAACGATCAAGGACACCATCAAACAAAAGATCAACAATGCTAAACGGCTCAAAAAAGACACTACAAGTGCCAGTATGAAGACGTTAATCACTGCAACGAATAACGACTCAATTTTATCGTAAGTATATGAACAAGGAAACCGTCGATATATCGTATGTGCTATCAACTGGACTCAATTTAGTCGTGAGAAGCTAAATAATAATATTTTGATTTCAGATGTAGTTGGAGAAACGCGGAGATAGAATTCAACCGTGGAAGGTGCAGTACTCCATTGATTGATGACATCAGGAACCGCAATGGTGCCAATTTCGAAAGCGTGGATTTGGATTTCTCAAAAAGGTATATACAATTTAATAAAAAATAATTGCGATAGAAGCATATATGTATACAAGTCTAAATAATACAAATATTATATGTTTCAGGAGTTCTCTGGATAAAGATAACCAGGCTTTGCGAGCGGTGATGAAGGAAATGACAAATAATAAAGAAAAGCGTAATTATTTTAATAATCATTTGATTAAAAAATCTTTACATTAATTGAATAATTGAATGATAAACTCAATTACAAAATGATAAGAATACTGATTTGATGTCATATATTCAAGAAGTCTTTTAATTTAAGTTTATGTTTTCACAGGTTTCCAAGATAATAGTTTTATTTTTATGTTGCAATTCAGTTACTAAATGAAGTTAATGGCTGGATTCACCATTTAAATTCTGATTGCATTTTTTGTAGAATTCAGTAAATATGACAACGTAAAATACCCGTATTTACGATCTTCCTTGAACAAGTTACAATCTGAAATAGTGAAATTGATTAAATTCCACGAAAAAAGTGTGTTCAAGAGTTCAAATTATGCATGTAAAATGGTGAATTCAGTGATTTAGTAAAATATGAAAATTTACTTAAAAATGAACAATTGTCCTTTAATTTAAAGTAGATAATCTCTTATGATTCCCATTCAAACAAAAATTTCAAAAAGAAACTAAATAAAAAGCAGAGAACATAGTATTTTTATTTTGCAATTCTGTCTCCTAAAAAAGTAAATGGCTACATTTACCATTTAGGGATTGATATGAAGATTTTTTAATCAAATGATTATTTAATTAATTACGCTTTTTTTTTATTATTTGTCATTCATAATATTATATGATTATAATAAGGCAAATTAAAAAATAAATTAATGTTTACCTTCAAATCCTGTGAAAACATGACTTTAAATTAAAAGAATTTTCAAATATATGACATATAAATAATACATGTAGATGGTAAAAGAAACTGACATACTTCAGACCAAAAGTAGATTTTGATGTTATAAATCCTTTATTTCTGCCAACGTTACGAAAACCTTGTCGTTTTTCTCTTCAGGACGTAAATATAAATTTCAAAATTCGTCAAATATTCGTCAATTCATTATAAAATCATCTTCCTCCTCACATATCTTTTGTACCTTCATTTTTTGGTAAGAAATTTTGTTTAAATTTTGAAAAATTTAAATTTGTTTACAAAACTACTAAATTTATACTGTTAAAAACATTTTAATACTAAAATTGACTTAGTTAAAGTGTACAGGACTTGAAAAATGCCTCAAAATCCTCTACATAGGTCTACTAAATAGATGTATTTTCAGAAAGAAGATAAATTCTCTAACCACGAATATGAATTTTTAAGAAAATTAATTAATTTTTCAGTCAAATATTTCAACTTTCGGGTTACAAATTATGAGTTGTGAACAGATAATGAAATCGTTAAATTTGCAGATAAAAATGATTTAAAAGCAAAAATTGTGATACAAATACTTGAATTTTTATTGAGAAATATTAATTCTGAAGTAGAAAGTTAACTTTCAGGCTAAAAGTTTAATTTTCTGCAAAATTTTTAAATTTTCAAGGTGCACTAAATTCTTATTAATCATTGGGCTTCTACCATCAACATGCCGTCAGACGGAAAATTTAGACCCAGTTTGTTATTCAACCTCTAATCGTAACTAACACTCAACCCAGAATTTAGGCCTTCACTAGTCATTTAAAAAAAATAAACACACTCGAAACATACTAATCTCATGAACACAATAATAACGTCTACCTCAGTCCTGGAATCACAGATTCCTTATTTTCTCGACACCAGTCCGGAAAAATGAAATGGACTCGTCCAAGTAACTTCGCAGATATGAATGGTTTTTCCTTGTAGCTCGTCGATGGCTGACACGAAACTGGAAACTCCTGCATCTTTCCCACTCACGCCACAATTCTCGATCCAGTCGGTGCTGCCCTCCTCAGTTGGATTTCTGGGACTTTGATCGATGGAAATCGGACCACCGTTTCGGTACGTGGAACGCCGGCCGGTGTAACATGGCTGCCTCCGTGTGTTGACAAGTGTCGAATCTGGCATGGCCTGGTAGTTGTTTTAATAATCCTAGTGACTTGGATTATTACGCATCAAATCGCTCGACACCCAAAGATGAAGCCCGTGATAGTAGTGATAGTGACCGTGGGTACGTGAGAGTAACGTAAAGCTTGGTGGCAGTGCTGAGTGGAGTGTGGGCGGTTGGAGTTGGTGTAGGATGTCAGATCCTCTTCACCTTATAGCTCCAGGTACTTATTCTAACCTAGTTAGTAATAACAGGTTACATAAAATTACTAACGAAAATTTTTAACCTAAACATTTCGGTCTCCATCTTTTCTCCAGAATTCTTCATATAAAAACAGGTAACCGCCATTGTCCAGATCATGGTAGTCGCCATTTTGTAGTAAATGATACGCTAATGAACGTCGGATAGCGGAAAAGGACAACGCTAAGCTCGCAGAGCATATGCGCAGTAACGTCAATACGTGACTTTAACGTTTCTATTACCACAATAAACTCGCAGAGCATGCGCAGTAACGACAACATGTTCACACTAATTCCAGAAAATGTAATTTTCAACAGAAACAGTTAATATATTTAATTAATGAGTTCCGAACATAGAAAGCATTTAATGATTATTTTCATTAAAGTATTAGAATAACTTGTATTTAATATTTATCTGAAAATTTTAATTATTAATAACCTTTCAAAGTAAAAGCACGAAAAATTGA
This sequence comes from Andricus quercusramuli, assembly GCA_932178445.1. Lineage (NCBI taxonomy): Eukaryota > Metazoa > Arthropoda > Insecta > Hymenoptera > Cynipidae > Andricus > Andricus quercusramuli. Next base: position 345,268 of record CAKNXH010000180.1, read on the forward strand.
AATATATGCACATATAACTTTGAAATATTAAACAATCATTTCAGGACATGAAAAGCATGAAATAGTTATCTTCATTGAATCATTCAAATAATGTTTACCTTATATATATTTTTTAAATTTGAATTATTGATAACCTTTCAAACTAATTTACGAAAATTAAATCGTATATACACATAACTTTGAAATTTTAATTCAGATACTCATTTCCCAGCATTAAAATCATTTAAAAAAATTATATAACTGGAATTCGGGTATTTCAAATATATATGTAAGCTTATATTTTACAAATTATGGGCAATATTCAATTACATTATTTAAAAATAAGTAGCACATTTATGTCACTTAGTAGAGAAAAATTAAACATTAATCTTTATGTATTGACTATTGTGAAAAAAATTAATCATCTGATAATTATTTAATCAGTTTACAAAACAAGAAGCATTCAACTATAATTCCTATTATATTATTCAAATAATTTTTACTTTTACCTATTTTTTTTTTAATTTGAACATTCAGTTCTGAAAATTCAATTTATTAATAACCTTTCAAACTCATTCCAGAAAATGTAAGTTTTAGTAGAATCAATTGATAATTAATTAATCAGTTCACAACATAAAAAGCAATAAACAATTATTTTCATTGGAACATTCAAATAATTTTTACATTGTATATATTTTTTTCGTTTGAAATTGCATTTCTATACATTTAATTAAAATTTTTTATTTACAGAGGTTCCTGCCATCATGGATTATGATCATTTATAAGAAAATTAATAATATAAGGATCTGTAATGTGTAATAATTGATTATATATTTTTATGATTAATAAATTTATAACAATTGATATTACAGATTTTTTATATTGATTGTGTATCACTATTATTTTATTAATGATTTTATTGATTGATTATTGAATTGGTGATTGATTAATCTTATTGATTGAATATTGACTTAATTGATTGACTATATATTTGATTGATCACATATATTGAAATTTATATTAATCCTGAATACAAAAACATGTAACCTCTATTGGTCGATAATCGAAAAAAAATCAAAAATGATTTTAAATGAAGAAGAAATAAATATATTATGCAATGAAGGAGAATGTGGTCAATTAATAGATATGCATATTGAAAATTTTGGCACATTACTTCATGAAAATTTTGGTTTACAAATGCAAAGTACTGTGCTGAGGGATTTACCTGATTTCACAAAATGTATACTTAAAGATCAGAAATACATTCAAATTTTATTCACTGCAGAGGTAAATTGCAATGATGATTTTGTAAAAGGACATTGGATTTGCATATATTATGATACAAAGTTTGTAAATATATATGATAGTATGAATGCCATGTTCATAAGATCGGACGTAAAAAGGTATCTTGAACGTCTATCTCCTTTTAATCCAGAAGTAAAATTGGAAGTTGTCCAGCAACAAACAAATAATCACGATTGTGGTGTTTATGCTATTGCTGTTGCCACGTCTTTGGCTTTCGGAATTTTTCCAAATACAGTAACATACAATCATTCGATAATGAGGTCACATTTATTGAATATTTTTAGTAGTAGACGTATTTTACAATTTCCAACAATTAATGAAAGAAAAATGTGCAAATTTAATTATAATAGTAGCAAAGAAAAGGATTTTCTTAATTATAATGAAGTAAATACAAAATATGAAAAAAATTACAAAAATAAAGATCATACTTATTCATGTAAATCAAATGAAAAAATTGTTAATAATGTGTTACATGCAGAAAAATTGAAACGTAGAAACAATAATTATAAACAACGGTATCGTGACGAGAAAGAAAAAATAATTCTCGATCAAATTGAGATTAATAATGAAGAATCTGAAGATTATCTTGATACAATGAACTTAATTTGTATTCATGGTGAAGCAAAGCATTTTCATGATGAAAAGATACTTAATTTAAAACATAATTTCAACGATTGTTGTAGCCATGTTGGTGTACAATTAAATTCATTTAAAGAATTTCCTTTTGAAATGCAGTCACTGTTTGATGGATCACATAAAAAATCGCGTCATTTTAGAGATAATATAAGATCTTACAATAATTCTCTTTCTTTTGCTTCATTAAATGCAAATGTCGTAAATTTCAATGGTAGAAGGCATGGACCGTTTTGTTACAAAATTCAAGGACAAATTTATTATCAAATAAATAATGCTTTGTACCCAAAAGATGATGATGACCCATGCTGTGGACAACTTTTTATATATGACGTTAACGATTCCATTGAATATTCAATATCATATAAAATGATGTCGAAAGTAATTGAAATAGAAAAAGAAATCGCGAAACAAAATAATAAAGAAATTCCAGAATTGAAATTATTATTAACTTTAAAGAAAGGATTAGATAAAAGACGTTATAATTTTCAAAAAGTTAATGAGGTAGCAGCGATATTTAATACAAATGCTGAAGGAGAAATACCTGAATCTTATGTCACTATTTTTAATAAAAATACTAAGGATTTAAAAATAGTAAGTAGCTTAGATCCTAATGTTGATCCTTGGATTTATCCTTATGGAAATGAAGGTTACGATATTAATATGCTACATAAGGATAGTGAAAGTAGGAAAAGAAACCAAAGAGTATCACGATCAGCTTATGTAAAATATCATATTGCTATCAGGGATAAGGAATTTAATCAATTTCTACACGGTGTACGATTATTTCAACAGTGGGTGGTGGATAATTATGTTAAAGTTGAAAAGGATAGACTTAAATATTGTGAAAACCATCAAATACAATTAAGATCAGAATCATACAAGGGTTTGGTGGATCATATGCACAATAGAGCTGATGAAAATGATACTTATGTAGGAAAAATGATTGTATTGCCATAAACATTTGTTGGATCTCCACGTAATATGATGCAACAGTATAAAGATTCTATGGCAACTGTAAGCAAACATGGAAAAGCTGATTTATTTATAACTATGACATGTAATCCTCAATGGCGTGAAATACAAGAAAATTTATTATTAAATGAAACTGCGTCAGATCGACCTGATATTGCTACAGGAGTATTTGGTCTAAAAGTAAATCGTTTAATAGAAAAAAATTGTATTCATAAATTATTTGGTGATGTAATATCTTATGTTTACGTTATAGATTTTCAAAAAAGAGGACTGCCACATATTCATTTGTTGGTTATATTGAAAAATAATTCAAAAATATTAAGTCAAGAAATTGTTGATCGATATATTTCAGCTGAAATTCCTGATCCATATAATAATCCTAAACTTCATAGAATTGTAATGCAAAATAACATTCATGGCCCATGCAGTGATTGGTGTTTGGTAGTTGGAAAATGTTCTGAACATTATCCAAAAGAATTCATTGAAGAAACAAAAATGGAGGATAATTGTTATGTTAGTTATCGTAGATCAGATAGAGGAAAAAATTATGAAAGACCAAATAATTATATTGTAGATAATCGTCATGTCGTACCATATTCTCCGCAATTATCGATATTATTCAATTGCCACTTAAATGTGGAAATTGTTTCCAGTATTAAGTCAGTTAAATATTTATATAAATATATTGATAAAGGACATGATGCAGCTTCTATTATTATAACAAACAATAACGGTGAAAGTACTGTACATCACAATGAGATTCGTCACTACGAGGAAAATAGATATGTCGGTCCTGTTGAAGCAGTATGGAGAATCTTAAGTAAAGCATTAAGTAAAAAAAGTCATAGTATAAATCGATTCCCTATACATTTACCTAATGAACAAAATATTATTATTCAAGAAAGAAATTTTAATAATGCAATATCATTAAATATTGAAAAAAATACAAAATTATCGGACGACGCGTTCGGTGGCTTTGTCATAAGCCCTTCGGTTCTATTCCAAAGGAATCGAAACCGAAACCGAATGGATATATATATATATATATGTATGAAGTAATTTTTATTTTCATTTCAGATAAAGTCTTATACATGGTGGTACAAAATATAAAAGAGATTGAAAAATTACAAGGAAAGATGTCCATAAAACGTATGGATAGAGGAGTAAAAAGCCCACAGAAATGAGATGAAGCAGTTCATAAGAAGATGAAACTAAACTGATTATTTGAGGGTTGACCTAGAAACCTATTCTCTAAGAGCGGCATTAAAATCCGAACTCAAAAGAACAAATATCAAGGTTTATGGCTTAATATCTTTGTATGTTAAATTTTTTAAAAAGAAACTTATAAACACAATAATATGAAGTCAATCTGTACAAAAATTATATTTTTTAACAAAAAGGCTCAGAAACATTATGAATCCCAAAATCAGTTATTTTGAAAAAACATAGTAGAGGAAAAAAGAGGAAGAGAATTGGAAAAAAGACAAACAGACCATCCACACTCTCATGTCCTTTCTATTTATCCATATTTTTATACTACTTTTTGGGACCAACATGTTTCGAGATCATTTACATCACCTCATCATGCTCAAGCGCGCGCATATTATAGTGTAGTAAACATAAAAAATAAATTCGCTCTCATTCATCACACCTTAGATTACTATAAGATCTCATCTCTAAATTTGTTTTCTAATTATAGCTCGTGCCGGCCATACGAAAAATCACAGCCAGATGTTTAGTTTTTTAATTCTTGAAAGCGGGGAAAGGATCCATAACGGGGGACTAGCCACCACGTTAGAATGAATAATTGTTTTGAATTTAATGTTTCCAGATATCTTGGATATTTTTTATGTCTTGATGCATCATTACAAAATTCTCATTAAAGTCTTCCAGATTTGTTGTACGTAATTGTTGAAACCTTTGTGAATATTCTTCTAAAATTCATGTATCGAAATGAAGAACTGTTTTAAATTTAATTTTTCGCAGAATTTTAAGAAAATTTTTATATTTTCCACACGCCTTTTAAAACTTCTCATAATTATCTACATTTCTTGTGCGAAATGTTGATAAATGTACATTTCCTTTCAAATGATTTCGAAAATTATTTTTTAATGTTCTTAAAACCTCCAAATCTTTCAGATGTCTCTTGAAATTAGAATTATTTTTAGTTGTCCTACAATTATTTATAATTGTCCAACGTGAATAATGTGCCTTAAAATCTTCCAAAACTCCTGCCCACAATCAATGTACATTTTTTTTTTCTCTAAAGGATTCGAAACTTTTTTTGCAAATCTTCAAAAATTTACATTTTCCTTTAAATGTTTAAAAATATTATCAAGATTTCAGTTATTGTAGAATCTTTGAAAAACCTGATGTTAAATTGATAACTATAGATTTAACATCTTATGCACTCTTTTACTCAACTTTTTTCCATTTCTTTGAAAATCGACATTTTGCCAATTCTTCGAAGTATTAGGATGGAATAAAATTATTTATTTGGAATACTTCGATTTTACAAATTTATGACGCAGCCAATTCGTACTGTTTATTAATATATGTGACCGTCCACGAAGAAAGGAACCTGATGCGTGAAAGCTGATTTTTACAGGACGGGCGATCGTAACAGATCCCGCAAGCCAGCATTTGAGTAGTGGGGATGCGTCTACGAAAAGCACCCCCTCCACTTACCACTACACTTTTAGGCACGAGCCAGTAGAGCTCACGGACACGTCGCGTATAGCTGTAGTGGTAGGTGGTGGGGCTGGATTTCATAGACCTCTCGTTCGGACTGCACGTACGCATTAGGTCCCTTTAGAGCCATTAGAAGTCACTTTTCTTCAATGAAGAAAATAATATAGTAATAAAAATAACGTACCATTTTTATTTCTTTATCTGTTCCTCTTGATTTTCACTAAAGACATACTGCAACTTTTTTGTGTGAGTATTTCGCAGCGTTGGTGCTCTTTGTTGGTGCAATTAAAAATGTCTAGCGAATATTTTTTGAGTTTTTCTGGTGAAGCGAAGGTCCATTATTTTGATAAATTAAGTGCGATTGAGATTAGTATTGGCATGTTTATTTTCGTCAACTGCGTGGATTCTTATATCAAAACATTTACATAAGAGTACATTTTGTTGAGTAATGTGTCATCCAATCTTGTATTTATTTAATAACACTTACTTGAAAAATGGTATACAATTTTGAAGAATAATTCCAGAGGATTCAAATTCGAGGTTAGGGAATGTTCATTTCAATAGGAAAATATCTTAGAGATTTTCTAATAAATGATGCAAATATTTACAAAATCCATTCGGATCGAAGATAATCTACGCTTAAAAATGTTTACTTTAATTTTTTGTGAATGTTCAACCTGTGACAGTGAATGTATTTCTAATTTTGCAAATATTCTCTAAATTCCTGAGAAAAAGTCAAGGAGATTTTTTTATTACAAGGAATCATGATGATTTTCAGATTTCATGAAATGTCAAAATCGTGGTTAAAATCGAAAACCGCCGACAACTGACGTGCACAACGCAGGCCACTGCACAATATTTCCGCACAAGGGAATATTTTCACAAACGAATCTTCTGTTCGAACCTCGATTTCATTGATTCAGTCATTCGAGAGTGAATGGCCCCTCGCATTTTTCTTGAATTTCAAACGCTTTTAATCTTAAATTATGAAGAAAAAATGATTATCTATCTCTCTAATTATAAATTAAAATAATTAGTGAAAAAGATCATAAGTTAAAATAATGAGCACAATCTCACCAACCTCTTTTGATTTCTGGGCCTTTCAAAAAATGAAGCTCTTTTCCGTTTTTGATTAGGACAGAATTTTTGGAGCATAGACGACGGGGAAATCTCCAACGAATATGTATCGTTAATGTCCTTTTCCTGCATGATCATTTCGAACTCCTGCTTCGATCTGTTTTAAATTGATGTAAAAGATTCAAAGCGATTTGAAACAACATTTTGTTTGACTTAAATAAATGTTGAATTTTAATAAATAAAGCAAAATATAGAGAACTTTAAATTTAAAATTGATCTATTCGATAAATAATTCAGCATCAAGTTACAATTTCACCATTATAATTAAAAAGTCGTGAATATTGGTCGTTTATATCTCCAATTGGACGATTGCTATTTTCAATCCATTTCCGCCTGTTTAAAAACGTCTTTTTTTATCCACACTTACAATTTCTGTAAGTGAAGAGTAGATGCTTAGAATTCTGTTGACTTTGTTCTTATGTAGGTCATTATATTCCAGCTACCTTTTTTGTCTCAGTCAGATGGCTGTGTAATAACCCAAGCCATTCCCCTCTTATCAAGGACAAACGATGAAACGAATTACTCCCACCAAATTGTAGTTGTCTGTGTAGACGGTACAGTTAGGAAAACTCTTTGAAATATTTTTGAGTTGAACTGACGTTGCTCTAGTTTTGCCCCCTTGTTTTTTCATGTCAACTTTTATGAAAGCGAATGAACCTGAAATAACACGAACATTTTTATTATTCATAATTATTATACAATTAGAAGAAAAAACTTTTATTGAAAATAGAAATGTATATATAATACCACTGGCAGTAAAATTACATGGAAGTATTTTCTCTTCGAAAATAGCTTCTCCGTAATTTGTTTGGAAGAAGCTTTCATAGTTGCAAAGCAGGGTTGTTAACTTCCTGTCATTCAGAGTACAACCGTGAGTGCATTGCGATCACCAACCCAAGAATGGGTATCTGTGTCTCGAATTGTTTTATTATTTTACGAATTGGTGGTCGATAATTCGCTAAAACGACCGTCGCCTTTGGTAGGGATTTCATTGCACAGGTATTTAGCAGATTTTGTTTACCCTTCTGCAGCATTACGGGCTATAATAAAAATAATTAATTCTTAATAGGAATCTGTATTATCATAGAAATGGTTAATGTCGATCCGAAGATCTCTGTAGCTCAATAGGTTAGAGCACCTGCCCGGAAATCAATTAATATGATGTTCGCATCCGAGCGGAGTGAAAGGAGAAGATCTTTCTTCCTAATTAATTGGATTTAATGGAAAGAATTAAATAAATTATTCACTAAAATGAATTGATAAGTTTAAAACATACCGGTTTTCATAAGAAAATATTTAAATCGTTTAAAAAATTTGAATTAACATTACGAAATCCATACCTTTGATGATTCATCATTTCATTTCACTATAAGAGGTACTTTTTTTCGGTCATCATATCCTAGTGCATCTAAGGTATCTGGATTTTCATCTGGATATTTCGACATTTTTGCTGCCTTTTTTCTCGGATTTTAGACTTCCTTCTTGATTTTGTTCTCTTTTTTACTGGTTGAGCCTCGTCGATCTTCAAACTCTTCATATGTAAGCAATAGAAATATTATGTGCCCATGGATAATTAAGAGTTCATCAAATTGTGAACGATAATGTGGTAAGAGTCGTAACAGGAAATAATTTGGATACACTTACAGCCAAAAGAAAAGTTTTCATCATATTCCCTCTTGTCGCTGTCTTCAAGTTGAAGGATTTAAACTTCAACTATGTGTTCAGCTACGTCAATCGCCTTTTGACATGTACCGGTGTTGGTAGATGAGACAAATGATTCCTTCCTTATGATTTTTGGTGGCCCCGAAAGGGGCCGGTGGTTTCAGATATTTAAATTTCGGCGATTTACTTTACGCTCTGTGGCGCCTCTCGTTGATCCTGGGTGGTGTTGTCCTTTCTTCGAGGTAAATGTACCCCTGTGTCTTTAGAAGCCAAGTGTCCAAGTCTTGCATACCCGTGGAGATTACTCGTTGACTTCGAGGAGGCTTAAGGTACGTCCTCTTTCCTCCTGAATTAATGAACAGTTCCCAGGGGTTGTAACTTCTCATTCTTATTCCGCAACTTATGGTGACTTGGAGGGAGTCAACATTTCCCTTAGGAACTTCTTCACCACGAATTCCCTAACCTCCCGATCTTTTATTATATCGGGAAGGTCCTCGAGGTCCCCAGGATACACCAAGTTTTCCGGAGGGAATATTAGGCGGCGTTTCGGCTTCGGAAATAGGATATGTACTGATCTTCTGGCCCTCAGCGAGTGTGATTTGTGTCCATTCGGTCGGGTAGGAGGCGGTCTACTTGTGACCGGCGTTAGGGCATCGATGATCGGGCACGGTGCCCTTGGAGGTGAGGGCGTCTTTGCAGGCAAGGGTAGATGTTTATTGGGGTACCCTTGCGGATGATCGCGTCCGTTCGGGGCGGTGGTATAGCCCCGCTCCCGGCAAACCTTTGGTGCCGCCTCGCGTTCCCTCTGAATGGCCCGGGCCCTCTTTTGACGTCCGTTTAATCCCATTTGTGAGAGGTCTCTGGTCGATTTAGATCAAATACCGAAGTACTTGATCGTAATGCCGTTCAAAGGAGGCACGAAGCCTCCGAGAAAAACCAGTGAATAATCAACCAGATGGACGCCCGAAGGGCCACACAAGCTGACTAATTCAAAAGTTCTTCGATCAAGTACCGAAGTACTCGATCGTAATGCCGTGCAAAGGAGGCAAGAAGCCTCCGAGAAGAACCAGTGAATAATCAACCAGATGGACGCCCGAAGGGCCACACAAGCTGACTAATTCAAGAGTTCTTCGATCAAGTACCGAAGTACTTGATCGTAATGCTGTTCAAAATAAAATGAACAAGGAATATTGCCCTGAAAAGAGCAGTTTACATGTTTGAAATAATAAGTTTTTGAGTCAAGTCAGAATTCTCTCCCTTTATTCTATCGTGAGACTCCCTAGGCAGAGAGAGAGAGAGAGAGTGAGAGATCGTTGCGGCTGGTAGTACAATGGAGGTTGACGCTACTCGAAGCGTCGGAGAGCAGGGTGCGAGCAAGTCGTCTTGTTATCAGTGCCGGGTGAGGGACGAATATTAATTAATAAAACGAAAGGGAATTCGAAAACAGATATCTGTATGTGCATGCATTCACACCCACATATCTGTATTATATTATAATCGTATAAAAATTAAGAATTATAAGAATTAAGAACAGTTCTTGAGAGGAGAGCCACTGCACATGTTGAGACTCTGACGAGACGCTTAACCCGTGGAAAATCCCGAGCAGAGGCTCATAAAACTCAGAGTTTCTGATTTCTCCCTTTTATTTACATTTAACCCTACAATTCGCACTTTCCATATTTTCGTACTCTTTGAAAAATTATTTTCTACATATAGTTATATTAACTGTGCAATAATCAGAACGATTAAAAAATTTCCTCCATGTCTGTGGTACGCTTAGTCGGGCATTACGGGTTAAGGATGTATATCAATTCCACCCCCTCCCCGCAACCACATTTCAGCGAAATCAGTTCAGTTATCGCTGGACCGCGTGACTGTTCGAGTCGAGTGCTTTGGGAGGAAGACGTGTGTGCGCGTAACATGTGGGAAGAAAGCAAGGCTCGTCGAGGTGAGAGTTGGGACTTCAGATCGGTGAAACAGTTATTTGTGAGTATCACAAGTAACGGTTCCTGAGATTCGGAATTCTCAGCTCTCCCTTATTATATATTGAAGATGTATATCACTTTTTTCTGTATTTTATTGTCCTTCGCGATGTACAGAATTGCGCTTCCTTTGACGTATCTTTGGGCCGTCGGCAAGACCGCTTCGTCTACTGCAGGTATCATTTCATTTTTAAATTTTGTCCCCGCACACATAGCCTCACAGAACAGAAGTTTTCATGTCGCGTACCAACTTTTTTGCTAATTTCGGTAGATGATGCGAACCCTCATGCTCGCCGACCTCCTCTTTGGCTAACTCCTGCGCTTCTTCATTTGAGGCATGGGTAAACTTTCACCAATAATTGTTCAGCTGTCTTGAAGAAGTTTCGTCATTCTCCTTAGTGAACAAGTTTTCCAGTTCTGGTCGCGGAAATGGAGATTCTTCCACTCCACTGTCGTTTCTTCGGGAAATTTGACTTCATCCGGCTTCATCACATTTATCGTTTCGTGCAAGGATCAGTTGACCTACCGCTGCTTTATAAAATACACGAATTTCCTTACGTGCTTCGATGCTTTTCAAAAATTTCGTCTATGAATTTAAAAAATGAGCAGCGTTGATTCTAACGTAGGAATGGGATACCTCTTTTTTATACGATTCTATGTAATCATTGATTGTCAGTCGCCCAACAAAAGCTGTTATTACTGATGTGATCAGAGCAACTGACCCATCGCATACTACCTTGTTTGGAAAAGGTGTACCCGATTGTGTCAATTGGAGTAAGAAAAAGTTTATGGAGTTAGTGTCGTGGCTTTCTGTAATCATCAGACTTCTCAAGATCTGTCCAGCTTTAGTGTGTATTAAAATAATATACAGATATATCACTTTACTTTGAAATCGGTCACTCATCATTATTTTCTTTACGATCCCTCCAGTAGCGTCAAGGGTGGTGGCAGTCCATCCTGGCCTAGCGTATTGGACGTAAATGAATATTTGCTAAAGTGTTGTGCTTTAGTTTTTTAAAAGCTATTCTTGGATCAGGGTCAAGGTAGATGCTGTGCTTATATTCACAACGAGCGTTTTTAAATACATTTAAGCTTTTGAAACGAGGATGTTCTGGATCACCCTCTAACATGAATTCAACAGCTTCTTCGATACGGTGGATCTGTGCAGGTTTCGAGCTTACAAATCGGTGTTGTCGCATGTTGCATGCATCTTGATCATTGAACATTCAAATTCAACGCAACCCTCAAACCTCTCATTGTCAATCTGACATCGTGTCGCTGGGCGCCACCACATTGAGCATAGAAGTATCTGACAGCTTCCAAAATACCCAAAAAAAGTTCGTCGTTGGAGAAGTAGATGTTTGTCTAAAAATACTCGACTAAATAATGTTCATTCTAGCTAACTGACGTTTTTCCAAGGCGCCTGCGTACGTCCTTTTTGATTTTGGGCCAGTGAGACTTAATTTTGTTTGTGCACATTTCGGTCGTTGGGATTAACGAAGTTTCTCGAATGGTTGACAGTTGAGTGTTTTTACCCCAAATCACTCAAATAGCTGTAACCACGCCACATATAGGTTAAGATATGCATTCAAGGTTTCGTTAAATCACATCTTGCAATGTTGTAGCATTACGCGAGTCAACTTACGTCAAGAAGCATTACGATGGCACTTTCATCTATTTTGACTAAATGAACTACGCCACCAATTTTCTCGCTCTTTTCGATCATCCAGGCGCTTATTGAATCTCGGAATTCGAAAAGAACTTTTCTCACGGTTTTCGGATCTAAGCCGGTATCCGTGCTTATCACCGAAGATGGATATTTTAATATCCACAACACTCTTTGACTTGAAGAATAATGACGATATTAATTTTCGCAAAGTTAAAAAATGACCCCCACCCCTTGCATTTGTCTTTTTCTAAAACTTTTTAGAAATTCCATTTTACTTATCACTTATTGGAATCATGAAACGTAAAAGATTTACAATAATTTTTGCAGACACAGATATTGTTTTTCCCCATTTTTCAACTTTAGAAAACATTTAACCGGTCTCTGTTGGCCGATAGTGATATTCAAATAATTAGAAAGAAAATCACGGGTTATCCTTATCGAATGCCACAACTTTTCCTCTTTAACCCAAAAACTTTTTTTCACGCTCCGCCCTGATAGAAAGTGAAAATAAATATTTTTAATTGCGCAATAAATATAGGGCCGATAAGGGTAAGTGTGATATAAAATTGCGGTTCATTAGCCTCTTCAACTAAACTTAAACTGTTGACAGATTTTCGTATTTGACAATGAAAAAGAAAAACGAAAAACAAATATCACACTCACCCCTTAGTTATATTTTCTATTAGTTCGTTGTAATTTGTTATCAAAAATAATAAAAATGTAAAATTTTGGGAAGAACAACGAATCTTCAAATAAAATATCTTCCTTCATTCATAAACAAAATTCAACAAAAGATGCTTATTTAGGTATCATGCAAATGAAAGCCAGATGACACGATTACGAATTGAAGTTTTCTGAAAACACTTCAGTTTCTTTTAAAATAATTGATTAAAGCAATAATTAATGACAGCCACCCTTTTCATGAAAAAACAGGAGATGTTATCAATATTTTTTGCTGAAGTTTATAAACAATTTTTTTTTCCATTCCAAATTTTCTCCTTATCACACTAACTCCATTATCACATTCCAAGGCTTTATGAATGAAAAAACATCCACTCACCGTTTATGGTTCCAGTTCCTTCATCTCTGGTTAAAACATGGTTTTTCATCTGAAAACCACACTCCAGTTTCGTTTCCTTAAAAATACCATATCTGAGCATTTCTTGCCACTTTCCAGGTTCTAGGCGAAATTACGATCTCACGCACGCACGACCTTTATCGTTTCTTTTATATTTCACTTCTCTTATTAATGCTTCGAATTCCGCCTTGTCTGCGAAAATGTTAATTTCCCAAACATTCCTTTCTTCAACACTACAATCAACTTCTGATTCATTTGAAATGTTTGTAACATTGGTCGTTGTATGGTTGGCAGGAATTGAACGGAAAAATGTATTTAATTTGATTTGATTCACGCGATTTATCCTTAGCTGCAAACTCTTCCATATAAAATTCTAATTTTGCACCCTGAATGTTAAATCGTCCCAAAGGGAAATTATTTTTGCTTTTATCCTTAATAGATCTGTCGCAAATTAAACATCTTTCATGAATAATTGTGAGTTCATTTTTGTGGTAGTTTAAATTGCTTTTGATAGAGCCTGTTCAACAACTTACGTCCAATAACATAGACTGGATTGGGCGTTCGGAGGACATTAAAAGTAGCCCTTGCATCCCTATTAAGAAAAATTACCCTTAAGGAAACCCTGAGAAGTAGGACAATCGTTTGCATCAGTGTACGCAACTATGCTTTTTAGGATACGCAAGTTTTGGAAGCGGAAGTAATTGGCAGCTAGAAATTCCCTTGAGGTAAAATTTTCTGGAGATCTTGGTTCAACGAATGCCAAAGATTCAATATAATCTAACGCGACTCCGTTAATGTCCATGATTACCATCCATAAAGTAACCAATATTTTATTAAAAATTCGTTGAAGCGGTGGGTTCACTCAAGCGCAAATAGGAATTGCGAACGCTATTTCGCTAGACGTTCCGACTATGGATTTTAGAACCCTGAATTTTCCCTATACTTTCTTAAATTCTATGCATTCTTATTTCGTTTTCCTAAACATATCCAGGAGCTTTTAATTGATAGAAAAAAATCGTTCAGTTCTCTGTTTCTTTTATGAATGAAGCTTCATTTGAGCCCAGCTATGTGCAATGTGAGACTTAAAATTCACTTAATTCTCCTAGTCCTTTATTTTAATCAAAATTTGTCGCGCGGTTGCAAATCACAAGGGAACTAACTGAGATTTTCGAAAGAAAAATTCTAAATAAATTTTGGCTTATTATTCAGATCATTCCAATTTTGTCTCGTCAAAGTTCGACACTTGAATGTCAGGCGGTCTAGTTTCCAGGACCTAGCCTGGTTAAGAAGTCCACCATGACATGTAAGCGATCAATTTTGCTGACAAAATTAGAAAATTTAGAGAGTACTTAATTCCATAATGGGAGGACGGTTTACTTATTTCCCGTCTTCTTGGAGCGTCGATTTTCAATTTCCAGGTCTGATCCTGGTTAATAGAAAATCTTTTGCTCCGGCAGGTTATAAGGAAACCCCCCACGTCGTGAGATTGGGTAAGCCAGAATTTATGAAATATAGTGACGAGAACTAATGGAGAACTATGTGTAATTTGATTTAAAAACCTGGATATTTATCCCCAGGATATCATCGTTGAGTCAGAGAGTGTCGAGACGAGAGTGCTCGCAAGCGTCGAGCTTGGTCCGTTTCCAGCTAGATTGGCAGGATTTTGAGATGTTAAAAAGGGGAAGGTATATGACCTGCATTATTTTATTTGATACTTTTTTCTCTCAAACCAACATTTAACGGTATATTGTGAAAAAATAAAGGGAAAAACAGCGAGCTAAAATACGTGACTATGCTTAGTTATACGGATTGAGTTGAAAAGACTATAACACCTCGTATTTCAATTTTGAATTTTCTTATACGTACAAGTGCGGTTCAAATTTCGCAGTGAGCGAATTCAATTGAATGCGTCAGCACGCAAACGCTTCAACATTGGTCAATGCGCCTTAATTCGTGAGAGTAAAATACATACTCGAATTCGCCCCAATTCGTCACGGCGAATTTAAGCAATTGTTGATTTATACAATTCAATCCGTATCAGCAAACCCAACGTGCGGGGCATACACAATTTATTGTAAATGTTTAGTAACTTGCCCCGTAGCTCAGTGGGGTAAAAATTCATTTAAACGAATCGGAAAATGGGATTAACGCGCCTTCAAAAGTTGTTAATCCGCCCGAAACCATATCAATTCTTTTCTTTTGCTGAGATGTATCTCTCAAACTACACGAAATGGATAAAAAAGGAAAGCATTTTCAGATTCACTGCCAGGACGTTACTGTACACGTCACCTCAGAACCAAGTTTCACTTAAAAGAGCAGGCTAAAGTTTGTACCCTTAAAATTTTGTTTTAGGGATGCCTCTTGAGCATTCTTAACGAAAATGAATAAAATCGTTAAGGCCTGTCTTAAAATAACTCGATATTTGTTGTTTTTTTATCAATTCATGTGATTTTTTTCGAAATCAACAAGTAATAAGTGAAGTTTTCTCTGATAAAAATATTTTATTTTGCGTGCAAAAAAATTTTCCACGTGACAGGATGCAGAAGGCCACGAGTGACTTAAATTATCCCATAAAAATGTGTATACTTTTAGGAATTTGAGAATTACAACTTAAGGCCTTAAGCACATTCTGTTTTCAAAATAACTATAAAGAAAGGAATGCCTTGGAATTTGAAGTTGATTTTTTGACGGTTCCCACGATTCAGGAACATCTTTACTGTATATACGCATGTAATTTCAAAATAACTGTTCTGAGAAGAATTTTAGTTTTAATATAGAAAGGAAACCTAAATAAAGGGCTATTGTACGGAGAGCTCCGGTCTGGTCAACATTTGTGTCACAGGGCCCATTCTTGCGGATGCTTCGGGCTGTTGGGTTTCGTAAAAAATGTCATAAATTTTCGAACGTAAAGTCCCGGGTGTCCAGGAGAATCTCAAGTTCGGAAGGGGTCGCATAAAAAACAAAATGGCCGAACCAGCCTCCAACGGTGCCAGTATCGGTGCTTTCGGAGCTTTCCGCGACTTTTCCAGGGATGGGAAAATTTCGAAAAAAGTGAAAGGAATCTCTGTCCTGATTGGCTACAATTGGGCGAGGGCGTTCTTCAACTTTCAGAAATCTTCCTCTTTTCCAACTAGAAATACATTTGTGGAACTTTGAATTTGTAGAATTTATTAGAGTTAGTATACGCGTGAACCGCGGCCAAGGCATTTCCAAATAACCGTTTTTATAAATTTAAACATCAATTCAAATTAAAGTTAAATTCCTATTGAATTCTTTATTTGTGATTTAACATCTTTTCACTTTCTTACGTTTCAACGTTCAAATAGCAGAAACTTGCTTCGAATTATAGATCCCTTTGAGATTGGCCCTTGGGCCGGTTACAACAGAACCGATGTGGCATCGCCTGTCTCCCGACGGATAAATTTCACCCGTCAAGTGGAACTCGTACGCGGCAAAAGTTTCTACAGCTTTTTTTAAGGGTTCACAATATTGGACAACTTTCAGTCCTAGAATGTATCCTGGTGATTCCGAAAATCAGGGACAACATACGTCACAGTCAGATTTTTTATTTAAAAAATCAGCCAAAGAGAAGACTCTTGATAGTGATATACATATTTCGCAGAGTTCCCATTCCATGCAGATCAATCATCGCTTAAAACAATGTCATTACCAACAAGCCTGATATTTTAGCAGGAAACTCATTCTCACCAGCAGGCGTAAACGTGCAATATTCAGAGAAACCTGAATCGTGTGAAAGAGAGAACTGAAGAAATAAATGAGAAAATGACGATATATTATTAACAGGGAAAATAATTTTCTCTGACCTTCATTCGCAGCATACAAATCAAAAGAAAACGCGCCTTCACTAATCATCATCAAGCATAACTTTCTAGCAACAGAAGAGGATTTCATCGCCCGACTAGAAGTCAGAACTAGACAAAGAAAATTGTAGAAAGGGACACTTTGAGCCTGCAGAGAGAAAACCAGAAAATTTGTTGAGGCGTGTTTCAGAAAAATCTAAAAAATAGCTTTTAGGAATAGCAATTAATTTCCAGCTCCCACTGAACTTCCAAATAGAATGTATTCTATTAAATTAACGTGTCCATTCCATTCGATTCTCCAGACTTTAACAGCAGTTGCTATGGATAATCCAAAATACCAAAATCACATCGAAAATTCCATTATACCAACGGCAAATTTATATTCCAATAAAACGGCCACAACTCAAATGATACATAATGGAACTAAACCGCCCAGAATTTTCAGTACCATAAATGTCGACTGCAACATCACGGAAATGCGGTCATTTTTATTGGTAAACAAGCAAAGCTTGTGCCACTTTCAACATTGCGATTGCAGATACGTTTATGTAAAGACAGTTGTTTCTCTGCATTTTGATCACACAATAGTTGAAGCAGAAGGCTTCAAAAATCTGAAATGTGCTATCTTATTTGTTTGACTAAACGAAGACGTGTGCAATTGCGATTGCACAATGATACACAACATTAACACAGGTGTACACGTATTTATTTAAGTTTATGTAAGAATAGCAGGAAATATTAACATATCAGTGAGCTCTAAAGTGATAGACTTTCCAAACTACATTAATCTGTATGGAGAAACTCAGATTGGTTGAATAACTTTTTTACCATTATTGTTTTTATGCTTAATCAATGTCAGCGGCCTGAGGATTTTTTTTAATACCCTTCAAAAATCAAATTTAAGTATTGCACTATTACTAAATATATAATTCTCTTTAGACTAGCAGGAGTCGTTATCCAAGCTGGACAAGATCACTACATAAATGTATGCAAGAGAATTAATAACCGTTAGGAGTTATATAACGATTTGGAGAAGGAAGTCCCATCCTTAAATTTGAAAAAAGAAATAACACCTAGTATATGTTTTAATTATTTAGCAATGTATTTTGATACGCTGTTGTTTTTCTACTCAAATTTTTACTTATTTGAATTAGTGTGAAACTTTTACAATAAAGCACGTGTCAAAAATGCAAAATACATTTCAATGTTAAAATGCCTTACATTATGTTAAATTTATTATAATATGTGTTTGCCTGTAACTATAATTTTTTTTTTAACAATATACAAGCTTCGCGTAGTCAATTTACGTTTGTCTTCTAATAAAAAAGGAAGATATTGAGTTACGGTATGCTTTGGTCAATCAAACATATCTACAGTCGTGACTCAACTCTTCCTTAAGGATCTCGAGGGTCACGCAATTGCGTAACCGTTGCGAAGCATCTGACCGCTGTGGAAATTCAGTTTAGACCCTTATGGCTTATGCCTGTGAAGTTAGCACCCCAAATTTGACTTATCGAATTTTTTTAGTAATCCATATAGCGGTCATTTGTGGATGTTTGTTGGTACTTCAGCGTTTGAGGGTAAAAATTGTAAGAGTTATTAATATTTCGAATTTGTGGTGCCAACTTCACACTAGCAATTAGGGTATTTTCGTTAACGCTCTAAATTATAATAATATCCTGGAAATTTTTTTCGGACTCGTTTTTCGGTCTTTGTTGGTCAATTTTCGAAGATTGTTAGTCGAATTCGAAAAAGATACGGAATTTTGAAAAATTGTTAGCTGCCGTCTCGGCGAGTCGGCATACTCGCACACTTGTCACTGGCGCGAAAATATAAAGAACACTATAAGGCAACCAAAATTTTTGTGGATGATCCTATTCCTACTTTTTATTTTTATTTGTTTCATCGCAACCCAGATTGCAGATCCCGTATGCGGGTATTTTGTTGCCCTTGGCTCTTGCAAAATATCCAGTACTTGCAGAAACATGCACACAATTTATTGTGCAAGTGGGGATCCTAATTCTGGTATTTTCGTGGCAATACCTTCTGTAAGTGTCTTGGCACTAAATTTGTATCACATATATCAATCCCTTAATCTGTGTTCATTGAATGGACCGAAGGTGTTACGTTCCTGGTCATTAATTCTCGTATCATTATCACTGCTGACTCTTAAAATGAACCAATGAAATTGTCACTGGGTGAATCAGTATTTTGAATTATCACTGGTGAATCAGTGATTTTCCACTTTGACTGGACGAACCAGTAAGTGATTCAACTAAAATAGCGCTACTGATTCTACCAGTGACGCCAAATGATAGATTGAACCAGTGATATAGTGCTCCATGTGAGGAAAATATGAACCTCCAGTCGTCTGGTACGCGCGCGTCGCTGGTCAGGCCTTGGCATTTCTCGAGTGAAAACGAACATTATTATGCGCTAGTGTTTGTTTCATAAATATTTGGCGGCTGGCTGCAATGAGCAGGGAATATAATATATTTTGCTTGATAGTGGGAGGTACCTGGCCACTTGGGTTTGACTTTGAGCGACGCGACACGTTGACATAACGACGGGTCTTTTCACAATTAGGCGCAACATATTATATCCCATTATATTGCAGCCCGGCCTTCATTTATTGTTGTGAGAATAAAGTGAGGGATTGGAAATATAATTTTACAACTGTTACCACCAAAGTGCGATGAATAATAACTGCCATGAATTACCTAAAGAGCTGACAGACGACAAGGCGTACGACCAGATGACTACTGGTACTGAGAAACCAGTGAGCCTCACTGATTAAACCAGTGCCGGAACTCCACTGAATGAGCCAGTAAAATCTCACTGATTGTCAGTGACACACTTCTGGTTATTTCAAACAGTGATATTTCACTGGTTCATTTTAAGAGAACAAGTCTCAAGAATGCGCTGCTATCGAAGTTCGGTAAGATCATTTGCAGTTTCTCTAAAGGTTAGCATGATGGGATTTAAATTAGATTGCGGCTATACTATTTGCGCTATATTTACGCGAAACCTTGGAAGTTTAGCAAGCTTCATTGGACGAACTGGAACAATAATTTCAACCTAAAAATATACAGAAATCACTGGCGCGCATGCCAGAGATATCCACGATCTCCCATCTTTTTTGAAGGGTAAAATTACAATGTTAAAATTATAGAAAATCAGTCTTTAAAAAAAAACAACTTCATCTTTTTTGGTTAAAAATGCAAATGGTAAAAATGAGTTTTGTTTGGTTCAGGATTCAGTTATTTTTTAAAGAATTTTTTAAAAATGAATTCAGCTGTTTTTATCCAATATAAATCCATATCCATATAAAAATCTAGACAGTTTTTTTGGTTTTTTAAAATAAAATTTTGTTTTTATTGCCTTGCAAATGTAAACTATACTTAAATGTATATTAAAGAATAACTAAATTTTCACTTCAATGTTTCATTATTTCCTATATCAACCAAAAATAGAATTGCCTATTCCATATTGGCCGTAGAATTGCATGTTGCCACTGCTTTACACAATTTTGCTGTACTGAAAGGAAATGAATCTTCTCCATGTTTGTTTTCTTTGATTCCTCTGATTTATACTCATTAGTAAAATTGAGTATCTTATAATAAATAAATATTACACGCCACGAATACATTTCCGTGGCATAGTTCGCCAGTCAAGCTCAGGCTGTGGTAACTCAATGCTTTAGGAGCGACCGCGTATATTCGACGGTGGCGCCATCAAACCAGCCCGCAGGTTTTTAAGATAAGATAATAGATGAAAAACCCAATAGAAAAACAAATAGAAATACTTAAATAATTACTGGAATAATTATTTACGTATTTCTGTTTGTTTTTCTATTGGGTTTTTCATAAAAACGCGTTTTAGGGAAAAACGAAAGATAATGGAAGAATGTTTGAGAGCAGTTTCAAAGATTATAATATCTTTGGCAGTTTTTATTTAAAACGTGTAATCATTTTTATGAATGAATGTTATTCGTAAATAATCCTGCTCCCTCTCTTAGTTTTTTCCGCCTGTGTACTGCAACGATAATAATCAGGTCGAGAATGACAACAAATTACATATCGGCTCTCAAACACTTCTTTACAGGTTAGCACAGGTTAGGTTGTGTAAATTCGGACATGTGTTGACGTTCGGTAAACCACGAAGGAGCAAGAGAGATAGATGAAACGTGGACCCCTCTGCGACGTGTAGCGGGGAAAGACCTACAGAGCTATCTAACGAGCCCGCAAAACAGGACCAAAATATGTGCGATCGCGGTTGCCTATACTAGTGACCAAAGCCTGGTCGAGCTGGCGGATAAGTGTCTTCCTTAGGTCCGGCAGCACCTTGTAACGCCCTGGCCCCACTCTCGGTTGTCCGATGGGGTTGGAGGTGGGGCAGACGGCGGCTGTGGCTGGTGGCGTTCAGTTCTGTTTGTTTCCGATATTTCGCTCAGAACGCGCTCTGAGCTGGAGGCGGTGCTCATTCATTTTATATGTGCGCTTGAAATTCTTGGCATGTGAATGCGCATTAATGTGGACATTTTGAGTGGCGCCCATTTTTTAGTAGTGGGCCCACGCTGTTGTCGATATTGTAAAAATAGTTCAAATGAGTGTGAAAAGAATAATGGTCGATGAAAACATGAAGATGATCCAAAAGGGGGGCAGGATCTATTGCCAGATACATAGATTTTTGAAATGGTACGTAATATACAGACTACGTTTTCAACCTGTCGTTTAGAATAACGTAAAGATTACGTAGTCACTGCTTATTAGAATATCTTGCCAATCCAAGATTGAATATCCTATCTGATTGAAAATCGAACTTTTTGGTTTAAAAATGTATCTTGTTCAAATGGAATTTCAACTATTTGCTTCGAAATTCGTATTCAAATTCAAATTCATGTATTTTATTTGACAAATCGTCTTTTTTATATACAGTTTATTTCCTTCTTTAAAAATTAACTTTTGTAGTTGCAAATTTAACAGCTCTGTTTAAAGGTGAACTATTTCGTAAAAAAAGTCATTTTCTTGGTTGATGATTCATCAATTTAATTTGAAATTAGTCTTTTTTTTCGAAAAATTGTGTACTTCGTTGAAAATTCGTCTTTTTCCGTAGAAAATTAAGATTCTTGGTTAAAAGGTTATCGTTTTTGGATAAAATGCAGCTGTTTATTCTTTTTTGTTGAATTTCACTGTTTTTGATTTCAAATAAAAATATTTGTTGGTTAAAAAATGAAGTACTTGATTCTTGATTAGTTCAAAGTACTAGGGGTACATTTTTGGGATTGATGAATATTTTTATGGTGTTGTGGACATAGCCTGGAGATTTTGGCATGTAAATCTTGGGATTACTTCCAATTTAGAGGGTTAGGTTTGAAAGCAGCTTTAAGCTGTACCTCGCCCTTTGGGTTCATATGTTAACTCTGGCTGCCATGTACATATCCTTCTCGTTACGAAGTACTCAATAAAGATTTATTATTATTATTATTTAAAAATGTATTGATTATTTTACATGTACGAACGTTGTGACTGTTTCGTCGAAAGTACTACGTTGAAAGAATTCAAGAAATGAATCAAATATCTACAATACTTTGTTGTTCACAGATTCCATCACAGCAGAAGTCTTGGGTGATCTACCGAATGCTGTAATCGAGCAGAAAGGTATAGCATCAATTTCTTCTCTATTTTTTATTAAGAGAAAGTTCTTCAATGTATCATTTGTTGTGGACCAGCCCTATGATCAAGCTTCTTATTTGAACCTGTGAAGGAGGACGGAGGGAAAAGGATCAAGCTACAGAATATATGACAGTATGATAGCAAGTGGAAGGGTTTCATGAAAATGTATAAAAAATACAAGGACAGAGAAAAGATGACTGGTGAAGCAGGAGGCCCGTTGCGCTGTCTTCTAATTTGAAAGGATATCGGCTGGAGATAGCTAAGCAGATAAATAAGAAGACCAATCCAGAACCAAGCGACGAAAACCTGCCTGACCGCACAGGCCGTGCCTTTCAATGGTGAAGAGGTATGAAGCTCAATGGGCATTGCAGGAAAGGTTTGTGTTAACCTTCGAAAGCTATTTGGAATTTATAAAATCAAAGTATGTGGGTTCTTCTGATTATTAGTTTTGTACTTAAGGTTGTTGGAACGAGTGCCTAACCTCAAAATTGAATTGGCTCATTTCACACCACAAATAATATAATTAAATCATTTTCAGATAATCACGGCCTACTCCTGTTTCAAATTAAGTCGAAATTCGAAGTTAAAAATGGGCTAATTGAATACTTTTTGTATAAAGCTGTTTTTTCAAATGTTGGGGTTAGAAAAAAAAACAGCTTTACACAAGAGGTATTGAAATTAGCCCATTTTTAACTTCGAACACAAACTTGATTCAAAACAGGAGTAGGACGTGATTATATAAAAATCATTTAATTATATTATTTGTGGCGGAAAATGAGATAATTCAATTTTGAGGCTAGACCCTCGTTCCGCCCTGCTGGAAAACCCTATACGGCTTCCCGCAACTATTCCTGAACTTCTTGCTTTGCTAGAAATAGAACCATATCCAACACAATAAACGTTACAGGGTCAGCATAAAAAACCGAGACATGAACCTATACATGAACATGCAGGGAACTAGAGAACCCTTACGAGAACATCTATACGTACGACTAATTAACATGTAGGAGATCCTGTAAAGAATTAAGATAGGTTTCCTCCGTATACATTGACTCTCTTCATACCCCCTGACAGATCAGCTGAACGCTAGGGTTATGCTAGAGCGTAACCGTAAAGGAACCCTAAAGTAATCCTAAATTAATCTCGAATTATAATGAATAAAAGAAAGAAAATAAATATCTAAATTGTTGCAATCATAATTGCACGTTAAAATTTACGTTAGGAGAAAATGCCGTAATTGCAGTAAATTTAATTTTAAGAGGTAGAAATTTTAAAAAACGTAGTAGCTGTCATTAGTCTGCTAAATATGAGTTTAAGTCTATCCTTAAGCGCTTGAAGTCGCCTCTAGCAGACACAAGTAAAGTTCATAATATGTTTTGTAAAGAAGGTTACAAATAAATCTTCAGAAACCGACAGTTTCATGGAAAATAGGTTTACTCTGGAGAGTTCTTCAAATCTTTAAACCTCAAACACAACACTCTTTATAAAAGGATTTTTTCGGAGTATCATTTGTTAGTACAATAATTACAATATTTTAGTAATAGTGCTTTATTTGTTTGAGAATCATCTGATTCATACAAATAGGTTACAGTTCAATTCTGGAACTGTTATTCTAATAAATAAAAACAAAAACTAAAATTAAGGTTGATGGTAAACATTACCCCAGAGGATATAAACCGTACTTACAACGAGGGCAAATAAAAAAAAACTTGAATTGTATGTATTATAACCTAGCTTTCTGCTTGAGTTTTTCATTAGGTTTATTGATATTATTCTATTCAAGGTTTATTGGCCAATTGAATTTACAGACTAATGACTTATTGGTTTATTAGCCAAACAACCTAATTTGGATTGATTTTATTAATGCCTGAAGGGCGCCAGATCGTTTGTCAACTTTACAACTCTAAACGAACAAAAGGTCGCGAATTCAATTCGGTCAAATTATTTTGCCCCTTGCTGACTTGAGAATTACTGGTTCAAAGAAGTGGCTTCGAACCACTCCATATTATTTAATTTTTCCCCCCTCTAGCCCAACACAGAGGGGTAGGGTTAGGAAGACTCTGAACAAGCATTGACAAATGATATTTACACATTTAGAATTAATGCATCGAATACGGGTAACAAAATATATTTTTATTCACGGCCATGGATGCCTCACATTTATCACGTTAAATCCCGTAAAATAAATTAAATCAGGGGAAACAAAATATAAGAATTAGATATCCACGATCCTCCAACATGGTGGCCCATGAATGACAATTAGGTCATGTGAGGTCTCCGCCATTTTGGATGATCGAGGCAAGAAATTAAATTAGGATCAATTGTATATTCACGACCCTCCAAAATGGTGGTCCACTAATGACATGAGAGGTCATGTGGGGTTGCCGCCATTTTGAATGCTCGAGGTGGACGAACATGAAGCCTCCCGTATTGAATTGAGACTGAGTATTTTTATTTTTCACTAAATCTACAAAGTGGCGAACTAAACTCGGTTTCTTGGAACCTTCCTAAATGTATCACCCAACAGCATTATCCCAGAACATTTTAATCGGGTGTTACAATTCGCCCCGTTAGTGGGACATTCTCAGATTCCTAGTAAAAATGACATAATGTCCTTGTACTTATTATTTAATCGCTTGCTAAACTCCTAAGTCCTGCTCATAGTCCCCAACTGAAATGTCACTGCTATCGTTTAAACGCGCGGTGAGTTCCCTTCACAACGATTTTCCAGCATGGCGGTCCATTCCTGACACCTAAGGTCAAGCAAGGTTGCCGCCATTTTGGAAAATTGAATATTTTAAAACTTCACTCCCGAATACAGGCAAGTTAGATAATTAATTTGTACACTAAAAGACCCGCCACTCCGAAATGCTTATTCACTGATTAATTACCAAAAACCCTCTAAACATTATGTCCCCACCACACTGAATCCGCGACAGTACACGTAGAGTTAATTACTGGCGAAATGAGAAGACATACCTTGGCTATGTCCTCGCTATTCCTGGTTTATAATATTTTAAAGAGTAATATTTTCACGCCCAAACGGATCCTCCGGCGGGTTAATGGTATATACGCCCAACAACAGAAATAATTGGTCCTCGGACAACCTCAGCGTGGTCAGTTTATAAGCCTTTTATAACAATAGTGGCAAGCATGCCGATGGCCGAACACAGAATGAACGAGACCACGCCGAGTCCGATTTTTGGCGCGTAGGCCATGGGTTGCGCACCCAGACACGCAACTACATTAAGCGAAAACCTGTGTGAAGGCGCGTTCACATTGTCGTCCTATGGCGACTCGCCATTTTGTCTAGTGCTTTTGCTAGCCTAGTCCATAGTCTGTGGCGACTCACGCTGTTAACCTGCGCCGCGGCGCGACGCAAACACTTGTCAAGCGCACCCCTCCTACACCGTGCGCGCCCACTTATGAACGGCTGCTAGTGTTTTGACGGTTCAAAACAACACAAGTTGGTGGCACCGCTCCTGTGTCACCACATTTTATTAGTGCATCCTCCTTCCTCCCAGTGGATGTGAGCAAGAGAGAACGAAAGTGTTGTGTTTCTGAAGTGTTTAATGTGTGATGTTGATTCACGACTACCCGGTCGTGAATTCGAGAATTGATCGTGTGGATGGTTCAGTGTAGTGGCCGGGCCCCCGGCCCTGAGTGTCTAGTAAACAAAAAAGTACAAGTTCGAAGGCATTAATAAATGTCTTATTTTCGAACAATAAGAGTATTCCCCCCAGTCTGGTGACGGTTTGGAGCGGCGGGAACTTACAAATTCCAGGCATCGAAGGGTTCGTTATTTGGCAACAGGCCATCCCTCTCGAAGCTCTCCAACTATTAAAATTTCTAAATGGATTCTGTGCTCGACCAGGTATGATTTATTCATAATTTTGAGGTTAACTTTGAATTGATTGGGCGTGAAAACATTAATTTATGCGTGGTGCCGGATACCACGTCACAGTATGTATGTATACCATTAAGCCATTTCCCTTTCGGATAGGCATGACATAACCCGATTCGGGTCCTCCATATATGCGCTCCATACATTAAAATGCTGGATACAAGACTATAGAAAAGTCGAACAATAGGGTACCATGCGTTAAGTTTTAATCTGTGAATCAGAGAAATCGTTGATCCTACAGCGAGGTTAGATTTACGAACAGCTACATCTTTTTCCCTGACGAAAAGTGCAGATTGGGTGAACGGGGTGCTCAGGTAGATATAACTTTTGACAATATCAAACTCGGAGGTTCCGTACATAAAAGGCGGGTATTTTTTGTCATGGCCATGGCCTCTCTTTCTGTAGATCACTATTTTCGTTTTGTCTATGTTGAATTCGAGCTCATTTATCCTGCAGTAATCTAATAATAATCCTTCAAGAATCTTACGCATTCCAACCAGGGAGTCCGCAAAGAAAACCAAATCGTCCGCGTAAGCTAAGAGCAATATTTCCAACAAATGGTCTATTGATACACCTCTGACACCTCTGGCATACATGAATTCTTGTAAATCAGCAATTAAAAATGTAAACATTGTTGGACTTAGAACTTTCCCCTGCATGACTCCTTTCGTTTCATCTACCGACCCGGTGACGCCCTTATATCCACTGATTGCAATATTAGCTTTAGGGTAGAAATCTATTACCAATCTAATAAATTTTGACCCACAACCTTTCGAGATTAATTTGTCCCATAAGATATTATGACTAACTGCGGGAAAAGCTGCTTTGAAATCAACATAGAGTACAAAAAGTTTGCCTCTGTTCAGTCTCAGGCGATTTTGAATCATTGCGATAAGGGTAAAGGTCTGATCTGTGCAACCTCTCCGCCTCCTGAAACCTGCCTGCCACTCTGGAAGGAGTTGCATGTCTTCAGCCCAAGCTATCAGTGACATCCCCTTTCTTGTGTATCATTCTATGAAATGTTTGAGACCACGATATTTGGACCTTTTCTTCGTCAATTATTTTATTAAATAACGAGTTTAAGTAACGGATCAGATTTCCGGGCAAATTTTTCAAAAAGTCGTAGCTAATACCATCCGGACCAGGGGCCTTACCGTTTTTTGACTGTTTCAAGCTTGAAATAGTTTCGTCAAGAGTTATGTGTGAGTCAAGATAAACATTTCGGAAATTATCAATCGATATTAAGTAAGAATTTGGATCACGGACTGCGTAGAGAGATTTCAAGTACTGTTCCCATGTGTTTAAGTCTGTGTCATCTTTATACGAAGGTTTGAAGTTATAGCTATTTACTATGTTCCAGAATTGTTTGGAATCGATTGAATTCGCGTGAGAATCTAATAAGGAATTTTTGTAATCTTCCTTCTTGGAATCTAATAATTTTGTATGTCCTTTTTTACAGTTTGTATAAATTGACACAACATCAGGATTGAATTTTTGTTCCTCGCATTTTTTAAGTACTTCCTTCAGCTCTCTTTTACTTTTTCTGCATTGTATATCAAACCATGGCTTCGAACGACTCAGTTTTCCAGACGGTTTTAAAGTCATGTTAAGTTCTGTGGCTGTCTCTAATAGCATTAATTAAATTATTTGAAAGGCCATCTATCGACAACATTGCAGAGTTAATATTTGGAGGGTACTGGATAATTTCTTTAAATTCATCAGCAAAGTCATCCTACCACTTAAAGAAAGGGTTGCTCGAATAGTTTTCGTAATTAAAAGTCAAGTGATCTAGTAACGTCGAAGCTATAGGAAAATGATCGGATCGAGTTGGAACTCTCAGAACATGGAAATCCTCCATTGACTGAATTCCCACGCTATTAGACCAGGCAAAATCAATAATTGAAGAACTTTTTTCTCTTACGAATGTACATTGAGCTGAGCAGTCGCTTTTGGTTCTCCCATTCAGGACAAAAACCCCATTTTTTTCAAAACTTTCTACCATCTGTTTTCCCCTTTTTTCTAGATCAGCCGCCAGACTTGTTCTTGCATCATACAAATTTAAATTGGTACAGAGAGTTTCCTCCTCTAATTGATTCATTTCGCCAATTTGACCGTTAAAATCCCCTCCCACAATTATCGAGTATTCCGGATATTTCAATGACAGGTCAAAGATTATTTCGTTTATATTGAATAGAAACTTTTCAAAATTATAATTAGGGCTAGAGTATATTGATCCAATCACTATATTAGAACTATTACATTCGAGTTTAATAAAAATGTAATCCTCTGCCGTACATATCGTTTCCATTTTATATTTGTTTGCGTTACTGATGATCAGTAGACCTGCCTTTGCTCTTCCTTTTGAGGATTCTCTGGTAGCCGTACTGTAGACAAATTGACAGTCGATATTACGTTGAGGATACGTGATTTGAGGCGAAGAAGTAAGCCATGTCTCACTGACACATATGATGTCATCTGTAGTGGTATAGTTATATATATATATATCGTCTAGATTATTAAATCCTCTTGCATTCCAAAATACAATTCGAGATGCTGGTACTGTTGGAGAATCGTTTATGAACTTGGGATCGATTTGGAGTTTTCTCCTCCTGGTGTTTCCTTTAAAAAAGGTTTGATCGAATTTCCTTTTTGACTATGTTTGATTCTTTTATTTAAATCAGTACTGGGAGATTGTGATTTTGGAGGGCGTCCTCTTGCCCTTTTCCTGCTAGCAGTGCAGCTTACAGAAGAAGCTTAGATTCCACGATCGCACTGATAAAAATCCTCACTTTTCTCTGCCACAATCTTAGCCGTTGAAGACACATCGAAATATTGATTATCCATGAATAATCGGGTTCCTTTATTCGTTGAGGACTTCCCAAGACTCTCCAGCTTTTGTTGGTAATCTCGAAGCTTCTTGCGTGTTTCTCTTTGTTCGAGAGTAAAATCGTTTGCGAAAGTTACCTTCAGTGCGCGCAGATTTTTAGCATTCTTGAATATCTCATATTTAAATCTCGAGTTCGTAAATGTAACTAGAACAGGTCTTGGTCCATCTTTTTTTCCGAGTCTAATCATCTTTTCGAAGCAATCAATAGGTATGTTAATTTTAGCATCCTTGAAAATCCTGTTAACCGCCTCAAAAAGATTCCCATTGTTAGTCGAATCTTCCTTTACATTGTAGAGAAAAATATTCCTAGACCTTTCTTTTATGTCTAAAAATTCTAGCTTTTTTACAAGGATATTGACTTTTTCTCGGATTGCTTTATTTTTCTCTTCCAAGATATGACATCTGGTTTTATAGATTTTGAGTTCTTCTATGATTTTTTCATCTGAGATCTTTAGCACTTTAATATCTTCAGTCATTCGCTGAACATTTGCTCCTGTGGATTTTACACTCTCTTGAACTGATATTAAGAGAGATTTTAACTCTTCGTTAGTTGTCATAACTGCCGATTAACTCTCACTTTACACTTTAAAACTCAAAATACGAATAAGCTACGTAACCTCTCAGAAAGGGACGAAAGGGAGCGACCGGGAAACAAGATCGACCGGCTCGGAGGCTAGAACTGTAATCCTCATATCTTGTATATTTTGACCGCGAAATGGAATGTGTTTCATTAGATGAGAAAGACTCTGTTTCTTTATTTGCATATGGCAATTAAAAAAATTAAAATGTTCCGTTATGTCCATCAGGAATGCGAGTTCACTCAAAAAGTTAAGATCATCAACTTTCTCTTGAAAGACTGCAGATTTCTTAGAGTGGACATGCTTTTTAAGAAATTTGGGAATCAATTTTCTTAATGCGAAAAATCGATACTAGACACTTTCCAGCACTTAACCACATAATTTCGCAATATAGCTTCAGGTCACAGAAAGAAGTCTGAGTGTCAGGATAACACCCAATAAACTCCTTTGTAAATTCTTTGAATAATCTGCGGATTAGAGAGTGATTACCACGTCTAATTAAATTTACAATTTGAACGACTGTCATCATTGTGTCTTTTGAACGCTATGCCTTTCCACACAAGGATTCTTGGTGAATAAGGCAGTGAATCAGCATGCAAGACAAACATTCCCGATTTCTTAACAAGCACCACAGACCAGAAATGTGACGTTCCATAGCATTTGCTCTATCAGTGACAACAGCTGAACATTTTTGGAAACCTCCAAACTCATCAACTATTGTCTTGAATGCGTTGAAAACATCGATTCCCTTCATGGTTGTAAGCAAAGGCAAAATGTCCAGAATTTCTTCACGTACGGAAAAATCCACAAAACCATTCCGCACGTAAATAAGAAGCTGACTAATATCAGTATTATCCGTGCTCTCATCCAAACAAAATGAACAAAAAATGCAAGAAGCTAGTAAAAATTGTAATTTCTGTCGAAGCTGCGACGCAGCTTCTTCCAAATTTAAATGAAACGCCATTAACATTGCACAAGTTTTAATGAGACTTCACTGAGTAAAGCATCCCTTATTTCGCGATATTTCAAAACTAACAGCATAAGATGCTGCAAGACTCTTCCGCTGCTCATCTACATGATATAAATTTGGCTCATCGTCAAGAAATAATGAACTATCATTTGAAAGTGCCTAATATGAGCCGGAAGATGACATTTCTGATGATCGTGATAAGGGCGATGAAAATGAAGGCGAACTGCTTGACTGCAGAGACGGTGACACGGTTGTTGTATCTAACAAGGATGTCGGAGATGATGATGACACCAAAACTTCTGCAGGAACTGATTTCATCCGAATCTTTTTCTTCATGAAAAAATCCCCCCTTCTCTCACTCTTCTTATTCTCAAAAAATGCTTTGTGATTTTGATGCTCATTGTAGTGCCTATGAGCATTTATACTCCTCGTTCTTGTTGTCTTTTGACACAGTAAACATTGGAAAAGTTGAATTTTAATTTCATCCTTAGGAACAGGAACGTAGAAGAATTTGTACTCGTTCTCAGCATCCGTATCCGTCTTTATTACAAGTGCCATTTTTTATGCGGTTATTTGAGCTGCAAGAACATGCACAGGGGTGAAGAAATTGCCTTAATAATTATACTTTTCTCGAAAAGTGAACACAACTTAAAGGTAGCATTACAGAAGCATGAAAAAAGGAATTTTCATAAAAGTTTCTACGAAAAAAATTTAATTTTCAATCTGAAAGACGAATTTAAAAAAAAAATTTGTAAATTGAAAAAAAAAAATTTATCGATGTAAAATATGAGTCATCTATTGATTTTTCATCTTACAGCATGGCGAAGGGTACATCCACTGAATTCTCAATAATTCTTATTCCTCGTACGGAACGAGTCAACGAGTAATTCTAAGATGAAGGAATTCAAGGCGTGAAAATATTGCACTTAAACTAATTAAATTAAATTAAGTTAAATTGATATGGAGAACAAGTGTGAAACAAACAAGATTTATTTTTATTATTAAAAAATACATACATTAAAATTAGATGAACATAAACATTTTTTTTATACTTACGCGATAAAGGACATTGTCCATAATTCCATACTGCAAGCCGCGATATGGAAAAGGAGCCTCCAATCCCCTTTTTACGAAATGTCAGCGTGCCGAGCGTTTTGCATTTGAGCAAAATTGGCTCCCACTCTTGGACCAACTTTTCGGGAGGTAAATGGTCATTCCCCCAACAAGCATCGTGTTATAGGGAATTAACCAATAGGTTTCTGGCGTCAGGTAGAAGAACTGTGACAAACCCACCTGGAAAATAAAAATAATAATATATTAATTACATAAATACATCAAATCAGTCACTTTCAAATATAAATGTATCTAATACACCTTACCTCTTCGATGGTCCCGTAGGCGGCTTTCCATTTTCGGCCTTTTACCACAAAGGCATTGTCCGATCCTCCATTGAGAGAACCCCTGGCCTGACCCAATATATTTTCTTTCTGAAAGTCTGGATCCAATACCCACTCCTTGGGTATTTTAATTTGGACACCATTGTCCAGAGTAAAATATTGCGGTGCTACATACTTCCTAACTTTCGGCGGAAATCCACGCATACCTCAGGATCAAACTAAAAAAAAGGGAACAAAAAATTATATATTTTATTTGAACATTTTCAAAATTTTTTAAATAAAAATAAATTATAATATAAATAAATAAAAAGACGAATGAATTCACCATTTTTAAATGCCCATCGATAATGGCACAGAATTTACGCCCAACATAATATGCTCCATCCGGACCATGGGTTTTGTACTCATTTCTGAGTTGCTCGAAGAGAAATTGTTTTTGGGGATTCCCAAAAGATCCCCAAAGCGGTGGCAAATGCACAAAGATATCTCCCATTATGCACAAAAATATCCTTATTATTTTTCCTGGACCAGAACCATAGTTTTCCCATGGGTGAAGCCACGTAGTAGCATCACGGACAGTTCTGCCCCCCTCGATATTTCGAATCAAAGTTACGTCAAACACCATGTTGAAAAAACTTAGAGAAACTGACTTTCCGTAAACACGACAACTCCTTTTAAGGGACGAAAAACCAGTAAATCACATTTACTCCCACTATTCTATCAAAAATCACATCGACCAATATAAAGAAGGACATTTTTCCCCCCAAAACTCAAAAGTAAGAGAATCAAAGTAGAATCCTACTCCCACAATAAAAAAAATAGTAGAAAAGAAGTATATAAAATAAAAATGTTGAGAATAGATAAAATAGAAAATCACACTAACCAAACCAGACGCAATATAGATCAAGTGCTCATGCTACATGTTATCACCAAATATAATAGGAATGTCTGTTAATATATATACATCCATTAGACTTTGTATTCATTGTTTTAGTGATTATCCAGCGAGTTTACAACAAGGTTATGAATTTAAAACAACATGGCACTCACTAGCTAGACCAGAAATAATTTTAAAAATGTGTTGCAAATGTAGAATAGAGTTAATATATCCTCAATGTCCTGCAAGTATGTGTGTGGATTGCACAGAAGAATATTTAGATCAAAATGTACGTGTTTCACTTGGGTATGAAATAGAAGTACGAAATAGTGATCAACGTCCAATCAATCTCGATCTCGATCATTTTATACGACGATACGAAGATGTTGATTTCTAAACGAATTTTCACCATTGAAAATTAGCAAAAAATTTTTTTCTTCAAAAATAATTATATAAATAAAATGAAATTCGTAAAGATGATAATTTCCTACTTCTAAAATAAAACAAAAGTATTATTTACTTACCGTACATTCAAATAATATTTATTTACCACTATTACTCGGTTTCAATTTCTCTCGAATTGCGAATACAATTTTTATATATATAACTTCAATATAAAACATGTCCATAATATCACTTGAACAATCCATTGTATTATTTATCTTTCGCATGTAAAAACTGTTAGGATCTGTTTCACTCGCGATAAAGAAATAATGATGTAAGGAATATTATCCCAAAATTGTCAAAAATAAACGATGTAACAAAACAACAGACTAGTATCTTGTAACACAACGTAAATAGTATAAAAAATAAATTGAATGTACCACATTAAATAAGGTTCATATCTATCATAAGAATAAAATACTCAAAATACAAAGTACAAAAATAGAAGTAAGTATTCTAATAAATTAATTCTTTCGAATAAAATATAAATGCACAAGTTTCCAGTAATTAACATTTCCTTTTAAACTTATCAATTAACATAAATTTATAAAAATCACCCTAGTTATGTGTATACATTTTCCTTTAATCGTTCAATATTAATTTAAGAAAAAATTTTATTTTTATCGTATAGCTAATTTATCTAACTGATAAATATTATTTCACAATATTAAAAATTTTTGCGAATCTATGATCTTTTTTCAGGAAAAAAAGTTTCCGTTTTGGCCGTTTTCGAAGTAAGCTCGACAAATCCGCTTTTTACAAAAAAAAAAAACAAAAAAAATAATTGTGTTCCTCTTCAATTGGAAAATTCAACTGCTTTGTAGAAAATTCATCATTCTGAGTTAAAAATTGATGTTGCAGGTATTATAGTTTCAAAAAGCGAGATAATTTTTCAAAGTTATGCGCTGACACTCATTCATGAAATTTACTTGATTCTTCTATTGATTGATATTACGAAAAATACAAGATTGCACTAAAGTTTAAATATTGGGACAGTGTACTTTGTTTGGGTTTTAGATACTGGTAGTTTATTGTAGAATTGTATCGAATTTAAACAAAAATTGAGATATTTACAAGCCATACTTCCAGAATCCGCATCAAGGTTTCGACTTGTACTCTGCTGTCAATTTTTCTAGGTCATGCTATATGTATGTAATATGTATGCATGTGATATTGTACAAGAAACTACAATTAAAAAAACATATTATTTCTGCTCCAGGAGGTTTAATGAAACCTCCGCGACAATTTCCAATTTCTTGTACCCTGTGAGGGTAATAATCGTAGATAGAGTATTCCTTCTGCAGAATGTGTTCTACCCATCCGAATTATTTTGTATGATTCTTCTCGCATCGCGTTTCATCCGTATAAAATATTTGACATCCAGTTTCTCTAAAATATTGAATTTCTCACAAGAATGTTGCTCGTTTCCCTGCTATTTCGTAACTCTCCATGTAGACAGGCTTATTTTTATACTTTTCGTAAGAGAAGTTCATTGCATGTAAACATTTTTTTAACGTACTCATGCTGAACATCAGTAAATCAGGAATGTCTTCTTTAAATTTTGTGTGTAAATCTTCAGCTGTAGGGTATCTTTTTTCCGCATAAAAATCATGCATTTTTCTTCCAATTACGCCTTGTAGAAATTGGTCACACTCAATCGCCGGTCTGCCGCTTTTTCGATGTAGTCAGTCAAAGAATTAAATCTTATAAATAAAATAAATTTTTAATAAAGCAGTTAGAATTTCCACCAAGTAATTGTGTTTTTAACCGAAAGATAAATTTCTAATGAAATATTTAATTTTTCAAGCAAAGAAATGAATTTTCCACCGAATGAAATAATTTGTACCAAAAAAGTAGAATTTTCAACAATATATATGAATTTTCTACAAAACGTTAAATTAAATTTCAACCCAACAATTTTTAATTTTTAACAAACATGTTAATTTACAACGAAATATTTGAATTTTCATCTGCAATTGTGAATCTTCCACAAAAAAAAAAGTATTTCAACTTTAACCAAGCAATTGAATTTTATTCAACCAAAAACGATAAATTTGCAACTAAATTTTAAAATAATGAATCTTCAAGAAGAATCAAATGAATTTTCAACAGAAGCATTCAACCAAGTAGTTGAATTTTGAACTAGAAGGACGCATTTTTTATCATAAAGATTAATTTTCAACCAAATAGTTGAATCTTCAACAGAAAAGATAATTTCTTAAGTTTAAATATGAATTTTAAAACCAAAAATGGAATAGTTACATTTTGAGGTGAGAAAATCATTTCTCAAAAAAAAAACGCCATAAAATTTAGTATGACTGAAAAGAGAGCAATTAATGAGGCTTGAAAACTTCGGTGATCACTTTATTAATATAAACAAAAATCTTCAGCAAGTATTTACAAGATTGCGAAATTATTATGCATTATGAACGATTCTTTTTGTGGACTTTTAAAGTTATCTGATTAAATTGCTTCTTCGTCACAAATGATTTCCAGGTACAAATAAGAAAGAAATTGCAATAGCAAAAATACTTGAGATTGTAAAAATTAAATCCCCAGAAGGAAACGACCAAAGGACGACCGCAGTAGGCGACCTGTTAATTTCCTTCCTACTTTCCTTCTTCCCTGGTCTTTCTTTATTCTGTCTTTTCTAACGTTAAAACAAAAAATATTTTTGAAAATTTACCAACATTTCGGTTTTTATACAACACTCTTCTCAAGACAACAAAAATTAAATAAAAAAACATTATGAATATTTCCAAACCCATTACAAATCTAAGGTGTTCTCTTCGAAAGTAAGCAATGAATAGTTAATCTGAAGAAATTGGAAAACAATGAAGGAATTGGGACGTTACATATTCAAAATTTAAAAAAAAGAAAAACAAAATTTATTTAAAAGATACAAATTTGTTACACAGTCATAGGTGTAACATCTTAGTGACGTAGATGTTCAATATTAAGTGACAAAGTTGAACGATTGGAAAAAAATCTAGAATTTTCTGCCTCTCTGCGCAAGAAAAAGTTACAACTAAATAATAATTCATTGTTTCGTAATTGTTAAATTCTTTTGAAGAAAATTTCTTTTGAACTGTCAATTTCAGATTTTAGTGGCATTTCTTTGGTTCTATAAGGGGGTGGAGGGGGAAAGGGCGTCAAAATTCAAAATAATTTGGCAGGAACCATTCGTTGAGAGCTTACCAGTGAATTGTAATAATGTCCTGCAAGCTGAATTCAAACCCAGAAAAGTTAATCACATTTTTCTGAAAACCAAATTTTTTCCACGTTAATCTCATGCGATTTTCGAACCACTTCAAGGGAATTTTTTCTCCAGAAACCTTACGAAATTGGAGGGGTGAGAGTGGGGGGGTCATATCCTCTCTGTTTGAAAGTACGCTTTTGGACCAGTCTAATTATCGTCGCAGTAGATTACACTCTCCTCTGCAAATAAGTTTCGAAGCGTGTCATTAAAATTCCTTTAGATCCCATGAAATCTGACATGAAATCCCTTAAAAGCCGTTTAAATCTAATAAAATACCTTTTAATTCCGTGTAATCTACTGGGAACCCTTGATGTATTGGAAACACTGAAATTAAAAATTGATTGGAAAATGTCCAAAACATTTCGTCAAATGATATTAGTCATTCAGATTCTTGCAATATATTTCGTATCTGAACATTTTTTTATAAGATTTCACAGAATTTTGACTTGTGCTACTGGTTCTAAGGGAATTTAAAAGGATTTAAGAGATTTCATAGGGTTTCCAAAATTTCGGGGGGTTTTGAAGAAATTTTATGAGATTTAATTGTTATCAGGAGGTGTTTTTCTCACACATGCAAATGAATCTGTTGACGGTGTTATAAAATTAACTAAGATTCTCAAGGTGAACTAATATTAATGATACACGTGCTATAAAGCCTATTGTGCCACATCCTTACATATTCACTCTCAGCAGTCGACCCCAGACCTCGTAACGAAGCTCTTGTCGACCACTGACCACGTTTCAATTTCCTCTGTTTCCATAAAATGTACCTCGAGGGTCTGTTGCCTGAGCCTAGCCAATGCCGGGCACTGGCATAATACATGCAGGGATGTTTCGTCATCTCTGCCGCACCTCCTGCACTCCGTCGTGGGGCTATACCCCATTTTGAGCATATGATAGTTCAAGTGATTGTGCCCTGTCAGAGTCCGTACCACTGTCCTTATATCTTTTTTGGGTAAATCCAGGATTTCCCTGGCTCTGTCCATCCTATAAGTATACCCCAGGATGGATTTCGCCTGACGGCAACCATTGTTTTGTTCCCAGTATTCCCTGTGTTTTGTTCGGATCCAGTTTTTATTGGCCATCCCGACACTGAAAGACGCTGTTCCCAGTACCGGTTACGGTCCTACGAATTCACTCGCTGCGCCGCACTTTGCCAATTGGTCCGCCTTTTCGTTGCTCTTGATCCCTGTATGACTAGGGGCCCATATGAGAGCCACTTTGTATCTTTCTGCAAGTTGGTTTAATGCCTTTTTGTATTCCCAAACCAGTTTTGATGTTATGTCTGCTTTCCCTATTGCAGTTAGTGTCGCTTGGCTGTCCGAACAGATCGTAACCTGTCTGCCAGCAGCGTTTTCCACTATTAGTGTTTCAGCACAGTGAAGGACGGCCAGGACATCCGCTTGAAAGACAGTAGCGTGTCGCCCAAGTGTGATCCCTATCGCTTTCCCTCTCTTGCTGTCATACATTCTTGCTCCTGACCCGCCCTCTTCCCTGGAACCATCCGTATACCAGATTTCCCCCTGGAGAAGCGGGTTACCATTTTCTTTCCACAGATCCCTGCTTGGGATACAGACGCGGAAAGCTTTGGCGAAGTCGATGCGTGTTGTTATTTAACTTGACTGATCTGTAGAGTCGGCAGTGCGCTGATATCACTCAGGAGTCTAGTGTGTCTAGTGAGTCCATCCATTTGCTCTTGCCAGGCGGCCCATCGCGTGAGCCGCTCTAGCGGTTATCGCAACATGCAGGGGTTCCTCACAGAGCATGGATCCTATCGCCACTGTGGGCGCAGTCCTCATTGCTTCAGTCAAACCCCTAAATGATAGCTTTTGTAATATCCGCAGCCTGTCCTGCATTA
Organism: Andricus quercusramuli; assembly: GCA_932178445.1. Lineage (NCBI taxonomy): Eukaryota > Metazoa > Arthropoda > Insecta > Hymenoptera > Cynipidae > Andricus > Andricus quercusramuli. The sequence continues at coordinate 384,049 of CAKNXH010000180.1, forward strand.
TTTTAAATTCCGCTCGTGGCCACCAGACCACGGTCGCATGTAGGAGCCTGGGTTTTAAGACAGCAGAGTAGAGCCATGCAAGCATTTTAGGTCCTAGCCCCCACGCCAACCCAAAGGCCCTCCTGCACATCCAAAAGGTCATGACAAATTTCCTGCATTGGGTCTCCAGGTGCTTTGCCAGCTCAGCTTGCTATCTAGGATTACTCCCAGATATCTAACTGAATCTGAAAACGTCAGCTTTCCACCACAGAATACAGGTGCGTCAGCTTGCGGAACTTTATAATTCCTCGTGAATATGACCAGGTTGGTCTTTTCCGGATTCAGCAAGAGCCCTGAGCTATCGCCCCAGAGCTCTACGATGCGAAGCACCGACCTTATAAGAACTGTCAGTGTTTCCAGATGAGCCCCGCTAACTAGGATTATAAAGTCGTCCGCATATCGAAAGAGGTCGTCCACTACAATGCACCACAGGAAGGGCGACAGGACACCCCCCTGTGTGCCACCCCGTGGAGCTGTCCCCCTTACTAGGCCTTCACCTCATCTGGTTTCGAGTCTTCTTCGGCGTAGCATGCTTCCTATCCAGCATACTAGCTGGTCCGGCACGCCGAATCTCAAAGCCTCTGGACAGATGACTTCTAGAGGAGTATTTCTGAAAGACCCTCTATATCCAAGAAAGCACCCACAGCATCCCAATTTCGTTCCAAATGCTGCTCCAATTTTGCCACAACAGCATGAAGCGCAGTTTCTACCCAGCAGCCTGCCTGGAAAGCATGCTGCCCTCTATGCAACGGGGAGGCCAAAAGCACCTGATCCCTAAAGTATGTCTCGACCAGCTTCTCTAGCATCTTGAGGATGAAAGATGTTAGGCTGATTAGTCGGAAATCTTTGGCAGCATTGTAACCCTCGCTCCCAGGTCTGGGTATGAAGGCCACTGTGCCATCCTTTCATGCCGATGGCACGTGTTTAAATGCTGTGTTTAGATGGCACGTGCCTTAAGTAATTTTGTCAGAGGAGGGACTACTAAATCCATGCCTTTTTGTAAAAGCGCTGGATAAATGGTATTCGCCCCTGGTGATTTGAAGGGACAAAAGAACCCTACGGCCCATTCCACCTTTTTGTAATCAGCGACCTTAGTGGCGAAACTGCAGTCGGCCCTCTTCACCCCCTGGCCGCGGTCTTCCTCCTCTTGGTCGGTTCGGATTCGCTGAAAACCCGGGAAGTGAGCTTTCATCAGGTGACCCAGCGTTGCTTCTTCATCTTCGGAAAACTCACCCTTATCGAGGCTTTTGAGTCCAAGGCGAGCTTCCGGATTTTTCGCTAGGATCTTGTGGAGCTTCAATGTTTCGGAATGTTTTTCGATACGTCGCAGATGCCCCTCCAATCTTCCTGCTTATACTTCCTCATATTTTTATTGTATTCGCCCTTGACCGTCTTATAGATGTCCCAGTCTGAAAGCAATTTAGTTCTATTTACCCTATTGCACAACATTTTTGTCTTTCTACGGAGTCTCTCCAGGTGACTGTTCCACCATTCTGCTACCTTCCTAGACTTGATTGTGCTTGTAGAGCAATTGTTCTCATATGATGTTGTCAGAGCCATTCGCAGAAAATCCAAGGCGTGCACCAACTCATCAATGTTACCATACCTTGTGGGGAATTCCGCAAGCCTCCCATCGAGTTCCTCTTTATATGGAGTATAAAAGTGTATTTCTGGGGTTTCTGATATTAGATACCACCGGTTTTCTTACGGTTAATCGGAACACACCTCGCGATATAGCCGCTCAGGTGCACCTATTCCAGATCTGTGGTCAATGAGCCCCGTAAGCTCTCCCACCAGCTACAAGGTCCCGTGATCCCTAGGGAGGGAGCATCTGGTATTAGGAGACGTTAAAAATTTCTGTTATATGAGGAGTTATCTTAGATCAATAGTGTTAATATTCTCGTTTCACAGTATTTCACGGAGATCATGTACGGATGACACGTGTTCGCCGGTTGCATTGTTTGCAACTTTTAAGGTTATACTCTCAATAAACATAAAAACTTCTTTATTTATAAGGATTAATCCTGTATAACAATGAGTCGACCTCAAAGTCGTAAAAAGGTTTCTGACCAATCAGTTATAAAAGAACTTATATCTAAGGAAAAAAGCGTCTACAAGAATACGAGACCGGGAAACGCAAGTTACGAAAAACATTTGAAAAATGTTATGCTTCTAATTGATACATTTACTTTATTCCCAAAATTGTAATGATTATGAAGGTTATTGTAAGTCTTAAAGAAGTTACTCGAGCGAAGTAACATTTAATTTTTTTCTATATATACCATAAAATTAACTTTTACATTCAAATCAAGAAATTTGTCTCCTTTAAATATTGGTATACTTGAAGGGTGCGAGTACAGTACTAGATGACCAACATGTTGGTCTAAAATCAGCTTATTGCATAACAAATTCTTGAAAAATAGAAAGCACATTGTGGGAAAAGGATTTTTTCGAAATATCACTGTTTGATACAATTTTTTTTAAAATAGAATAAAATTGTGGGTAACATTTATTGACAATTTTAACATAGTAATAATTGTTTTAAACCTATAAGCAGTCATGTCTTCAGGGAAAAATTTATTAAAAACCAAAGCCTAACCCTTACCGAGCATGAAAGTAATAATAGTTCCAAAATTTCGAAAACTGGACATAGCGTAGTTTAAAGCTAGGGCGACCTTATGTAACATCAATATTGCAAAGGCCGAAACAAAGGCGAATATTTTCACACATATCTTAGTACAAACAAAAGCGAAAATCAGTTACAAGAAATTTAGTACTAACTAATACGACTAAAATTATCCATGTTTAATTTGAGAAAGCTGAATATTCATCTTGATTCAAACTTCTTCTAAAGGCGGTTTTTCAGTTTTTTGGCATTATCTCGAGCACTGTTTTTGTCTACAACAACAAGAGAGAAAGCACAATCAGCCTTCAAAAAAGGAATCAATATTACACAATTTACCTTAGAAAATAATATTTAAG
>CAKNXH010000180.1:387169-408738 GCA_932178445.1 Andricus quercusramuli
TGCGCCGAAAATGCGCTCATATGCGCCACCGATACAAAATTTTGTGCCACGAAACTTCAGGAGTTATAGCAGGCATTACTTACCATAAATTCCCCAAAATTCAAATCGAAAATGTCTGTAAATTTACGCAAATTTATGAAAATTTTCGGTCATTTATGATAATTTTGCAGGGAAATATGGCAACTTACCATAAATTAACCAAAATTCATTTTAAAAATTTTTCGTGAATTCACAGTAATTTGATCAGTTATATATGGTTGCTTTCCATAAATAACAGAAAAATTCTATTGTCTGCAACCAAAATTTTCTCACAGTTTTCAAGGTGAGTGGGCTGATAATCGTAGAATGCGTGCGCATAGATAGTACCTAGGAAGTAAAAAGTAGAGATTTAGGCCCGGTTCATAGGCGTCGAAAACGGCTGAAATTAAGCCTGTGCCATAAAAAAATACATGTCTCAAAAAACTTTTCAAGGGTGTATTTAACATATTTAACTCCACTGTGATATTACACAGCCCCGAGGAACTAGCCTTATTACATTCAACGAACTAAGTCTCAGCGGCCTTCAACTAAAACTGCCCAAAAACTTTCGACTTAAAAATAATCACCCCAGACAACTTTTAATGACTCCAGTTGATACATTTATTCTCACACTAATATTCTATGACCACTAGGAACTACCTCTATCTCAATGCACAAACCCCATCTCAGCTGCCTGCAACTAAAACCGCCGCAAAATTTTAAAATAAAAATAATCACGCCAGACGACTTTCCACGACTCTAGTTAATATATCTATCTCCACAATAATATACCACGACTCCTGAAAACTACCCCTATCACATTCTAACGAACCAAGTCACAGATTCCTTGATTTAAAACCGCCAAAAGTTACAAACTAAAAATAATCACCCCAGGCAAATTTCCAAAACTTATTATCGTTATATGTTACGACGTTTATAGAAAAGACCAAATAAGCCAATAATGCTCAGATATAATGACGAATAAATCGTAACAAATTGCATTATACTTCTATAATTTTTCTTTATTTAAACTTACCTGTTTACAACCTATTCCTCAGTTTTTTCATTTGTATATGGACGTATGGTAGGTGTACTTTCCAATTCAAGGATTTCGCCAATGCTTCTGAAGCCAAATTTCCTTCAACTACGAATCCGAACGAGTCCAATCCCCTTTCTCCTCTTCCTTTAACAATAGCATTGCTCACTACATATGCGTAGCCTTTTCTTTTGGCTTTTTCGATTGTCCCGCTCGCAGCGGTTTCACCAAATTCTCCTTGCAAAAGCCAGGAAAGGAGTTCATTATTTTCCTTTGAATAAAGTCCAAGTCCTCCACTCAATCTCCACCTTGTCATAAGAAGACCCGTTGACATTTCTGGATCTTCCTGGTTTCGACGAGCCCACAAAGAATGAATCAGAGGTACGTCCAATTGGTTAATTTCCTTCAAATAACATCCCTCAGGCACCCTGAAAATATTTAAAAGGAACACTATTAAAATTCAGCAATTTTCCAATTTGTGTCTCTCTGACAAAATCCTTACAGTTTTCGTCGGATGTCCATTTTGTTTATATATCGCGATAATTATACCACATCAATATTCAGATAAAAAAATCACACTAATCTAGAAAAAAGTTCAGGTGCTAAGTAAGACAACAGAGAACAATGCAGATAAATGGTCAGATAACATTTAAATATTTGTATTTGTATTTGTATTTATTCAAGAAAAGTCCCTAGGGCTAAATAGCCATCTAAGGAACAGGATAATGCAGGGCCATTACAAATTTGTGCAAGCACTGATCGGCAGAATACTTGATTAATCTTATAATCTAATCTATAAACTAAATTAAATAAATTAGTAGAGTCGACCACTAAATACGTATTAAATTAGGTTTGAGATTAATGCGTAGTGATTAGCATTAAGTGGCTAAATGGTAGATCTTGTGCATGTTAAGGTTGAAATGAAGAAAGAAAAACCGTGTGTGAAAGAAATACTTTGCAAAAGTTAATGAAAACAAAAGAAAATTCGATGATGGAATGTTCAAAAACTAATAATGAGAATTTACCAGTGAGCAATTTCAAGAGTTGGGTTAGGAGTATCGTACAAATATTTGAAAAAGAGATTCTTGAAATGATACAGGGAAGGTGCATTTCTAATATCGTATGGTATTTTATTCCATTGTCGGGCACCCCTTACTATAAATGATCTTTGAAGCTGACACGTTCTGTGAAAAGGAATCTTAAGGATTTTATGTCTTTTACGAAGCTTAGACTGTGCTGGAAGGTCTCGGTCTACAAATTGGAATAGGTTGAACAGATATTCGGAAGCTTTGTTCTGAAAAAGGGTATAGAGCAAATTACCCATAAAGAATTGTCTTCTCTTGGCAACATTAAGCAGACCAGCCTTAAGTCTGTATGTAGTTATTTGTTTGTATTTAGGCAAATTGTAGATAAAACGGACACAGGCATTCAACGCGCGCTCAAGCTTTAAATTTAAATCGTCGGTCAAATCATCATAAACTAAACAGTCATAGTCAAAATGGGGCAAAATTAGATTTTTAACCAAAAGTATCCGAGTGGTGGTTGGTAAAGAGTCCTTATTTCTATAAATTTGTTGTAGAATTCTGTATGTTTTCCTTGAGATATTCTGTACCTGTTCCTTCCAGGACAAGGTACGGTTATGGACGTATCCCAGATCTTTAACCACTTCCGAAAAAGGGATAGTTAGATTCTCGATACGAAGAGGTGGAAATGATGCCAGTGTTTCAAGCGATGGAGATGAAGTAGGTCCAACGACTATTGCCTGAGTTTTTCCCGGGTTAAGAGTAAGTCCATTTTTCCAGGCCCAGAGGATAACGCGATTGATATCCTCCTGGACTAGAATAAGTAACCCACTTAATGAAGATATTGGCCCCGATTAATAGATTTTGAAATCGTCAGCGTATTTGTGATATTTGCAATGTTGAAGTTCACTTCCAAGGTCAGAAGTGAACAAATTGAAGAGGAGGGGTGCCAGAATAGAGCCCTGAGGAACCCCACTTTTGACTTCCCACCATTCAGAAAGCTCACCACTACTGTTAATAATTCTGTGAGACCGATTATTAAAATAGGATTTAAACCACTTGATAACAGAGTTTGACAAGTTAAAGGATTTTAGCTTTTGTAGGAGTAACTTATGATTGACCATATCAAAAGCCTTCGTAAAATCAAACAGAACAACAATCGTGATCTCCCTATTATCAATTGCTAATTTGAGATCAGTCGTTACTTTAAGGGAAGCAGTAAGAGTGCTATGCTTTGCCCGAAAACCCGATTGCATCGGGTCAATGGCCTTAGATAATTCGAGAAATTTAGACAGCTGCAGGTGAACAATTTTTTCAAGTGGTTTAGACAGTGCACATAAAATAGAAATTGGCCGGAAGTCTTTCGGGGAACTAGGTTTAGAAATTTTCGAAACTGGGCATATAACAGCCTTTTTCCAGATATCTGGAAAGATACCGACCTGAAGCGAAGCATTATAGATATGCAATAGAATAGGAAAGATAATTGGAAGGGCAAGTTTAATCATTTTCATTGATATCCCATCAGTTCCAATCGCATTTGATTTTATTTCAAGTATTTTCTCCAAAAGTATTTCAGGTGTGATGTCATCGAAAAAGAAGTCAGAGTCATTAAATGTTGAATTGAGAGGGGCAGTGGAAAATGATATCTATAGATTCGTGCTTGGGCGGGATAAGGTGTAAGCGTCTAAGGAGATGCCAAATGTCCTCTTTTTTGTCTCTATGTGCAATCTCGTTATAATTGTATTGATTGAACGCATCTCTAATCTTAGTTTGAACTAGGTTCCTCAGTTTACGGAATTGAGCTTGTATTACACTGGTTCTTCTTCTTTTTGCAAGTCGGCGCTTGCCATCACGTTCCCTCATCAGATTTTTAATTTCGGATGTGATCCAGGGGGCAGCTTTATTAAAGTTTTTAGGAACGTGAAGCGGAGAAAATTTATTGAATGCGGAGACTAGGTAATTAGTCAGAGCATCGATTGTATTATTTATATCTGTATCTAGTAATATTTTTTCCCAATCGTACGTCATTAGATGTTCGTAGAATGTATGTTCATCAATTTTAGATAGATTCAGCGCTAATCTTTGGGTTGGTTTTGAATTTAGATTATAGGAAAATTTAAAGGTAATCTTAATCAAGTCGTGGCTTGAGAGAAAAGGGATAGCATGTTGTTGGTAGGAGACAACTTTATCAATATCGTCTACAATCATTAGGTCAATACGAGTACTGGAACGATCAGTATGGCGAGTAGAATCATGAGGTACAATCGACAGACCCGAAGAGTGTACCAAAGATGTTAGATATTTAGAATGATTGGAAGTGAGATTTAGGTTAGTGTTGAAATCTCCAGTAAGGATAATGTTATTGAAGTTAGGAATAAATGAAAAAATTACCGATTCAAGCTCAGTGCCATAGGAAGCATTAGGTGGTTTATAAACTACTCCCACTAGAATACTATCAGAAGTTGACTTAACTTTAACAAAAAGAAATTCGTTCGTGGGGTAAGTAGCTACTGAACTCACACCAATCACAGTCCCTTTCAGACTATCATGCAGAAAAAGACAAACTCCAACATCCCTTCTCTCGTCTCTGTCTCTTCGATAGAGCGAATAGTTGTTCATTGCAACGAGGCTTGAGGATATATTGGGTGTTAACCAGGATTCAGAAACAGCTATTATATGGTAGGAACATGTACTGAAAAAATGTTTGAATTCTAGAAAATGTGCCAAGAGAGACTGGGCATTCACATGACAAATGTTTAAGGTATCCATGGATATATTAAGAGAAAGATTTTCTTATTATATTTAGAGAAATTTTGACAGTAAATTATATTTTTTCATATTATAATTTTGAATACGTTTCTTATACAGATCTGATGAGGGAAGCCAGTTGGGTTTCCGAAACGTTATCTTTTCGTATATTTTTAAAATGAAATTTAAATTATTAGTCTGCAAGAAGTCTTATTTATTAGGTTCTATCCTAAATTTCTGAATTAACCTTTTCTCTAACATTTGGTGTTATTTTAATTATTTTTCATGATACATGCATGATTTCAGCCCTTTTCGATGCCAATGAAGAGAGGCTAAATCTATACTTTTTACGGACTGAAAAGTGAAGTCCGCAGATTATTATTTATGCCGTTTCTTATTGTCTGTTCTACGCCAGTACCATGCCAGTACTCCGCCGAGATCCGGCAAAAAGTCGTGACACAATAGTTCGCCGTATCTTAAAGTCTGTATTACACCAGTATCATGCCAGAACTCGGCCGAGATCCGGCAAAAAAACATGGGACAACAGTTCACCTTTTGTTTCATCAATTTATGTGCAACAGTTTTCAAGTTATTGTGTTTACAAAAAAGTGTTACATTCACACACATGCCTCTCCCCCTTACAAAAACATTTAGCCAGTTGTTTAGAACATTGTTCTTGACATTTTTTAAATGAGGAACGTTCAATCAAACGAATTTCAAATTTTTCGAAATAGTTACTATCACGCAAAGAGAAGAATTACTTTGAATTACATTTTATGAACATTTTCCTAAACAGTACTTTTTCCACAAAACTTGAAATAAGGAAAGCTAAACGGTGTTAGTCCAATTTTCGACGAGTATCTAACAATTTCTAAAGACTTATTTTTGTGCAGTAAGTAAAAAAATGTGATCTCAGATGATTTTTCAACAATTTATGTATTCGATTTTCTTTTATAATATCAGGAAAATTCTTATCAGAGAAGATTAGATAGATAGATTTTTGTACAATTTAACACCCCTCCCCACCCACCACCCACGTTTTTGTCAAGTGTCCACATTTTGAGACCGTCCGAACCCAAAAAACCAGTTTTCACGAATGTGTCTGTGTTTCTTCAGATTTTTAGTCTGGTAGCACGAAAACTTTCGAAAGAATTTTCAACAGAGCAAGTTCATTAGCCATCCATTTTGATTGAAAATTCAAAAAGTTATAGCATTTTTAAACTTTTGAGACCAATTTTTTTAAGGTTTAGGAATTCTATGTTTGACTATTCGTAGTAATCAAAAAGACGAACGATTCATCACCATGACCTTTTTCGACAAAGAAAATTATTAGAGTTGTATCATTTACAAAATTCAAAAAAAAAAATGAAAATTTTAAGCCAAGCAACGCACGATATAAAAAAAGTCAAGAAAAGAAAAACGTGGATTTTTGAATGTGCTACAAGATTATCATGAGAACTTTTTAAATTTTGTTGGCAAATCGGAAATCAAATTTTTATAACACAAAAAATAATAAATAATAAGAAATTCCATTTTGCGATCAAACTATACAAAATGGGAGAAAAGATGAATTTACAAAAAAATGTGCACCCGAAAAAGTTAGACAATGTTTTTAATGATCCGTTTTTTGATAGAAAGCGTAGTTTTTGTTTTATTCGTGAAAAATAACATTAAAAATAAAAAATTGAATTTCTGGAAAAACGATGCAAGGTACGGAAAAAATGTAATAAACGAAAGTATTGTGCCCAAAAAGGATCTAACAATTTGTTATTAATCATTTTTAGATAGTGCGGGTAGATTTTATTTTAATCGTAAAAAATAAGATTGAAAAGTAAAAAAATTAAAATTTGGGAAGAACGTCACAAAAGACGAAAAAAATGAAGGAAAAAGTTCCTGAATCGAAAAATATCTACAAATTTGTTATAAACTTTTGTTATAAGAATACATTAGGAATAAAAAATCAACGTTTTCATAAAACGACAGTAGTTATAATAACATTTTATTTAACAAAATTTTTCCCCTAGATTGTATCTAGAAGTTTTCTTAGAACAACTTTACGCTAGGATGCGTATTTTTGGTTTGAATCGTAAAAAATATAATTGAAAGTAAATAAATGAAATTTATGGGAAAAAGACATAAATTGCAATAAAATGTTTAATAACAAAACCGTTCTTTTTTTTTAATGTAATAAGTACTTTTTTAAATGATAGAAACAAGACAATGAAAATGCGTCTGCCTTAATACAAATGCAGATTATCAAATGAAATAATATACATTTATTGAAATGATATACTTTTTGAGGGAGCTGAGAATCAAATTAGAGAATTATGGAATAAAAGCAAAATGAGGAACAAATATTGAAATAATCATGATAAAGAAAAGTTGTACTTCTTTTTGAAATATCTGAATAAGCAATCCCAGGTCGAAGTAATGCACATTTGATATAATAGTGTTAAACATAATGTAGAAAAGTTGGCATTGTGGACAAAATCGAGTGCAGAGCACGAAATACGTGATGAAAATGCGTTCGTTAAAGCCAAAGGAGCCTTAACGAAACAGAACTCACAATAACCAAATTACAGTTTTCGATCTTTTGACCTTCAGTTTTGAAAAGTGTGCCCACAAATGCCGAACACGTAGCGAAAGGTAAATAAATTATTGAGCGAGAAGCGCGAGATAAATATGTGACCGTCCGCGAAGAAAGAGACCTAATGCGTCAAAGCTGAATTTCACAGGACGCGCGATCGTCGCAGAGCCCGCAAACGAGCACTTGAGTAGTGGGGATGCGTCTACGAAAGGCATCCTCTCCACTCACAACACACTTTTGGGCACGAGCCAGTGAAACTCACAGACTCGTCACGTACGGCTGTGTGGTAAGTGGTGGGGCTGGCTTTCGTAGGCCTCTCGTTCGGTCTCCGCGTACGCTTATCATGTCTATGTTTGTAGCCTAATAACAAGATAAGTGATTATCTTACAAAATTTCTGATTATTGGGAATGAAAGAGTGAATCAGAAACTATCGACGAGCGTAAGAAAATGAAAATGGATTTTTTGCCGCATTAGGTCCCTTTATTCGCGAATGGTCACATGTATCATCCAGCGCGAAGCGCGAGAACCAACAGACACGCGCCCTAGACGCGCTCAATCTTGCCAGCGAAGCAAGCCGGGCGCTATAAGAATGTGCCGGCGTGGCTGACATATATTCACAAAATACTTATCAAACTGATCAACCCAATCACCCGCACTTTCGAAACCATCGTGTTCTGGTAAGCTACGGCCAATAAAAAATAGCTACGGATACTTGTGACATCAGCACCGTGCTTTTGGGTGTCCAGCCTAATTTACTTTCGACCGTGCTGAAAATTACATAAACTTGAAATAGTCTTACCGAACTTCGACTGCAGCACATTCTTCTTTAGGCTTAAAGAAGCTGTATCCGGGTAAATTCCACTCTATTTCCACACCCCTTGTCCGTGTTAAGGTCTCGATAATAGAGTGAAGAGTGGAAATAATACGAGAACTAGTGACACGGAAACTAACGCTTTTGGTCCATTCAATGACTTTGGTTTCTAGTACAGCCTTGTGCAAAAGCTCTTCAAAGCCCTCGTGGGCAAAAATTATCACATGATAACCTGCAAACTAAAAATTAATCTTAGAATTGAATACTACAAAAAAAAAAACAATGCTTATTTCAATATTCCCAAAGATACTTACAGATGATATCGCCACGAAAATGCCAGAATTATGATCTCCTCCCGGGCAATAAATTGTGTGCAGCAAATTCGGTTCTTTCGACCTCCACTCAATGGCAGTTTTAACGAAATAGTAATACTAAAATACATTTTTGTTTAGAATTCGCATTCAGAAATACCTTATGAACAAAAAGTACCCGGAATTCTTCAATACAACGAAAACGGTTAAATTATTCATCGATATTCTCTTGAAAGCAATCTACATTGCAAGCAGTACACATATTCCAACGCTTCCTTCAATCTTCAAAACAGTTTTCATAGGCTGATTTTGGAATCGACTCGAACTCCTTCTGCGAATTCTCATTTATCGCCTCAGTCGTCTCAAAACGCCTTCCGCGAAGCGGTAACTTGAGATGTGGGAATAGGAAAACGTCACAAGGAGCCATGTAAGGTGAATACGGAGCTTGCGGAACGGTATGAACGTTGTTTTTGGTCAAATAGTCGCGTACAAGATGAGATGTGTGAGCCGGCGCGGCTCACACTCTCGGCACAAGCCTCGCTTCAACTTGTCTCATTCCCAAAACATCGTGCATAACTCTCTAAAGTCTACACCGATCTGAACGAGACATCAAGATCGGCTGCTATCTCCCTGATGCTCACACGACGATCTTTGAGGACAATTTTCTGAACTTTTTCGATGTTTTGGTCGGTCACAGAGGTAGATGGACGACCGGAACGAGGCAAATCATCAACCACAGTACGGCCCGATTCAAACTCTTCGTCACTCGTACGCTAGTGTTTTTGACATTATCGACTACCCTTAGGCTACCGTTAACATTTTCAGTGCTTCTGCACATATATTTTGTTATAAAAAAAAAATCAGGCAAACACTTTGCTCAACTAAATTCGACTTTTGCGCGGTTTGGTGGAATGAGAAATTCCGGGTGCTTTTTTATCATAAATATCTTGAATATTTTTTTGTTTGCACTTACTTCTAAGTTAGCAGGCCAATCCTTTTTCAATGTTTCTGCAAGCAGTGGCCATTTTTCAAGTGCCAAAGGCAGCAAAATATCATCAGCGTGTGGGCTCTGAAGTCTATGCTGCGCTAGTGTCGTGAACTAGCGCAACGGGGTTACATTTTTAAAATGCATTTTCATTTGTGGATAAAAGTTGTTTCACGTTTGTTTTGTGTAATTTAAAACAATTAATGAACAATAAAAGTGAATATTTCTCTGGAAAATTCGTTCCAAATGGAACTATCATCATATACAGTGAAAAAACACATTTTCTGTCAAAACTGTTTTTTTTTCTGAAAGAAAAACAATTGTTTTAGAATATCATATAAGTTTCAGCAGTTTTAAGCCTTAATGAACTTCAACTAATTTTTACTGCGAAAAATTTGATTCAGAACATGCAAAGAGTATAAATGATATACGATCAGAACTGAAATACGAACTGAAATACGAATATGATATAGTAAAGAAATCGTTTTGTAGAGAGAAAAAACAGCTTTAACAGGAAATGAGTTTTTTTACTATACTGTAACCCTGAAATCGTATAAGGTGCAATCATCGATTTGGCTGAATATACAGGACATGCTTTTTAAAATTGGATAGTTGGTACATAAAGACATTCACTGATAATGATAGAAGAAAATTTGTGTACCTGTTGCTGTCTTGACCCTTCAGGTAGGTGACGAAATCTGGACGTAGAAGATTCATTATGACGAGAAGAAACACCAGAATGTTCGCCCGAACGTCCGCGCCCCGGTGGACCTAATTGGAATAATAACCAAGGAGGAGCGCTTGTATCAAGATATTTATTTCAACTGTTAGATGCCAACCAATCTATCTATCTATTTCTGATCCCTAAAAGCCTCTCATAAATTAATAATACAATTTTCTTTAAGAGAAACTCGGTATATTTATCAGAAATTACAATTGCACTTCTGTCTTAAGACAAGTTCGAATCGATTTGTCATGTAGCCCCCCCCCCCCTCCCTCCACCCTTCCTCCTCATCAATCAAAAATCAAAAATTCCATTTTGCGATCAACCTATATAAGAGACGAAAAAAATATGAGCAGACAAAAATTGTGCACTAAAAAAATATCTACAAATTTGTTATTAATCACTTTTTGATCGGACGCGTAGTTTTTGTTTCATTTGTAAGAAATTGATTTGAATTAACTGAACTGAATTTTCGTACGAATGAGATAAACGACGAAAAAATTAATGTGTATTATATTATAATATTTTCAAATCAAATATGGTGCGCGAAGCGCGAGTGTCTGGATGAGAATGTGTTTCTTAAGGTTGATAGAACCTTGAGTAAATTAGATCTCCTCTTTAACAAATTTAATAATCACTTCATATAGTAGAGGTTTTGACAATTTTATAATATTTGCAAATAAACTTTTTTTTTCATCCAAGACTAACACAAATTGCAAAGCCCTTGAAAAACTGAGCGTAAAGTGCTTGGCTTTTTTAAAACTTCCCACATCTTACCAAAATATCAATTTATTATAATGAAACAAATTTGCAGTCCTTAAGAAAGTTTTAAAACTGGGATTTTTTCTTTTCGTGCAAAATACTTGTATAGCTGAACGTGACAATATGTACGTTATCTGATTTGTTCCACGCTAGTTCTTTATGCGTTTCTGAATGTATTTTACCCTGTAGCGGTGGACGAAGAGAAGACCCGGCAGGAATAGGTCTTCTAGACCTGGAACTGGACCCGTCGGACTGCGTACTTAATTCTGCAACAAGGTTTCATTGATAATACCTTTTTGTTAGCATGTTTTGCCTTGATGACTTTAATTCTACTATTATTGTTACCTATATCAATTACTCAGTTCAAATTATATGCATCAAAAATGAAATAAATTAATTTCGGTTTTTGGCATGTCCATGATAGGGCTAACGGTACCAAGAATTGGTGCTCTTACCCTGAGGTCATCGAATATATGCATAATAATACCCGTAAAGATGATACTGATTAAACGTAAATCATAGATTCATATTAATTTTCCCATTAGTTTTGATTTTGTTGTCATAAAGGATCCATCGAACAAACGTAGCCAATCTAAAAAAGCGTATTTTTTTATCTACATAATTGATTATGAATTTAAATCACTGAAAAATTGGTCAACATTTTAAAAGGCTGAAATATAACTATTTGATTAGTTAAACACTCTATTAATAACTGAATTAATAAAATATCCACTGACGCAAAGCTAACCCGACCCACGCGGGTGGGATTTTCGCACGCCCTTGTATAAATTATAAATGTGATCAATAAATAAATAATAATAAAAGAAAAAATAAGTCTTAAAAAATATGTTAAGATTGATTGAGTATGTGTACACTAAGAAAAAATGCTATTCAATCAAAAGTACGCGCTTTCACGCTCGTCCAAAAGAAGATACTATTTATTCAAATGAATATTAGTTAGATTAATGATGGTGTTTTGAGCGATGTTGTTTGTCTTTTAATAGCCAACGTTTCGAAAACAAATGTTTTCCTCATCAGGACAAAAATTTTTGAAGTTCATCAACATCTTAAATTTCTATAGATTTCTATTCCTCCTCTTCGTTGCTATATAAATATATGAAATAATTTTATTTTTAATTAATATCATTTAAGTAAATTTGTTTTGAGGTTGAAAATTGTAATTGAAATATTTACCTTAAAATTCTTCATTTTCCAGTTAAATTTTGTTTAAACTTATTGATGTCTTTAAATTGTTTTATATATTCTAAATTCAATGAAACAATAATGATTCATTTTGACTCGACAGTGATGATTTGAATTCAGTAATGTATCCATTTCACAGAATAAGATTTGCTTTTGGACGAGCACGAAAGTGCGCACCTTTGATTCCATTGCAAGTTTTCCTCAGCGCTGGCGAGAATGGAAATATTATTCCTAACTTTAGCATTGAGATTATGATAAAATTCTTCTACTCAGTCAAGAATATAAATGAAGAAAAAATGTTAGTGTACGCAAAAGTCAAAATAAAATAGAATTTCAAAAAGATCCAAGCCAAGATAAAGAAAAGATTTTTGAAATATTTTAATCGAAGCAAGATTTTCACCATTTTAAGCAGACGACTCTGGAAGATTAAAGTTGAACTGTGAAAACGATAAAACCTTTTCCCTCTCTTTTATTTACATTTACCATTATTTCTACACTTTTCTTCCAAGTAGTAGCCTAAAAATGAGATATGAGATTCTACGAGTATGTTATACAATTGTATGGTATACAATTAAAACTCATTTACATTTGAATTTTCATCGGAGGTTTGAAAAAAATTCTAATTGCTACGAAGGGAGTCTGCACGTAACAAAACATTGCGGCTATTCGTAAAAAAACTTTGTTGCGCGTAGCCACAGCATTTTAAGAATCTTTCACACTAGGACGCGTATTCGGTATCCTCTTCTCTCAGGAGTTAGGCCATAATTAATTAAAAAATTCTTATTTTGACAATTTCAAAATAATAAAATTTTTCCCAATTTTTCTATGGAAAATCAGAAGTGAGTGATTAGTATTTGATTAATCAATTAGGAAGTATCCTAAAGAAAACACTTTACTCCTGAGATTCATCAAGTATGTCATCAATTTAGAAAATAGTAACTTTTCGTCACGTAGTGTTGAAAAAATCAAAAGACAGGAAATTGTTTGAATAATTTCAACATATCCTAAACAAAAAATAGTATTACTATGTCTTTAATCCAAGAAAATATAAAATTTTCATGATTCACATGGACAATATATATGTTCTTCAATGAATACTTTGTTTTCGTTTTGAGATGTTGAGTTCCTTCGTCAACTCTATGAACAATTTCTGTTTTTCTTAATTTATAATACGTTGAAAAATACTCGAAAACTGGTCACTTACCGCATAATAATTAATCATTCATGTCAGAAAAAATTCAACAAAGTCCCTTTAAATCGTGCATTTTACATAAAATTCATATTTTTAATTTTTGTTAGCAGTTTCCGGGCAGGATACAAAGTGATTGGGGGAAGGATTTAAAATAATAAATTATTATTGGATGGCAATTATTTCCTGCATATTTCTCAAGAACCGAATGAAACTTAATTTATAAAGAGTTGATATCAAATAGTGTCGACGAATTTTTCGAAAATTGAGCTATCCCCACATGAAATCTAAGAATCCCATATAATTTCAAATATGGTTCTTTGACATTATAAGAAGTATTAAGTTTATATTTTTCCACTTTTAACGCAATTCGAGAAATTATTTAAGAGTCTTATAAAATTATAATGTTGATAAGTAATATATATTTAGTGTTACTATCGAAGACGTTAAATGAAAATATTCATCTCGAGACCAAATTCCGCTTCCACTTTAAGTCGAAAGACTTTCTGGTTATGAAATTCATTCAATGTCCGTATGAGTAAGGACAGCGTTCTTATTTCATTTTTTTAATGTACACATTCCTGATTCTACTGGAATAAATTCAGCTTCAGTTCGTACTTTTTTCGGAAAACACCGGATAGAGTTTTGAAAAAATAGCTATTTTTTATAGAAAGTGGATTAAATTTAAAAATTGTCATTTGCAGAAAGCTGAAAAATGTACTAAAATATGTACATACTTTGGATGTGTGTGTATGTGTGTTTGTGTGTGTGGCCACGAAGAAATGGACTTAATGCGCGATAGCTTCATTTTGCAGAAGGAGCGATTGATGAAGCGGTCCAACACAGGAACTTCATAAGAGGCCCTCACTTTGCAGTTGAATAACAAGTCGATTTTTTCAGTTATAGGGATAATATTTTTAACCTTTGTTGTGCACACCTCTTCGAAATTACGTATTATGCACAGGGGGTATGTCATACCCCAGGCACTTCAAACGTTTATTGCAGAGGTACAATTCGTTATTTTGACTCAAACAAAATTGCTGGCCATTGCTTAAAGCTTTTAAGATAAGGCCTAATAGATGGCATTAACATTTTGTAACGTACACAAATTATAAATGATGTTAACGAAAAAAGAAAACGAAAAATGGACTTTTTCACTGAAAAATGCATAAAAATTTCAAATTTTAATATTTTTGAATAAATTTTGCGGGATTATTTTCTTGAAGTACCACACTTTCAAGAAAAAATATTAGTTTATGGCGGAGTTGAAAAAAGAATATTTATTTTTCTATATGAATTGACGCGATTTTAACAAAAATGAAAGTATTGATTATTATAAGAAATATTGGTCTATTTTCAAAATAATCGTTTCATTGGAAGATTTTTGAGTCATTATCACACAAAATGATGTGAAATTATACAAATATAAAAAAAATTACAAGATTTTAGGAGCAAATATCAATCTACAGCATCATCGAACCCGTTGGATTCTTCGTCCACCACATGTAGCTGCTCTAGAATGGGGCGGTATCTCAAATTATAAGTCATCTACAGACATTACAAATATATGTATTCACAAAAGAGGAAAAAAACAAGCTCTCTTCCACTATTATTCACACTATTTATGCACTAATAGGCCAAAAAAACGACAAAATAAAAGTTGAAATTATTCATGAAATTACACGTACTGTGCACATGGGGTATTTCACACCCCAGAATTTCCGAACGTCAACTTTTCACCTCTGCCAAGAGCAGACAAAAGCCCGACGGGCTAAACTATGTATGGGATCTTGAAATGTTATTCCTAGACTACATGTAGACGGCAGCACAGGTCCCGATTCGCATTATACGGATTAGAAAAACGCGTTTGAAAATACGTTGGGGTATATCCTACCCCCAGTGCACAACAAAGGTTAATGATGAAATATCAAATAAGAAAGTATAGATGTGTGTAAAAAACTAAAAATTGATTTTTTCCGCATTAGATCTCTTTCTTCTTGGAAAGTCACAAATATACATTAGGGTGGTCCAAAAATGCATTGTAAAAACTTTTTCTTTAATTTTTATCGGGACACCAACCAAATTTGTTCGAATCCACCCAAAAATAAATCCACTTTTTTTGTTTTGAAAAAAAATGATATTTGGGGGTGGCGCAAGCCCCATGAAGTTTAACATGTACTTTCCATAAGAAAAAAAGACGTTTTTGTAAATCTTATTCAGAATCCTCAATATGATCTCAATCGAGTTGAAAATCAACACTTCTCTTCAAAATTAGCCATAGAATACGAATAAAATATCATTTTTCAAAAACCAACACCAAAAGTCTCTTTTATAGGGTCCCAAAGAAACCCCATAAGTGAAAAAATGGGTTTTGCGAGTTTTTAGCGCTAATTATGATTTTTTTGCAGCTTTTTAATGCGAATTGTTTCTGAAACATAAAATATTAATTTATAGTGAAAATTAGATATATTCATGAATTGTTTAAACAATTTATTATTGTTTTTAGCAATTTGCTCACAGAATAGAGTTAGCAAGACGCGGTTTTTTCACAAATTTTTCATTTGTTGTCCAATTTCCAATTATAGGGAAGTGATAGTTCATCAATGTTAACAATAGTGATTGTTTAAACAATTCATCATAATTATTAATAATATTATATTTGAATAATGCTAGAAACACGCAGATTTTTTTTTAAATTTCTGGCTTTTTGTCCCATTTTTATCTGTAGTGAAGTAATAATAAATTCAAGTTAACAAAATAATTGTTGAAACATTTTATTATAATTATTATTAATAATATTATATTTGAATAATGCTGAAAAGATGCGGTATTTTTGTTAAATTTCTGGTTTTTTGTCCACTTTTCATTCGGATAGAAGTAATAATGAATTCAAGTTAACAAAATAATTGTTTAAACAATTTATTATACTTATTAATAATATTATAATTGAATAATGCTAGGAAGATGCAATTTTGTTGTTGAAATTTCTGGCTTTTTGTCCAATTTTCATTTGTAGTGAAGAAATAATGAATTTAAGTTAACAAAATAATTGTCTAAACAATTTATTATCATTGTTAATAATATTCTTTTCGCTTAATCGGTAGAATGTTGCGGTTTTTTCTGAAATTTTCAACTATTTGTTTATTTTTTATTAGGCGTGACTTGATAATTAATTAGATTTAGCAAAAATAATTGTTTAAAAAAATTATTATTGTTTATGACTATCTTCATCTATATCGATTGTGCCAGAGAGTGGCGGGTTTTTTTTTTTCAAATCTTTCACTTTGCGTCGCCTTTTTATTTATGAACAAGTAATAAGTCAGCCACAACAAAAATGATTTTCCAAAAGGTATTGTTTTAAATAAATTATTTTTGCTCTTTTCCAAATTCTTAAAAGAATTAATTTAAAGAAAAAAAACTATTTTACACAACAGGCAAAAACAAAGAATTTTAAATATCGGTTTTATTTCAGAAAAATATATATTCACGAAAAGGTAAGAGATTATTTAAAATATAGTTTTCTCTAATGTTTATTCATTAATTGTTAGTCATTAAGCAGGCGAAACAAAGCGAAAGATTTTAGAAAAAACCGCCACTTTCTAGCACTTATATAAGAAAAGATAGTTATAAACAATATTACATTGTTTAAACAACTTTTCTGTTAACTCTAATTAATTATTACCTCACTAAGTGAAAAAAGGGCAGAAAGGTAAAAATTGTCCAAAAACCGCAACTATCAGGCGCAATCGATATGGATGAACATAGTCATAAACAATAATAATTTGTTTAAACAATTATTTTTGTTGTGTCTGATTAATTATTAAGTCACGTCTAATAAAAAATAAGCAAACAGTTGACAATTTCAGAAAAAAACACAACATTGTACCAATTAAGCAAATAGAATATTATTAACAATGATAATGAATTGTTTAAACAATTATTTTGTTAACTTCAATTCATTATCACTTCGCTCCAAATGAAAATTGGACAAAAAGCCAGAAATTAAGAAAAAACGCATCTTTCTAGCATTATTCAAATATAATATTATTCATAATTCTAATAAATTGTTTAAACAATTATTTTGTTAACTTAAATTCATTATTACTCCACTCCAAATGAAAATTGGACAGAAAGCCAGAATTTTCAACAAAAAAACTGCATCTTTCTAGCATTATTCAAATATAATATTATTAACAATTATGATTAATTGGTTAAACAAGCACTATTGTTAACATTGATAAACTATCACTCCCCTCTGATTGAAACTTGGACAAAAAATGGAAAATTTGTGAAAAAACCGCGTCTTTCGAACTCCATTCTGTGATCAAATTGCTAAAAACAATCAGAAACAATTCGCATTAAAAAAACCGCAAAAAAATCATAATTAGCGCCAAAAACTCGCAAAACCCATTTGTTCACTTTCGGGGTTTCTTTAGGACCCTATAAAACAGACTTATGGTGTAGGTTTTTAAAAAGTAATATTTCATTCGTATTCTATGGCTAATTGTGAAGAGAAATGTTGAGTTTCAACTCGATTGAGATAATATTGAGGATTCTGAATAATATTTACAAAAACGTCTTTTTTTCTTATGGGAAATACATGCTAAACTTCACGGAGTTTGCGCCACCCCTAAATATCATTTTTTTTCAAAACAAAAAAAATGGATTCATTTTTGGGTGGATTCGACCAAATTTGGGGGGTGTCCCCATGAAAATTCAGAAAAAAAATTTTTGGAATACCCTAATATACATATATAGTCGGTTCGATAATTTTTTTCTATCCGAACTGGGCTGATCGACAGTCTTCCGAATCGACTATCGATGCACCTCAAATTGGGCATCAGTTCGGTTTGAATCGCTTTGCACAGCTGGCAAAAATTTCGCTGTAAGCTATAATAATGAATAGTTACAGTAAACGCAACCAGTTTGAATTCGAACTGGTTATATAACAAATTATTTTATAACAATTAATGAGACGCTTAATTCGGTGAATGAATAATTATGCAATAAGATGAAGTACCTATGCAATGAATACATAAGATGTATGGATAAAAGATTGTTTAATACATGAATGATTTGGTATCATGTTCAATTCTACTTACCAACAAAATCAAGAAACATGGCGAGCAAGAAGAGCAGCGTTAAGGGAGAGATCTCCATTTTACTACAGGCACCAAGAGATTACTTGCTGAAGAATTTCTCGGACTGTAAGTGAAGGGATATGGAATAATTTTTACTTGTATATATAGTGGCCATTATGTTCTTGTTGTTGACGAAATTGCTCGTTTGCAGGGTGGGATTTTCCACCTCCACTGGCCTCTACTCATTCAACTTCATGAGAGCGACCACCAGACAAAGCTTCTGGAGCTAAGCCGACTTGAAAACTTCGGTGATCACTTTATTAATGTAAACAAAAATCTCTAGCGAGTACGTACAAGAGTGCGAACTTATTGTGCATTATAAATGATTCTTTTTGTCGACTTTTACAAATAAAATCTTCTATAAGTGCGTCGCTCGTTCCGTGTTCACAAAATTTTTGATATATAATCCAAATCATCTAAATTCTAAATGTTGAAGGAGGATCTGTACACTATAAACTTGACCTCTTTTTATAAAATTATACATATAACATTTTATATAATATTGTTATAATATATACTGTCTTAAAATAATTAGAATCATATAATTTTATATAGTGTCTGAGTCAGGTTCAAAAAGTTATCCAACAAAAGATCCTCTCAGAGAAAGACACGTGTTATTTAACAAAGAAATACGTCATTTTAACTTTAAACGAGACTTTTGCACAAGGCACCAATATTTGCTCAATATTCGTGAAACGAGCTGCCACATATCACCTGAAACTATTTTTTATCACCCCTCCTTCGAGGTTTGCAGAATTGAATAAATTAAAAATAGTGAAAATTCACAACTTTTCTATTTAACTCTCTCACAACCGAAAGAATTTTCATTCTGTAGTATGCAGAAATGAAGCATTTGAAATTCTGCACATTTAAAATCAACAACAATTCTGTAAATTAGAATCGTGATAATATATGAAAAATGGTATTTGAATACTAAAACATCGCAATGCTCGCACCCAGTTCGAAACTTGAAATCAACTTATTAGGTGATCTTTCTAGAAAATCCATAGAGAATGGATTGTTTTTTATTGAAATAAAACCTACAGATAATTAGATATATCATAAAAACAAAACATTTTCCTTCGGTATCAGAACCCTAATAACTATTCTTTCTCTTTTGAGCATTTCATATCAGACCAGTCACCCCCTTCCCTTTTAGATGTTCAACAAGATACCGCTCGTTTTATTCAGAATGTTGCTTTTAACAAATGTCACATTACTCTATGTATTATTGAAAAAGATCAACTACAAACATTTTTCATACAGCTAAATTCTTTAAATAAAAAAACGTATTTGAAAAATACAAATTTGTTACACAGCCATACGAGGAACATCTGAGTGATGTAGATGTTTAATGAAAAGTGACAACGTTGAAAAAAAATCTAGAATTTTCTGCTTCTCTGCAAGAATTTAGATGTATGCCACTGGTTCCAAGGGAATTTGAAAGGATTTAAGAGATTTCTCATTTCAAAAATTTCGGGGATTTCGAAAGAATTTGATGAGATTTCATTATTACCGGGAAGTGTTTTGCAAAGGTATATCGCTTCGTAACGTCAAAGTAGGGGCTAACGATGTCATAAAATTATCTCAGATTCTCAAGGTGAACTAATATTAATGATACACGTGTCTAGAATTCGAAGCCTTTAGGTCTCTCTTAAACTTGATTTTCTTTATAATAGTAAATTATGTACATTCATGAAATATTTATTAGTTAATTTATTTTTTTCTCAAATTTGGATTTGAGTTTCACATTTTCTATTATACCTTGATTTAAATTTCATAGTTTAAAAAAAATTGTATTTAATGATTATATTTTGTAGGCTAATTAAAAGGTTTATTTTATCGTTGTCACTCAATTCCTACATTAAATTTGGCTCATAAAACTGTTCATCTGAACATGAAACTGTAAAGACTGTTGAAAATTTCTGATTTAACTCAATTAATTTCTGAATGGTATAATTTGAGTTCATCTCTATTCTATAAATCACATAAATATGACATTTTTTCGCAAGAAGTAATTCAAGAAATTGACATGAAAAATAAATTGCGAGATCATTTATTATTATTATTATAGTTATAAGAGAAAATGTGAAGGGAAATTGGAGTATTTTAAAACTATATTACTTTACTATAGTATTACAAGTAGTAGATGCACAACTGAATCTTCTTACACTCATTCTGGTAAAAGGATTCATTCTTAATCTTATTTTTAAAGCAATATTTAAGAAAAATATAATGAAATTTCAGATAAAATTAAGTTAAAATTTATTTGAAACTTTAACGTAGTCATAATAGTTTCAACTTTTGAACACTGACATTAAAAAAAAATTATAATCATCACCACTTGGAAATTGTCAACTACGAAATTCACTTTCAAAAACCTGCATAACTTATTACAATAAAGCAAAATTTAAATTTGGTTGATTATCCACTTTTGTGCTGCCCCCTTGAATTTATGTAATAAGAAAAATGTGGTTTGATCGTAAAAAAGGTTTCAGTTACCTAAAGCAAATAAGAGCTTTGTATATTAGTGTTAATAGTTTTTTTCAGACAATCAATTCAATTATTAACACAAATAAATTATTCTTCAATTCAAATAAATTGTTGGTCGAATATGGAGAAATATTTATTTCGTTAAATAAAAAAAGATTTTCGCTCAAACAACAAATTATATCTTTAATTGCAGTTTAATAATTAATTGTGGAATTTCTTGAAATAAAATAAACTTTCTGGAAGCATGCAAAAATTTTAAAGGTCTTTTGTACTGAAATATAAGTGTTTATATAAAAATATAGGAATGACAATTCGATAAAGACAAAGATAAACTTTATTTTAGGACTATATGATAGAAAAATGCAGCCGAGGACCATAGAAGTGTGTGGCCGTTAGTCTTAATGTTTTAGGGAAGTAAAAATATCTATTCTTTTTTTGCTGGAGGTAGAAGAAAGTAAATGTTCTCCATCCAGATATCATTATCATTGCTTTACATACATACATACATACATACATACATACATACATACATACATAC
>CAKNXH010000180.1:417760-519147 GCA_932178445.1 Andricus quercusramuli
CGCAGCCCAGGCCGACCTGGAAGGTTCAGATTCTCCCGCAAAAACAATTCCAATAAATATACAGGCTTTTCATTTTTAAAGATCATGTACAGCAAATTACCCATAAAATATTGTCTTCTCTTGGCAATTGTCATAAAGCCAGCTCTTTCCCTATACTCAGAAATATGATCGAATTTTGACAAGTTATATATAAAACAGATGCAGGCATTGAACGCACGTTCAAGTTTGCAATTAAGGTCATCAGACATTCCATCATATACCTCACACCCATAATCAAAATAAGGAAGAATCAAGGCCTTTAGAAGATGGATTCGCGTAGCTGTAGGCAAAGAGTCCCTACTCCGACTTAGCTGATGTAAAGTTCTGAAGGTTTTGCGAGATATAAGTTCAACATGCTCTTTCCGAGAAAGAGTCCTGTTGAATATCAAGCCAAGATCATTAACTGAATCAGAGAAGTCAATAGCAAGACCGTTCAAGTACAAAGGTCGGAGGGAATCTAGGGCTTTTGATGGATTATGAATGGAGGATCCAACTAGCAAAGCACATGTTTTCTGAGGATTGAGTTTCAAACCATTAGATACAACCCAGTTGTAGACGTTATTAATATCTTCCTGAACCATTTGAAGTAGGTCCCTAAGGGTACAAAGAGGCCCAGAAAGATATATTTTGCTATCATCAGCATAAAGGTGATATTTACAATAGCGCAAGACAGCTGAAAAGTCGCAAGTGAACACATTAAACAATTTGGGGCCATGTATTGAGCCCTGGGGAACCACACTCTTCACTTTATTCCAGTCAGAGCGAAGACCATCACTGTTTGCTACACATTGTAAGCGATTACTTAAATAGGACTTAAACCAATTTATGGCACTGTAAGAGATATTAAGGTTTTTTAATTTTTGGATTAAAAGGTCATGGTTTACCAACTCGAACGCTTTGGAAAGATAAAAAAATACAACAATCGTTACTTCATTTTTATCTATTGCAGCTTTTAGATCAGCACTAAATTTAAGGGAAGCAGGTTGGAGCTAATATTTAAGTTAGTATTGAAATCCCCTGCAATTATAACATTATTATAATTAAGCGTGTAATTAAAAATCTCCGTCTCAAATTCATTACCGAAAACAGCATTGGGTGGTTTATATACAAACCCAAAAAGTAAACGTTCACGAGATAGAGAGAGATCAATAAATAAAAATTCAGTGGCCGGGACAGTGGTTTCAGTACTGACGTGTAGGATCTTACACTTAAAATCATTATGGATATATACGCAGACCCCACCACCGCTACGAGACACCCTGTCTTTTCTAAAAAGTGAGTAATTATTAAGGCTGATATTTGAGGAATTAAATTGAGGCTTGAGCCAAGTTTCAGATACAACTATAATATGAAAGGATCTCTGACCAAAATAATCAGCAAACTCGTCAAAATGAGCAGGCAGGGATTGAGCATTGACGTGACATATATTAAGAAAGGCCATTAAATCTTACAAGAGGGAGACAATACCATATATAGGGCAACTTACAAAAAAGAGCCCTGCAATAAAAGGTGATTAGCGTAAAAACCTTCCAGTTCCGTAGAGCAGACCACATGTTAGAAACAATAATGTTTAGAATGCAGGTGTGAAATGGGTTGTACCAGATATGATAATAACAAATAGAAAAAAGTACCAAAAAGTGTACATAAGGAGTGTACCTAAGCAAGAATAACAGACGAGAAGTTAAGATTTTTCCTGACTGGAGCATCGTAATCTTATCAGCAGAGTGAATTAATATATTAAGTAAGCATAAGAGAATCGCGAGAAGAATTAAGTAATCTAACGCTCGAAAGTGAAGCATTATCAAAATAAAAAAGATAAACTTTATAATAGTTGCCAAATTTCTAACGACAGCATCAAAACAATATAGAATATGTAGAGTCATGAAATAAATAAAGTTAATAAACATCAGTATACGAAATAAAATTACAGCAAACCATATTCCCCACGATGTCAATTGGGAATATTTTTTTCTTATGTCGAAATTAGCGTAGAGAATCCAAATCCTGAACATGAGAAAGAAAAATTCTCGGCGCACCATCAGATTTCCGGCAAAAAATCTTGCCCCCAGCAATCCACAGGTATTTTATTTTGTTGTTTCTTCTTAGTTCCAACGCAGCGCTGTAAATCTGCCGATTGGACTTAGTGAGCGACTCCCTGATGTATAAGGCTCGATCTTCGCTCCAACCAATAAGTTTAGTCGAAAGACCACGCTTTCTTTTACCAACTTCCAGAAAGTTCTTACAGGTAGCTTGTGAGTTCAAATTGGCTATCACTATAGGTGGAAGCGAAGGTCTAGCAGCAGTGTGATTTGCAGATTTGAGCCTGTATACTGTTGTCAGATCCGCCTTAGTGAGGGGTACCTCCAAGATAGAACCGATTTGACAGATGACAACTGAAAGGTCCTCCCCCTCTTTCTCTGGCAAACCATGGATCTCTAAAGTCTTGGAGAGAGCAGCTTGCTCCAGATTATTGCACTTTAGGGTTAAGGATTCTACTTGAAATTCCAGCTGCGATTGTCTATCCTGCAAATTCTTTGACGACGCAAGAATTTTGTTGACATCAGACACATTAGAAGCGGTAGCTTCCTCAAGTACAGAAATGCGCTTAGCATTATTGATGATATCGTCCTTCATTTCCTTAATAGAGGTGTCAAGAGATTTATTGAAGGTGGTCTGATCATACTTAAATGATTCAAACAATGCTTTCATCTGTGACAGACCAGCCTCATGACATTTCGTGACCGCTTCGACAATCGCTGCCTCGACTCCAGGCACCAGAACCCCTGATGCCGCACCTGAGGTACCTCCGATAACGCCAGCTGTTGAGGAAGTGTTGGACAGTTTTCGAACATGTCGAGAATTAGAAGAATTTTCCGACGCAGTGGTCACAGAGTAGCTGGAACAATACCAAACCTTCTCCTTTTTCTTAATTCTCGAAAGATCTTTACTCGGCAGGTTCATGCAATTCAGGTGCACCAGGGCACCACACTTTCCACAAGCAAGTGAGTCAGCGACCCCTCGCGTGATCAATTCGTTACACACTGAACAGGCCACCATCTTGAACTTCCAATGTCCACAAAAATAACTAGGAAACACAAAATTAACTGTTTTCTGACTGAAACCCACTCGGAAATGCAACACAATAGAATCCTCAGCACTAAGCACAACCCGTAAACAAGTTATAAAGTCATACACTCACATGAAAACAGAGCAATTAACCGAGATATGTGCGGCGTGACACGAAATGCGTCTTCTACCAACGACCAGGGCCGTAATTCCATATAAAAATTCCGTAAAAGCATATTCCTCCTGGAATACATTCGGATGTAGTTCCTACTGCCTGCGGATAACACCGGATAGAGTTTTGAAAAAAAAGCTATTTTTATTGGAAGCAGATTAGAATGAAAAATTGTTATGTGCAGAAGGCTGAAAAATGTATTAAAATATATACATATTTTAGAAGTATGTGTGTATGTGTGAGTGTGAATTTTCCGTGAAGAAAGGCACTTGATGCGCGGTAGCTTCATTTTGCAGGAGGAGTGATTGAAGAGGCGGTCCAACACAGGAACTCCCTAGGAGGCCCTCACTGTGCAGTTGAATAACAAGTTGAATTTTTCAGATGTAGGAATTATATTTATAATGATGAAATATCAAATAAGAAACTATAGATGGGTGTAAAAAAGTAAAAATCGATTTTTTCCGCATTAGATCCCTTTCTTCGCGGACAGTCACGTATACACATGTATAGTCAGTTCGATAATTTTTTCCCCTATTCGAACTGGGCTCACCGACAGTCTTTCGAGTCTACTATCTATGCACCTCAAATTGGGTATCAGTTCGGTTTGAACCGCTTTGCACAGTTGGCAAAAATTTCGTTGTAAGCTATAATTATAAATAGTAACAGTAAACGCAACAAGTTTGAATTTGAACTGGTTATATAAGAAATTATTTTATAACAATTAATAACACGCCTTAATAAGTTATGCTATAACTGAGTCTTCAATTGTGTTTTAATTGTACAATATTACAATAAATATATACAATGTTATATAACGTAAAATTTTATATATATAAATTGAAAAATATTTTGTTTACTTAACAATTTTTTTGGTAAATATATTTAAATTTTTAAAACATGCATATGTAGAGAAATTAAAGAATCCAACTTTTTCATAAAATTATTTTAATAGTTCACTAATAAATAATATTATTATATTATAAGTAAAATTTGAAATATGAAATAAAATATAAATTTAAATTTACTTAAACATTTTAATAAAAATAATGATTTATCATTGTTTATAATTGTAAATTATTAATTACTTGTTATTTTGATAATTTTATTATAAATTATAAATTAATATAATATGATAAATAATATTCTAAATAATACTTCAATAATATATAAAAATTATGTATTAATATTTTTTGAATAACTTTTGTGGGCAGAATTTTTTTTCATAAAATCGAATTTTCGCATTTTTCTTGAAAACAACAACAGATACAAAAAAATATTGGAAAAATAGTTTGCACATTTAAAAAAGTTCTACAAAAAGTTCTGTTACGAATTTATGATATCTTGTAGCACTTCCGAGAAAAATGAAAAAACTCAGTTTTCATCAACAAAAAATTGTCTTCATTCCTGGCTTATGGAAATACCCACCATTTTTTTTAAATATTAAAAAAATATATACGTTCATATGAGGAAAGCTCCATGTTAGGTTTACGTGCGCTGAACAGTTTTTATCATCAGAAAATTATTTTTCATGAATTCGAATTTTGAAATTTTTTGCTGAAACAATTTAAGTTGCAAAATGAATGCCAAGACAAGAAATTTTTGGACTGAAAAGTTTTTATATTCAATATATTTAAAAGTATTTCACATTTATCCAGGTATTTTTCAACAATATATGAAAACTTTATCTGAATCTCAGTTCAAAAAATAAATAATTAATACCTGGATTAATATTTAACAAAAATGGTGGGTATTTCCATAAGCCAGGAATGAAGACAATTTTTTGTTTATGAAAATTTAATTTTTTCATTTTCCTCGGAAATGGTACAAGATATCATAAATGCGTAAGAGAACTTTTTGTATAACTTTTTCAAATGTGCAAACTATTTTCCCAACATTTTGTTGTATCTGTTGTTGTTTTCAAGAAAAATGCGAAGATTCGATTTTATGAAAAAAAATTCTCCTGCCCACAAAAGTTATTTATCCCGCATTAAACTCACAAAATATTTTCCTTATGATAGTACAAATTCAACAAAAAATTGGTTACAATTCAAATACGGTCTTAATAATAATATAAATTGAATCCTAAAAATTATATATAGATAGATTTTTTTATAAGAATAACGTTCGTTTTATTACAATGAAGCATTTATTAATAAATTACATATATAAAGTTTGATGTTGAAATAAAATTATTTTTGTAATGTTGTTGAATGATTCTTATAATTTCATACACTTCGTAATAATTATTATAATGTTTCTATGAAGAAAATTGTTTTCAATTGAAATCATCAATATATAGAAGGCATGTAAAGAGTAAAATGATTTACCTAATTAATTGATATTTTTTCATATCATTATTATAATGAATTAAGTATTTTATCAAATTATTTTAAAACGTTTTTAAAAAATAATATTCTTATAAATAAAATTGAATATAAATTTAAAATTATCTTAATATTCTACTGGAAATAATGATTTAATGTTGTTTATAATTGCAAATCATTCATTAGTTACTATTTTTATAATTGTATAATCAATATTAAATTATTACAATATCACACATAATATAATATATAATACTTAAATGATATATATAAATTAAATAATAATTTATCTTTAATTTATTTCTAAATTAATTAATATAAATATATTATGATCTTTCATAAAGAAAGTTTAATTTATATTTAAAATTACTCTAATCGAAGTTAATAATTTTTCAATTAATTATGATATTCTGAAATAATGATCTAAATTAAATTAAAAAATGTATATGTGTACATAGAATATTATGTTTTCTTAATAAATAGAAAATAATAATTATGATGATGCTATTATTAATGTGAAGATTACTTATGCATGCAAAATGATAAAGGTATTTGTAAAAATTCATTTTGATGGTGGGTGACTGATGAAATTTTAAAACATATTTTTGAAATTTTCGTCAATGCTTCTTATAATTTTATACACTTCGTAATTATTAATATTATCATTAAACCATTAAGCCATTTCCCTTTCGGGGTAGGCGTGACTTGCTCGGTTAATTATTATAATGTTTATATGAGAAGAAAGTTTTTTTTATAACTAAAATATATTTAATAATTAATATAATTTATTGTTATATTATTATTAATAATTATCTATAATGAATATTAAAAATTATATACAGATATATTTGTATTTTTTATGATAATAACGTTCATTTTACTGTGATGAAGTATTTACTAATGAATTAAATTTACAAAATTTTATTTCAAAATAAAATTAATATATTAAATAATAATTATAATGATTATAATGATATATATATATATATATATATATATATTTCGCCCGGAAATTTTTTCAAATTCACAGAAAAATTAATGCGTTCCTTTGAAAAAGGATATTTAGAGGTGGCACAAGCCTGATGAAGTCTAACACGTATTTCTCATGATGAAAAAAAGCACAGTTTTGTCAATTTTATTCAGAATGGTTAATCTTTGGGAAATCGAGATGAAGCTTAACATTTCTCTTCACAATTATCCATAGAATACCAAAAGAAAATTACTTTTTGAACATCACCCACACAAGTCTATTTTATAGGGTCCCAAGAAAACCCCATAAGTGAAAAAATGAATTTTGCAATTTATTATTGTTTTTAGCAATTTTCTCTTCAAATAGAGTTAGAAAGTCCCGTTTTTCCGAATTTTTAAACGTCCTTTCAAATTTCAAATTAGTGTGACACCAAATTATTATTGTTTATAACTATTCTCTCTTAGATAAGTGCTATAATGTTGCAGTTTTAACTCAAATTACTTAACATTGACGATTCTGAATAAAGTTTACAAAAATGTATTTTTTCTCATGGGAAATACCTGTTAAACTTCAAGGGTCTTGATGGGTCCACCTTTAAATATTATTATTCTTCAATATTGCGTAGAAAATTCTTTTAAATTCGTTTGGTACTTGGAAAATTATTTTAAAAAAACAAATGCATATTGTGGTAACATGATATTTTATAGATATAATTTTTTAGTGCAATAATAAAGAAAAAATTCTCATTCATCATCTCCCCATCTCAAAAGCACCTTTTTATTTTCGTAAAAAATTGGTAACCCGATTTTTAATCGCTACTAAAAGCAGAGTTTGTTTAGGGGCCATTCATTAATTATGTAAGGGTCCCGAGGGGGCGGTAGTTTTTTAAAAATCTCTACATGACCTCACCTCGGAGGGAGGGGGAGTTAAAACCATTCTTACGTAATATCTTACTACGTCATTTATTGTTTCAATTCGAACGATCACAGTAGCCACTACTACTCCCAAAGACTAATATTATTTTTTCATAAAATAAAAATCTTTTGTTCATGTCAAATAACAACGTGTTTGGTTTTTCTACTGACATGTAACTATTCAACGCTATTAAGAAAAATTCGAAGTTAAATATTACGTAAGAAAGGGGGGGTCAAGAAATATTATGTATCCTTACGTGGTCGGGAGGGGGGGGGGGGTAAAAAATGGTCAAACTCGTCCTTACGTAATTAATGAATGGCCCCTTACAAGTATTCGGATACTCCGTATCCCAGGAGCATGTTTTTATTTTACATCTTAACTGAAAATTGAATTTTTTATCGCAAGCCACAGACGAGCCTACTCGAATTTTGGGTCAGTGTCACTTTGAGATTGTCAACTACAACATTCATTTTTGGAAACATGCATTACTTCTTTTGATCAAGCGAAATGTCCATCTTGTTGACTATCTAGTTCTGTTCTGCCACCCTTTAATTTATGTCATCTGAAAATCCCACATAATTTCAAAAATGGATTTTCGTTATTTTAAGAAGTATTAGGTTTACATTTTTCGACTTTGACACAATTTGAGGAATTATTCAACTGAATTATAAAATTATAATAAGAATACGTATAATATATGTATGTTTGGTTTTACTATCGAAGATTTTAAACGAAAATATTTATCTCAAGACCAAATTTCGCTTTACCTTTAAGTGAAAAAACGTCCTAGATCTGAAATTCATTCACTGTCCGTTTCGTTACGGACCGATTTCCATATTCATTTTTTCTAACATGCGCATTTCAGTTCCACTGGAATAAATTTACATTTAGTATGTACTAAATAATTCTTGAGTTGCCTCTATGTTCGAAAGAACTGAGGAACAAGATAATGGGCTTAAGAGTTTCTGACGAAGGAACTCTCTTGGATCAAAGTGGGACGATTCCCGCCTCGCACTCTGGAAGATCCTCGGTGGCCCATGAGGTGAACACTCGCCTATCATGGGAGTTGTTCATCTCCAGAGGGTCGTGGGACCGGTACCTCTAGAGAAAACGGTTCTCTAAGTACTTAAGGCTGTTGCTCTTGGTGGTTCGGAATCCACCTTTAACTGCAGGTCCCCCTCCCACCACCAAGAAAGTGCGTGGCGGTGTGTGCTAAGAAATAGGGAAGAAATACAAGAGAAATGTAAACCCTTAGAGGACACATAAAAGCTTCCATTCCATTCCAACTCTCTCGGATCACGAATATATCTTGTTCCAGGTAGCCCTACGAAAACCAGCGATTCAAAAAATCAGAAACCCCAGGAACACACTTTGGGCCTCATCCAAAGTGGAAATAAAGGCAGACTCGTGAAATTTTTCACAAGCTACGGTACGATAGATGAGCGCGTGCATGAGCACCGCTATCGAGCACGCCGCGGATTTTTCACATAGGGCTCTAAATACATCATATTATAATGGTAATTGCCCCCGAAGTATAGTTAAATCAAGGAAAGAAGCTGAGTGGTGGGTTACCCACCTTGAGAAAGTCCACAAGAAGAATAGATAGTTGTACAACAGGGCAAACAGAACAAAAGCGCCTTCAGTTTGGGACATCTACGGCTCAGTATGGATACATTAAAAACATGAAAACCTATAAGCAGGAAATTTGGAGGGGTCCTACGAGGAATCTCAGAGCATCCCAGATATAGCGAGGCTCTACAAGATCCTGGCGAAAAATCCGAAGGTTTGGCTCGGACTCATGAGGCTCGATAATGGTCATTCCGCCGACGTTGGAGAAGAAACGTTAAATCGCCTCATGAAATTTCACTTCCTAGATTTTCAGCGAACTCAAACCGACCAAGAGGAGAAGGGGTGTGACCAGGATTGGATCGTTGGATCTTTCTGTGCCTTCAAATCACCCAGGGCGGATGGCGTCTACCCAATGCTGTTACAAAAGGGCATGGGTTTCGTCGTACCTCCACTAATGAAACTATTATGGGCAAGCTTTGACCTCAAACATGTTTCATCCGCTTTAAAGACTGGCAGAGTGGTCTTCATTCGCAAACCTAGGGACGAGGGCTACACTGCTGATAAAGATTTTCGGTTAATCAGTTCAACGTCGTTCATTCTGAAAACGTTAGAGAAACTGGTCAAGAGATATGTCAGCTGGAATAAGAATTGCGTGCTGTATGCTCCTTCTTGGACATAGAGAATGCCTTTAGCAATACCCCTCCATTGTATTGGACGCATTGCATTGGACGGTCTCCTATGGAGCCTAAATAAAAAAGGGATACCCAGGGATACGCAGATGACTTTGTAATCCTAACTAGGGTGGTTCATCTGGATAAGTTGATGGAACTTACAAGATATGCGCTGCGCATCGTTGAGCTCTGAGCGTTGAGCGACAGCTCTGGCCTCTCGGTAAATCCTGGAAAGAACAGCTTAGTCATTTTAATGAAATGAGGTCTAGGGCTTGCATGGCCCTCTCACGCTGTCCTTAATCTGAGACTCGAATACGCAGCCGTGGTCTGGTGGACATGGGCAAAACTCAAAACGATGCACGGCAGGCTAAGATGATTAAAACTCATAGCGTTTAGGAGTGCTTGGGTGTCGGGGCGGCTCGGGCGATGGGCTGCTTGGCAAGAAAAAATAGATGTATTTGGGGGACTAAATAAATGTAAATTTAAAAATCATTCCAAAAATACGGACGAGTAGCCTCGATCTTCTTTAAGTCATCGGAAAATATTGTTTTTTTTTTCTCGAAACGACGAGAAAGTTTCGAGTTTTAGAAATAAAATTATTCTTTCAATAATTAATTTTTATATTATATGTTTTTACTTATGTTTGTATGTATGTAAAGATATGATAATTACATCAGCATGAAGTTATCCTATTCAAAAACAGGATACGCGAAAAATAATACCGTAAAAAAGATATTTCTAGTTTTTACCGTGTATTGTCAACAAATAAGTTAATTTTGTTTCTTCATCCGGTTGTCGTTCTCGCAATTTCATATGAACCCTTATATTCTTGCCCAGACGTCTATCAACACGCTGGCATAATAGTACATTGTGCATCGAGGGCGTAAAGCAGGATATTTTGACGAGTGTGAAGTTGTCGCCCGAGCGAAGCGAAGGTGACAGTCACACGAGGCAAAATAGCCGTTCGCCCTTGATAAACACTATACTTTTTGTTCTACCCTACTTGAAAACAAGCAAGTGATGTAGGATGATATAGATCATAGAATGATATATGTGATAGAGAATTAGTTAACTATAATGTATATTTTTATTATAATACTTTAACTTTAAACCAATTGTTTGATTTTCTTCTAACCAAGACATAGGAATTATCAACGAAAAATGCAATAGTTGCAACTGCAATCATAGGATGCATATGTATAGCGGGCGTACTTTCATGGGTAGCGGGCGTAAAGTTTTTGCTGGCCCGGCGACGGAGTGAGCATGCGCAAGCGTCAGTCAGTTAGAGTAAATAAACCCTTTGTATATCTATGTTAATCCTTTTCTTAAACTAAGTAATTGAATAATTGTGACGAAGAAATTATTCTTCAATTTAAATAAAATGTTCATTCAATAAAACAAAATACTTCTTCCATTGAAAAAACATGTTCGTTGGAGAAGCAAGCTGTAATTTTAATTTTTCTCAAAAAAAAGAAGAAATTTCTTTAAATCGAATAAAAGTTTCTGTGACCGCATAGCAATGCTGAAATTACTTCATGCGAAGTAGTTTTTCTGAATTTATGGCACAATTTCGAAAGACGTCTGGATTGGAGTATAAAAGTCCATATGAAATTATGAAAATGACAACTAGATACAGACCGAAAATAAATTTATTTCTGGACTAAATGACAGAAAAGTGCAGCCAAACCTATAGAAGCATGGGACCGTCAATCGTGACCTTTTAGGGAAACGAAAATATGAGAATTTTTTTTGTACTTGGGTTAGAAAAGACTAACTGGTCTTCATCTAGTTGCAGTTGTCCATCCATTGTTTAAAAACAAATAATTCGTTTCGATGAATTACAAATGTTTGCGACTACTCTGTATTTTCTCACGTTCTTCTTTGACGTTCAAAACGAGTGACGAAATTATATAACCAGCGTTTGCATAATTAAAAACACTTTTCCTTACCACAATTCAATGTTTAGAGATTTCTTATTACATAAGCAAATGTAATTCTTTCCATATACAGATTAGCAAGTGCTGGAGGTTGAATTAAATTTTGGCACGCCAACTGCTACGTGTCTCTATATGTCACAAAACAAATAATGTTGATAATGAATATCACACGTGAAGGAAATATTTTAGGACGATAAAGAGTAAGGAAGGAATTGATTCAAATCGATCCAAAAAGTCTTCATATGAACCTAAAAAATACATTCACTGAATTTGAAACGTTTCCGCCGACAGTTTAGGCCCTTTCGTCTTTATCTTTATCGCCTTTACCTTTCGCCTTTATCTTTATCCTTCGTCTTTACAATTCAGATAATTTTTCAAATAACGGGAAGATAAAAAGTGTTTTTTAGCGTAAGAGTGAGGTGGGATTTAGGTAGATAGAGAAAGTGAGTTTAGGGTGGCAAGGAGTCGGAGTAGTTTGTGGTCGGGAGTCTTGGGCCTTTGAGGGGTCAAGGGTGATTCTAGCAGAGTTAGGGGATGTTGAGGGAGAGAAAGGGGTGCCTGCAGTGGCTGTGAGGAATAGAAAAGAAAAGGAAATAAAGGGAAAATTTGGCGGCGAGTCTTCAGTGACATCTGTCGGCTGCGGTGGGTACTGCATAGAGAGGTCCCAGTTACGGGCGGCAGAGCGGGAGGGAAGCAGTGAGAGTGCTGTCAGTGCTGCTAGTGAAATAGACGGGGAGGAAATTTTCCACGTACCACGACGGACAACACCGCGTGGTTCGGTGTCGAGTATCACGTCGGGGAGAGGGAGAAGGCGGAACGGTGGGAACGAAGGAACCGAGAAGGTAAGGGAGAGAGAGCGGAGCACAAGTGACGGGGAGCATCTCTTGAAGAGGAAGAGAGACAGCCGAGAGAGTCCGGACAAAATCGAATTGGAGAGTCCTTTTAAAAAAAGCCTGAGAACACCTAGGTCACCCTCCCAAAAGATGGAGGAACTGGAAGAGAAGGAGGCTCTCGGGATGCTGGTACGCGAGATCGGGGGGCTGAGGGAGGACGTGAGGGGTACTAAGGAGCAGATGGAAGGCATGAGGGAGGACTTGAGAATCAGAGATGAGAGATGGGAAAAGGAGGTGAATGAGCTGAGGGAGAGAGTAGAAGGGTTAGAGAGGGAAGGGAAAGAGAAGGAAGTAAAAATAAAACAGATGGAAGAGAAGATCAGGTTGTGGAAGGAAAGGACGGAAAAGAGACTTGAGAAGGTGGAGGGCAAGACGGAAATGGAAGTAGGAGACGGGAGTGGGGGAGTGAGATTAAAGGTATTTGGGAGAGGGTAGAGAATATGATAGAAGATAAAGTAGGAGAGCATAGGAATGCAAAGGATGAGAGGAAGGAGAAGGAAGTAGCGGTTGTGGATATGGAGAGCTGGGAAGAAAAGTTGTGGGTTATTCGAAATAAGAACAGGATACAGGATGAGAAAGTTTTCATCGATCACGATTTGACGAGGAAGGAAAGGGATGTGCAGAGAATGCTGTGCGGCAGGGCTAGGAGGGAGAGGAGAGAAGGGAGATCGGGGAAGGTAGGATTTTGGAAAATAAGAGTAGACGGGAAGATGTGGGTTTGGGTCGAGGAGAAAGAGGTGTTGAAGGAAGTGCAGGGAGATTTGTTTCGTAAGAAGTAGGGGGGTAGAGGTAATGCAGGGTAGAGAAGTAGTGAAGGTGCTGCACTGGAACGTAGCAGGGGTGAAGAAGAAGGACAAGGAGTTCTGGCGGTATATTCAGGAATTTGATGTTGTGGGACTGGTAGAGACGTGGGTAGAAAGAAAGGAATGGGATAGAATAGAGCCAAAGCTACCAAGGGGGTATAGGTGGAGACTTCAGGAGCCGGTCAGAGTGAAGAAGAAAGGAGGGGCCAGTGGGGGAATTATAACCGGGGTTAGAGATGGATTAGAGGAAAAATTTCATGGAGAGGAAGAGGGGGAGGGAGTGCAAATGAGGGAAATAAAAATAGGATGGATAAAGTGTAAGTTTGTGACAGTGTACAACAAGGATGGGATGGAAAGAATTAAAGAAAGAGTGGAAGATCTGCTGGGCGAAAGAGAAGAGGGTATGGTGGTACTGGGTGGGGACTTTAATGCGAGAATGGGGAGCGAAGGGGGACTTTACAGGGAAGGGGAGAGCTTCGGGAGGAAATCGAAGGATGATGTAATAAATAAGGAGGGGGAGATTCTAAGGGACTGGATGGAGGATAGAGGGTGGGCAGTGGCGAATGGTATGGCAAATGGGGACGAAGAGGGAGAATACACATATGTAAGTAAGGTGGGGGTATCGGTGATAGATTATGTGGTCATGAATATGCAAGGATGGGAGGAGACGGAAAAATTCGCAGTAGAGGGGAGGGTGGAATCAGACCATCAGCCATTGAGTCTGTGGATAAGAGGTGAGGGTGGCGGAAGACAAGGCAGGGAAGAAGTCTCGATAGGGGAGAGGGTGTCCTGGACGAGGGAGGCGGTGGAGAAGTATCAAGAGGAGCTAGGAAAGGTACGCTTTGGAGGGGAGTCGGTGGAAGAGATCTGGGAGGATCTGAAAGAGAAGGTGAAAGGTTGTGTGCAAAAGAAGGTATTTAGAAAGAAGAAGAAAGGAATGGTGAAGCCGTGGTGGGATAGGGAATGTAAAAAGATGAAGAGGAAGGTGAAGAGGAAGTACAAGAAGTGGAAAGAGGGTAATGTGAGAAGGGAGAAGTACGTAGAAATGAGGAAGGGGTTTAGATTGGTGTGTAAGAAGAAAGAACAGGAAAAGGAGAAAGATCTGGAAGAGGAGTTAGCAAATGTTAAGACAGAAGGGGACGTCTGGAAGATAATAAATAGGTTTAGGAAGCGTAGGGTGGGGGTTAGCGAGAAGATAGGGAGTGAGGAGTGGAGAGAGTTTTTCAAAGAATCATTCCAGGGCTCGGATTCAAGGAAGAAGGATGGGGGAAGTAGAAGAACGGGGGAGGCAGAGATGGAGGAGTTGAATGACGAGGAGATAGAGAAGCAGATAAGGAAGTTTAAAAGGTCAAAAGCAGCAGGGCTGGATGGGGTAGAGAACGAAGCATGGCTGTTTAGTACACAAGAGGCTAGGGAGAGGCTGCAGAAGGTAGTGAAGAAAGTATGGAAGGGCGAGGGATCTCTAGGAGGGTGGAGAGAAGGGTTAATGGTGCCACTGTATAAGGAAGGAGATAGAGATAGACAGGAAAATTATAGAGGGATTACGCTAATGAATATGGCGTATAAAGTATACGCGATGGTGGTGGCAGAGAGACTGCGGAAGGATGTCGAGGGGAAAGGAATATTGCCGGAGACGCAGGCGGGATTTAGGGCGGGTAGGAGTAATATCGACAATATGTACGTTCTGCAGCACGTCGTGGATAGAGAATTACCGAAGAAGGGGACGAGTGTGTACGCGTTTGTTATTGATCTCAAAGGCGCGTTTCCGTCGGTGGATAGGGAGAGGTTGTGGGAGGCGGCAGAGTACAGGGGAGTAGAGAGAGGCGTAATTAAGAGTATAAGGGAGATATATGAAGAGACCAAAGACAAGGTAAGAGGAGGCGAGGGCATTTCGGAGGGATTCTGGATGGAAAGGGGGTTAAGGCAAGGGTGTCCACTTGGCCCAACGCTTTTCGCGATTTCAATTGTGGATATGGAAAGTAAGCTGGAGGCCGTGTTGGTAGGAGGAGTCAGGATAGGAGGGGTTAGAATTTGGTCACAAGCGTATGC
The DNA here is from genome assembly GCA_932178445.1 of Andricus quercusramuli. Lineage (NCBI taxonomy): Eukaryota > Metazoa > Arthropoda > Insecta > Hymenoptera > Cynipidae > Andricus > Andricus quercusramuli. The sequence continues at coordinate 433,169 of CAKNXH010000180.1, forward strand.
AGATGACATAGTGTTGCTGGCAAATAGCGAGGAGGCTTTAAAGGAGATGATGAAGAGGTTGAGAAGATACCTGGATAAGAAGGGGTTAGAGCTGAATGCGGAAAAGTCCAAGGTTATGGTGTTCAGAAAAGGAGGGGGAAAAGGTGAGGGAGGAGAGTGGAAGTGGAAGGGAATGGAGGTGTAGGAGGTGGAAGGGTGAGGAGGGCAAATGTGGTGATGAGGGAGGTGTGGGGGTTGGGAAAGAAGCTATTCGCAGATGATTTAGGACGGAGAATGAAAGTGAAGAGGTAAATAGAACGCAGGAGAGGTATGTAAACTGGACCCTGGGGTTGGCAAGGAACATGCCTAAGTATATTGTCAGGGCGTGTAAATATGAGGAGAAATTTTTGGAAGAGGGGGGAAGTAGGCTGGTTAGGGAGTGTTGGTGGGAGAAGGAGAACAGGAGAGGGGGTGGGAAGATGGAGGCTGAGAGGGAAAGGTGCTTTAGAATGAATGAACTGCAGATGGTTGAAGTGAGAAGGATGAACGAGGAAGGAAGGAAGGTTTATGACTTGGTTAAGTAAAACGGCGGTGCCCATATATAAAAGGTTTTTCAGAAAAAATCGAAAAAATCTTAAGAATTGCAAATATAAAAACTATTTACAAACCGGTTAATAAATTTTCAAAATATTTTGATAATTCAAAAGATTCTCTTGCAAAAGGTGAACTTTCTGGAGTTTTTTACAAATACAGCTTTAAGGATTGTGACTCGGTTTATGTAGGTGAAATGGATAGAACAATATAAGGACGTAATCGGGAACATGCAAATTCTATCAGAAATTTGAATGCATCTAATCACACTGCGCTTACACAACGATACTTGGATTCTGGCTAGAATTTCGATTTTGACCATTTCAACATTCTCTTTTGAGAAAAAACACTGCTCATAGAAAAGTTACAGAAAATTCCTTCATCAATAAAGAGCTTCAGTCAGTAGATTCATTTCATAGAACATTTTTCTTCCATCTGTTTCTCGGTCTGCCTAGAGGTCTCTTACCAATCGCATTCTCTCTTAAAACCTGCGCCACTGTTCTTTCATTGCCCATTCTTGCTACATGCCCCGCCCATCTTAATTTACGCGCTTTCATTATTCTATTAATATTTGCTGACCCGTAGAGAGCATGCAGCTCATCCTCATGCAGTTTTCTCCATTCACCAGTCTCTTCGTCTCTTTTTGGACCATACATTTTTTTAAGTACTTTATTCTTGAAAAATCTAAACCTATTTCCCTCTCCTTTCGACGGCGCCCCCGTTTCACACCGTCAAATGACGACCGGCTTTACTATCGTTTTTTAAATTCTTACTTTGATGTTTCTAGATAGCGCTAGCGATTTTAGTAGCGTGTTTGCTGCATAATAGCACTCATTTCCAGCGTGCAACCGCGCTTCGATTTCCGTTTTAATCTTATTTGCGCTAGTTATAAAAGACCCGAGGTATTTAAACTCGCTAACCTATCGAATTTCATATTTTCGGCGATTAGATCCTCGCCTTGATTACTTTGTTGGGATCTGACGACGGTCATATATTTTGTCTTCGATTTGCTAACTTCCAAGCCAATATCTTTAGCTTCTGTGATCAAGATTTCTGCATTTTTAGTTACCGCTTCTTTATCATTCCCTAGTAAGTCGAGATCATCCGCATATCCAAGAATTTGTATTATCCCATTGAGGGTAGCACCGGTCGGATTCGCGCTTTTAAACCATTAACAAGATTAAATTAATTTACTCCTCTTTTTCTCCAGTTTTTTCATGATAATGTTGTTATAATGGATAGCTTTTTTGTCTAACTTGAACTTCTATACAATTTTCATAAACTTCATATATTTCCCTGGATCTCTTTTACTTCGAAAAAATGTATTTCCGTTCTCACATAATCCCGTTCAAAGAGTTCAAATACTTCGCTATTAGATCTTTCCTTACCAATTATGGCTTATTTGTTTCTGCCTTATCTGTAGTCTTTGTTACCATGTGATGTACATTTCAAAAGTTTCTTTATCTACAATCTTGTTACCATTTTTTCCGTAAAAATCGAAATTTTATTTCCATAAATTAAAACCCAATGATATATATTTCCATGGATCAACCCCGCATCTTTTCTCATTTGATGCAAACATAATTGCATAATTTTGTTTTAGTTTTAAAAGCAGTTGGAACCGTGGTTTTGGGTTCTAAACACACACAGAACTAGGTTCATTTCCGAAAAATACCCTCAAATTGTGGAAAAAACACAACATCAGGTATAATGTTTTGGCTTTCATTGTGTCACAATGCATACTTCAGAAAATTGAACCCCTGTTGACAGATTTCATTATTTTCAAATGTTTGGAGATTTCTTTTGCAAAGTCTATGAAATAACTTATGTAACTGATTTAATCTCATATGAAATCCTTCAGGATCCACTTAAGTTCTTTGAAATACTTTTATTTATATTTTATTTGGTAGTATATTGAAAATATTAAACAAATGGAAATTGTTCAAATAATTAAAAAAATATATATATTATTACTCTGCGATTAATCCAAGCAAATATGAAATTGTCAAGGACGGTACATTTTCTTTGATAAATACTTGGATCTCGAATACTTGGTCACTTATCACGTAATAATCATTAACGTCAAAGAGTAGTCCCGAAAAAAAACCCTGAATCGTGTGACTTACACAATGCTCATGTTTTGAATTTTTTGCTGGCTTTTTCCGGGCAGAATGCAAAGTGATTGGGGGAAAATTTTTAAATAAAAAGGTATTGTGTGAAATTTATTTCATGAATATTTTTCAAGAAGCGACTGAAAATCATTTTTAAGAAAGTTAATGACATTACAGTGCTCTTATCCAGAGTGAAAATTGAAATCAACTTATGATGTGATCTTTCTAGAGAATCTATAGAGAATTTATAGTTTTTCATTAAGATAAAACCTACCTATAATCAAATATTTTAGAACAAAAACATTCTACTGGTTCTAGGGGAATTTTAAAAGATTGGAGAATTTCATGGGGTTTCCAAAATTTCCCGGGATTTTGAGAAAATTTAATGAGATGTCATTACCATCACTTTATACCCCCACATTTTTTTAAATTGTTATATAGATTATGTATTATTGCGCTTACCAACAGAATGGAGCAGGAAAACCGCGATAGTAAACAGGAAAGTTCCAGTGACAACCTTCATTGTTGCTATCGAAGGGTTCAATTCGTAAACGTAACTGATAAATTGTTAAAAAAATCCCAGCTATTTATACTGACGATTTCTAAGCTGTGCCAGAAAAATAGTCACGGCTATTAAAAATTAATCCCCGACGATAGACACAATAGAATAAATTTTAAATACAAAGCAAGGTCTTATGACGTATATGCACGCGCTATGATTATTTGTTATGTGCTTTTAGCATCATTATCGTGCTTGAAGAAACGAAAATTGTTTGTAACCTGTTTCAGAGATATAATACCTATATTTTAATTTGATAAATTTTATGTAAAATTTGAATGAAAATACCGAAGGTTAACAAATAAATTATCATTTCTTTAAGTCGAATAAAGAAAGTACATTAATATTCTTTAAATTATTTTGATAAATAGCAGAAATTTTCATCAATTTGACCCAATCAATTCCAAATCAAAGAAATAAGATAGACATCCACTCAGTTTTATGCCGACTAAACAATTTTAATAGACACTAGAATTTTTTCTTCTAAAATTGAAAGTTTGTTTAAAAACAACGAAAGATTCGACAAAATGTTGAGGAAAAACTCTTTATACACGGGTATTTTCCGTCAAAGTGTTAATTTTATACATGCAAACCCCCTGGTTGACTAATAGTAATACTTCCTGTATTGATGCTTTATAAAAGTATTACTAGCATTACTAGAAATTCTTTTATGAAGTATCAATATAGGAAGCATTCGCAGTGGTTAATTTTTGAGGTTAATCAATTTTTTTTAATTAACATCTTGAAAAAAATTAGATAAAAATGCAAGTTACAGTTTTATGAAAATGTCCAAAAAACATGTTTTTTCAAATTCGTATCATACTAGTTTTAGCGCGGATGCAATTGATTAAACTGAATGCCAAGTGTTAATAATACCGATTGAAATTATGTTTATTTAATACAAATAGTGTTCTATTAGTTACCTCAGATTTCAAATAAATATATAAATAATTTTGTTTTGAAAGTAAACATTTTATAAAACAATGCTTGAATTAATTTCAAGTTTTGCGGGCAGTGCAACTTCAAGTCACAGAATCATTTTCCTCCTAAATATTGGGTGATGAGTATTTGGAATTTAAGGGCTCTTTTCTTGAAAAACTATATTTTTTCTAACCATTATATATTTTGATCTAATTGAGGTAATGAGATTTTCTTTCCTCCCTTTCATGAAGTTAATTGCTCTCTATCGAAGGACGCTGGAAAATGAACAAAATGTTGAAAATTCACCAAATATAAGCAGTTTTTCTGAAAATATTGAAAGTTGTTTTTCTCGAAAATCCCACACCTTTCCCTGCCAAACAGAGTACTCGAATAACGAAGAAATTCTGTGAGGTTTGTATTTTTCATGAGAAAGAAAAAAATTAAGTTTTGCGAAAAGGAATTCTCGTAACCACAAAAATGATTTGGCCAGAAAGAAACGTACCAAATGTCTTCTTCATATAAGCAGGAATTTTACTGAAGTGCAACCTGAAATAAAAAAAGTTTTCGCTACAAAATTAAGTTTTGACGTTTTCAAAATGTATCTGGGAAGGTGAAGTCGAATTTAACAGAAAACCACACTTTCTTCATTTTGTGCAATAAATTTCAAAATTTCGCGCCTACATAAAAACAACATTCAGTAAGTTTTAAGCAGGACATATAATTTTTCTGGCAATGACAATTTTTGCAAATGTACAAAGATTTTTTTTAGAATTTTGTCGAATCTTCCGTTGTTTCTAAAAAGAAATTCAATTTTAGAAGAAAATGCTTGTTGCTACAAAAATGGTTTGGTCCGATAAAAGTCATGGGAGGTTTTCCTTCTAAAAGTATCAATTAAACATCTAATTAAGTCAAAAGTTGTAAAAGTTTGAAGACAAAAATTGAATCTTTTTGTTGAACAACCCTAAAATTGCAAATACTGATAACTTTGCGGAAATTAAATTTTTCTCGAAACGGTGAAATGCGTAAAAGATGTGAAATAAGTATAATTAAAAAATATATTTATATATTATACATTTACAATTTTAATTTAAACAAAAAGTAGTCAAAGAATGCACGTTTCCATATAGTTTTTTTTTCTCATTATTTTTGAAGCTATGTAGGGTACGTTTAACTTTTATTTGCGAAAGTAATAATTTTTCAAGATTGCGAATTGTGAAATAAAATGTTGTCAATGTCATATACAAGTCCTTATGAAAACAGATGAATCTATTGCAAGCTAATATTTCGCTGAACGCAATCTTGGCGGTTTATTGCTTTGCAAATAAAAGTGCCACGCGCATCTCTAAAGTTTCCGAAGTGATGAAATTCAAACCAATTAATATAAAAGCACATCATAATAGAAAATAATGAACAGTAAGGGTTTCAGTTGCTTCATGAAATTCAGTTTTCGAGGATACAAAGGGTTCTAAAAATTATTATTCGCACTTATTCTACATAAAAAATAGGTGTAATCTCCTGTATAAAAAAATAGCTTTAAAGAAATTATCGAAAATCTTCACTCACTCTTCTTGAATACCTGATTTGTTGCCTACGGCGTGAACATGACATTAAGAGGCTGTTTTTCAGTTTGTTCTTTTGAATTTTCTGGAATTCTGTAAATTGCAAGTTTCAAATAGGGAATTTTCATTCTAAAAATTCATTCCCAACAGAGGCTCCTTAAATTGTTTAATGATTTTTCAATAACTAAGACAATATTCTGTATATTTTTTATTTCTGAATATTTCTAAACATTTGAGAAAAAGATGGAAATTTTGAAGATGACTGGTCCAAAATCAATTCATTATAAGAGCCTGAGAATCCCTCAGTATAAAAGCATAACGCTTCGGCAACGCATCAGTTGACGTTTTCAAATATAAAAGGTGGGTAATTTGATCCTAGAATTTAAAATATGTTTAATAAAACAAGTGAAGCCCGTGGTCGAAATTATAGTCTAAAGTTATGCTTCTGTACTGAGGGATCTCTCAGACTGACATAATAAATTGATGTTGGACCAGTAATCTGGAAAATCTTCATCTTTTTTCAAATTACTTTACCCTGGTCAACAAAGCACCATCCCTTAATTGTTTCTTAACATTATTAATGAAAGAGAACATTTTAATTGTAAATATTTTGAATATTGATAAAGAAATTTTTTCTCAACATTCGGCTATCACACTATAATTTGTAAACTTGTTCACACTTTCAAAGAGATGAGAAAAATTAAATTATGGACAGAAAATTAGAATATCCGAATAGAGATCATAGAGATTTGAAGCATCAGAAGGAATAACGTTGTATCAACACATATTTTGTACCAACGGAGTTTTAAATGAGGTTTTTAAAAAAAAGTTTCTCTATTCCGCGGAAGGGCTGTGATAGAAAATTCGGAAATTGAATTCGGAATTAAATGTCCAAATAGTTGAGGTTATATACTTCAAAAATGTATAGAAGGGCTAGAGAGTCTGGAGAAGCTTACCTTAGTAAAATGAAAATGGAAGTGCCGGCAGTAAAACGTCTAGAGCCGGTAATATCAAATATAATGTTTAAAAATAATTGAATAATTAAACGATTGGTAAACATTTATCATGATTTGTTCTAAGAAATACTGTTTAAATTATGTTTACGAGAAAATTAAAATTAAACGTCTAATCATAATTACATGAAAATTTCGGAGTTTTTTTGAAATGAAAAGACGAGAAATTGTATTTGTACATATTTTGTACAATGTGTAGGACCAAGTTTGTAAACGATGTTATCACTAATGTAATAGGCTTGATTTTGAGATGAAATTAAACATTTTCGAAACTTTTCACGAGAAATCGTATTCTCACCAATCGAAATATATCATGGAAAACTGCCTGACTTTCCATAATTTTAATACAGCTAGAATACATTCGACGACTAGCAACCTTCAAATATCAAATTAAATACCCGGATCAGATCTCTACATAAGAATTTGTCAGATAACACTTCCAGATGTGTTAGGTTTTACTCACAGGAGGCTTCAAATGCCGCAGGTTAGGAGGAAAGATAATGTGGCGGATTTTTTAGATAAATAAGGAACATACCATAATAGACCATGGCGAATTAGCGGCGAGACACTTGCAAAAATTCGAGATTTAAAATATAAAGATATAAAGAGGATTCTCCACTCTTTCATTACCCTTGATGCATGTGTAGGAGTTGTTGTAGAAAATCGTCCGCTTTTGAAATACCGCATGCTATCCTAACTGGCTCTTATACACATTTCTTTTGAGAAAAGAAGCAGAGTAAACCAACAGAGACCTGCAACCAACAATTTGAGGTAACATTTACTTCAAACTTACGTTTGCTTTAATCTTAACCATTTCATAATGTTAAGTGATTATTTGATTTAATTCTTTCAGTTACCGTCTTATTATTTACAACCAGTTCCTAATATGCTAAATATCTATTATTCAAAATCCTTCTTTAATTAAGGGCATGTGATACTTTACCAAGAGAAAAATGTAGTTTAAACCGAACACAGGTATGTTGACTCGTTTTAGCGAAGAATATTTATTGTTGTGAACGTAATGTTGGGATAAGTTGCTAATTTTGTCAAGATAATAGACAATGCTCTCAATGTGTGAAATAATGACTTCAATTTTATTGCAGCAAGAAATTGTTGATGATTGTGGATTGTTTCTACCGTGAAACATAATTGCGTATATCAACACGGTATTCGAACTGGTGCTAGAGGGGAGGATAATGATAAATGGAAAATTCTTGTCAATGAAACTTTTCTGGAAGTCTATGGACACACCATTGCAAACTATTCGGTGAAAGGAAAACGTGAGAAGAAACCGTCGATAAATCCTTTGTTCCTTAAAGGACTATTTCGTAAGTGACTTACGAGCTCAGAATGTTATTTATATAGTGTTCTAAATTTTTAATTTCTAGAGTGGGCCTGCAATGATTCTCCTGACATTGTTTACAAAAATTTCATCAAATTCACCAACAAATTCGCTGGCAATAAGCGGAGATATCAGGAATCTGCAGGAAAAAGAGATGGAATGGGTGGTCTTTATTCGAAAAAAGAACCCTTTATTATATTGAAATATTTAAATAAATCCTTCTTTGATCCTCCTAGGTTCTCGAAAATAGAGAATTTGGAGGATAAAATAAGGACCTAAATTTCGACGCGGGTTATTACATTACTGAATTAACTAAATTAATTATCAAACATTAAAATATATTTCAATCAGCCGTTCCACTTTGAAAAGTATTCAAATCGCCTTACGAAGTTGAAAGATGTAAACCAATTCCAATCCTCGAATTTAAAAGTTTTCAATTTATTGTAAATTTTCCTCTCATTCATTCACATTCAAATTGATTCGAACTCTCGCATCCAAAAGTTTTCAACTTACTCTACTCTTCCTCTCATTCATTCGCACTCAATATCATTGAAATGAATGCAAACTCTCGTATTAAAAATAAACGCCAAATCTTGACGACGTTTACAGTAAAGACTAAATAAGCAAATAAAGCTCAGAAATGATTAAGAATAAATCGTCACAAATTTCATTATATTGCATTATATTTGCTTTATTTAAACTTGCAATTTTACAACCGATTTCTTAATTTTTTCATTTGTACAAGGACGTATGGTTGGTGTACTTTATAATTCATGGATTTTGACATTGTTTCTGAAACCAAATTTCCTCTAGCTATGAATCCAATCGAGTCCATTCCATTGTCTGCTCTTTCTTTAATAATTGCATTTCTCACTGCATATGCGTAGCCTTTTCGTTTGGCTTTTTCAATTGTCCCGACCGCAACGCCCTCACCAAATTCTCCGTGCATAATCCAGGAAAGGAGTTCGTTATTTTCCTTTGAATATAGTCCAATTCCTCCACCCAATCTCAACCTTGTCCTGAGAAGATTCGTTGTCATTTCTGGATCTGCAAGGTTTCGACGAGCCCACAAAGAATGAATCAGAGGTATGTCTGATTGGTTAATTTCTTTCAAATAACATCCCTCAGGCACCCTAAAAAAATTAAAAGATGCACTAATAAAATTCAGCAATTTAAAATTTCCATTTTTTGTCTCCCTCACAAATTATACCACATAATTATTCAGGCAACAGATCGCACTTATCTAGATAATAGTTCAGATGCTTGCAAGATAACAGACGAAAATCCGGATAAATGATCAGATAAAAATCATTATTTTTCTAAGTAAGAAAGCACAGAATAATTATGTTTAGATATGAAAAAATAGCATCAGGGTTCATTCACGGAATATGTTGTACTTTTATTTATAGCTTAATCTGGAACAAAATGGTTGCATTTTCAACTAAAAGATGTCCATTTTTAACCCAAAAAAGAAAAGTTAAATTTCCAGTGAAAAAATTAATTTTAAACTAATAAAAAAAGAATTTTCCACATACAGATGAATCTTCAAACAAAAAATACTTTTTTAACGAAGTGGTTTATTTTTTAACCAATTAGTTCAATTTTCAACAATGAAAGACATTGGATAAATTTAAAACGAAAAATGTTATCGTTGATATCACAGCCAAAAAATATTTGTATTTTAAATGAAAAACAGTTAAATTCAACCAAAGAAGACAAAGTTTCTATAAAGAAGATTAATTTTATTCCAAAAAGGACCGAGTTTTAACAAAATTTACATGAATTTTCATCCAGACAGTCGAATTAAAAGCTGTTTATTTTAAAACGAAGTAGGTGACACCTTCACCGAATTCTCAAATTCCCAGCAAAAGCATTCAGTTTACATCCAAAGAAAGTAATTCGGAAATTAAAATATTATATTAGAGTTACATCCATGCAAAAATAAATTTTCAACCAAAAATAGTTGGATTTTCTTATTAGCTTTTATTCTATTCAGTTAGTACTTAGCAAAATAACGTGAAAAAGAAAAAGTTTCTTTAAAACAGGGGAAACTATCTGTGAATTCGATCTCGGTCACTCGATGACCATTCTCCGACCTCATTAGGAATAATTGATCAATTTATTGACAATTATAATTAATTATTCAATTAAAAACATCTCGAATCAAGAAGTCTTTCCTATTCTTGCCTGAACTTCAAATTATGTTACTGAAAAGTTTTTCTGTATGTTGATAAAAAAGTTTTTTTATGAGAAACTTATTTTCAAAACATCATTATACACTAGAAAAAAGAAAATAAATATTGCTAGAAAACCTTTTGTCAGTTTTGAGATATTAGTGGTAAAATAAGCTTTCAAAATTTCATCAATTCATGTGCAACAGTTTTCAATGTTCACAAAAAAAGTGTTACATTCACACACATGCCTGTCCCCCTTAAATTTGGCCACTTATTCAGGACATTGTACTAGACATTTTTCAAATGAGGAACGTTCAATAAACGAGTTTCAAATTTTTCAAAATAGTCACCATCACGCAAAGAGAAGAATTACTGTATGAAGGGGGAAAGGGGTAGCAAGTCTGAAATTTAGTTAATTTTATAAAACTCTCCATTTTTATGAACCTTTTTCTAAACACTACTTTTTTCACAAAACTTGAAAAAAGGAAAGGTAAACAGTGCTAGTCCACTTTTTAACGAGTACTTAACAATTTTTAAATACTTATTATTGTGAAATAAGTGAATAAATGTATCTCAGACGATTCGTTCACGATTCATGTACACTATTTTCATTTATAATTTCAGGGAAAGCTAAGTGGTGATAAATCTATTGCCATTTCAGTTAAATCATTACACGCACATATAGCACATATCTCTAGTGTTGCGGAATTTACTTTTTATGTATGCGCTAAGTTTTGCCAGTAGCTGCTCATCCCGATCACCAGAAACAATACAGAATTATAGAAAAACGTGCTTCCTGTGTGGCCAAAAGGTGTGGCAACATCTGCACCGTGTTTCTGGTGTCCAGCCTAATTTACATTCGATCATGCTAAAAATTACATAAACTAGAAATGATCTTACCGAACTTCGACAGCAGTGCATTCTTCTTTAGGCTTGAAGAAAGTATTTCCTGGTAAGCTCCACTCTATTTCGAACCCCCTTGTCCGTTTTAAGGTCTCAATAATAGAGTGGAGAGTGGAAATAATACGGGAAGTGATGGCGTAGAACCTAACACCTTCGGTCCATTGAATGATTTTAGTTTCTATTACAGACTTGTGCAAAAGTTCTTCAAAGCCCTCGTGGGCAAAAATTATAACATGATAAACTGCAAACTGAGAATTAATCTGAGAATCGAATACTACAAAAGAAATAATAATAATGCATATTTTATTATTCCCAAAGATACTTACAGATGATATCGCCACGAAAATGCCAGAATTATGATCTCCTCCTGGGCAATAAATTGTGTGCGGCAAATTCGGTTCTTTCGACCTCCACTTAATGGCAGTTTGAACGAAATTGTAATACTAAAATGCATCTTTGTTTAGAATTCGCATTATATTTTAACTATTTAATTCTTACACTTACTTCTAAGCTATCAGGCCAATTTTTTTTCAATGTTTCTGCAAGCAGTGGCCATTTTTCGAGCGCGAAAAGTCATACTTTTTGGTTGAAAATTCTGCTGTTTTGTTGAGAATTTAACTATTTTGTAGAAAATTTACTTTTAGGTTAAATTTAATATTTTGGTGTTGAAAGGAGAACTGAAATCTTTTCTGGACGAAAATTCAACTATTTAAAAAAAAATTTAATTACAAATTCATCTGTTTTAAGAAAAATTTCATCTTTCTTGGATAAAAATGCAAACGTTTGGTTTCAAATTCAACAATTTTGTTGAAAAGTCATAGATTTTGGTTAAAAATTCTACTGTTTTGTTGAAAATGTAAATTTTTCGTAGAAAATTAACTTTTTGTTTGAAATTTATATTTTGGTGTTAAAAAATGCATTGAAAGCTTTTCTGGATGAAAATTCAACTTTGAAAGAATATTTGTCCTTTTTTTTTAAATAAAAACTCATCTATTTTTGGATGAAAAATTCAATTTTATTCGTAGAGAGTTATTTTTTGTTAAAAAATTCATATTTTTATCTTGATAGGTCAACTGGAATCTTTTCTGAATGAAAATTCAAATAGATTTTTTTTTGTTTTCTTTTTAAACGAAAATTAATCTGCTTAAGAGCAATTTAATTTTTTTTGTTGGATAAAAATGCAACTATTGTGTAGAGAATTCAACAATTTCGTTAAAAAGTAATTCTTTTCGGACAAACATTGGTCTTTGTGGATTGAAAATTCAATTCTGTTTGTAGAAACTTATTTCTTGGTTGAAAATTCATATTTTGATCCCGAAACGTCTACTCAAATTCTTTCAACAGAAAATTCAACTACTTTTTTTTAATTTATCTTTTTGTTTTATAATTTCATCCGCTTTGGTAGAAATTTAATTTATTTTTTTGATGAAAATGCAACTTTTTGGTTGAAAATTCATCTCTTTGGTTGAAAGTTTAACTATTTTGTTGAAAATTAATCTTTTTGAATTGGAAATTCTCCATTTTTGATACCCAAATAATAATTTTCCTGATTTAAAATTTGATTTTTGTTAGGTGAAAATGCATCAGTTTCTTGGAGAAATAATTTTTTGCTGAAGACATATTTTTTGTTTGTACATTTAATTTTTGTAGAGAAAGTGCGTCTTTTGCCTTGAAGGCCTTTTTAGTTGTTTTTTTTATCTGAAATACTGTTTTATTTGTTCATACAAGATTCTATGTTAGAAGTATCTCAAGATTAAAATACTGGTATTAGAAGTTTGTTACTGGAAGGAGGGGGGAGGGCATCTCAGAGATGGCCTTTAATCCATGATGTAATTTAAGTACGGCTCCTCATAGTAACACTTCTGTCTTAAGACAAGTTCGACTCGATTTGTCATGCATCCACCAACGATATTCAAAAATTACTGGATCATAATAAAAATTAAAAATTATGATTATTTGCACACTAAATATATTTTATCTTGGCTTGTCTCCAAATTTAATTTTTTGGCAGCACCTGACCACACAGATGAAATTTGTTTGAGTCAACAAAATACTTATTTTACCCTATATAAAAAAATGAGATACTTTCTTGTCTAGCTTCTTCTACATCTTACCAAAATATCAAAAATTTTCATTGTGAATTTACTATTATCTTAACCCTTGTTAATTTTAGCTTCTCACTCACTACGAGCACTATAAGCACTTTCTACATTCGCTTAGTACAAAAGGTTACTGAAAATTCTCATCACAGAACTCTATTTTACATATATAATCTTAATTATTAACTTTTTTATTGATTAGTTTCACGCTAGTTTTTTATGTGTTTCTGAATAAATTTTACCCTGTAGTGGTGGACGAAGAGAAGACTCGGCTGGAACAGGTGGTCTGGACCTGGAATTGGACGCGTCGGACTGTGTACTTAATACTGCAACAAGGAATAGATTTATTTTTCTAATTATAAGGGCGCCGAATATAATACCTGTGAAAATGAGATGCGTCGACATGGAAATTCCGCTGCTTGATTATTAATCGAAATCACCAAAAAATTGATCAACATTTGAATAGGCTAAAATATAACTACTTGGTCAGTCAAACACTCAATCACAAATTGAATTAGTAAAGTATTCACTGATGCAAACCTAAACCAACCCGCGCGGGTGGGATTTTTTGCAGGTCCCTATATGAATTATGAATTTGGTCTATAAATAAATAATGATAAAAGAAAAAATAAGTGTTAAAGTATATGTTAAGATTGATTATGTGAAAACTGAGAAAAAATGCTATTGAATCAAAAGTACGCGCTTTCACGCTCATCCAAAAGCAGATACTATTGATTCAAATTAATATAATAATGAAACAATAATGAATCATTTCGACTCGACAGTGATGATGTGAATTTGATAGTATATTCATTTGAACGAATAATATTTGCTTTTGGACGAGTACGAAAGTGCGCACCTTTGATTCCATTGCATGTTTCCTCAGTGTTGGCAAGAATGGAAATATTGTTTCTAAATTTAGCATTGAGCTTATGATCGAATTCTTCCACTCAGTAAAGAAGAAAAACAAACAAAAAATGTTAATATACGCAGAAGTCATCTCTCATACTATGATGCTTATTAGGTATTCTCTTCTCTCAGGAGTTACGCCAAAATTATTTGAACAATTATTATTGTAAGAATTTCGAAAAAATGATATTTTTTCCAATTTTCCCAAGAAAAATTAGAAGTGCTTGGTTATTATTTAATTATTCATTTATAAAAGGTCCTAAAGAAAACATTTTACTCCTAAGATTCATCAAGTATGTTATCAATTTAAAAGATAGTAACTTTTCATCAGGTAGTGTTGAAAAAAATCAAAAGAATGGAAATTCTTTGTGTTTATTTGAACATATCCTGAGCAAAAAATAGTATCACTGTGTCATTAATCCAAGAAAATATTACATTTTCATGATTCAGATGGAAAATATATGTTCTTTAATAAATACTTGTTTTTCGTTTTGAGATATTCAGTTTCTTCGTCACCTCTGTGAACTATTTCTTTTTTCCCTAATTCATAATAAGTTGAAAAATACTCGAGAGCTTGTCACTTATCAGATAATAATCATATATGTCAAAAAAAGTTCAAGAAAGCCCCTTTAAAGCGTGCATTTTACATAAAATTCATATTTCAAATATTTGCTAGCAGTTTCCTGGCAGATTACAAAGTGATTAGGGGAAGGAAGTAAAATAAATATTTATTGCCTAGCAATTATTTCTTGAATATTTCTCAAGAACTGACTAAAACTTAATTTATAAAAAGTTGATACCAAATAGTGTCGACTAATTTTTTGAAAACTGAGTTATCCCCACATGAACTCTAAAAATCGCATATCATTTAAAATATGGTTCCTTGATAGTTTAAGAAGTATTAAACTTATATTTTTCCACTTTAGCGTAATGCTGGAAATTATTCAACAGGCTTATAAAATTATAATGAGGATAAGTATTATATATTTGGTTTTAATATCGAAGACGTTAAATGAAAATATTCATGTCGAGACCAAATTCCGCTTCCACTTCAAATAAAACTACTTTTTGGTTATGGAATTCTTTCAATGTCCGTATGAGTAAGGACGGCGTTCTTATCTCATTTTTTTAACACACATATTCCCGATTCTACCGGAATACATTCAGATTTAGTTATCACTCTTTGCGGACAACACTGGATAGAGTTTGGAAAAATAGCTATTTTTATAGGAAGCGGATTAAATCAAAAAATTGTTATTTGCAAAGAAATGGACTTAATGCGCGATAGCTTCATTTTGCAGGAGGAGCGATTTAAGAGGCGGTCCAACACAGGAACTTCATAAGAGGCCCTCACTTTGCATTTGAATAACAAGCCGAATTTTCCAGATGTAGGAATTATATTTATAATGATGAAATATCAAATAAGAAACCATAGATGGGTGTAAAAACTGAAAATACATTTTTTCCACATTAAATGCCTTTTTCCGAGGACAATCACATATATACATATATAGTCGGTTCAATAATTGTTTCCCCTATTCAAACTGGGTTGATCTACAGTTTTCCGAATCGACTATCGATGCACCTCAAATTGGGCATCAGTTCGGCTCGAATCCCTTTGCACAGCTGGCAAAAATTTCGTTTTACGCTATAATAATAAATAGTAACAGTAAACGCAACAAGTTTGAATTCGAACCGGTTATATAACAAATTATTTTATAACAATTAATGACACGCTTAATTCGGTAAATGAATAATTATGAATTACGATGAAATACCTATGCAATGAGTACAGAAGATATATGGATGAAAGATTGTTTAGTATATGAATGAATTGGTATTATGGTGAATTCTTCTTACCAACAAAATCAAGAAACATGACGAACAAGAAGAGCAGCGTTAGGAGAGAGATCTCCATTTTACTACACAAGTGCAAAGAGATTACTTGCTGAAGAATTTCTCGGAGTGTAAGTGAATGGATATGGAATATTTTGTAGTTCTATATATACTGGCCATTGCGTTCTTATTGTTGACGAAATTGCTCATTTGCAGGATGGGATTTTCTACCTCCACCAGCCAAAGCCTCTAGAGCTACTGTATTTGTGTGACAGAATATCTCCCTCAAAAGTTCTAACGAAACAGATTTTTGTATCGAACCTTATCTCTGCAGAAGCCTATATTTTTCTTTAAACACTTGCAAAATCAGATTCTTTCTTACGTGAAATCATCTTTAAATGAAATACTCTACGTCAGTTTTACTACTTATAATTTTTGAGTTTTTTTCACCACTGAATTGCGTCGTAAATGCGCTTAAATGCGCATCGTCAATAATAAATTTTACGTTACAAAACCCTTCAGAAAAATGTAGATGGCATGACCTTGGAGAGCTTCAAATACGCCGATGTGCGCTACTAATAGAATATTTTACGCCACATCGATAACCAAGTTATCAGCAACACAGATTGGGGAAGGCTTGTGCGATTTTTCTAAATTATAAATAAAAATTACGGAAAAGGCTACATATGACTTCAAATGCGCTTACATGCGCCATAAAATTCAGTCGAATACACACTTTGCGAAGTGATCAGCAAAGAAAAAAAAGCGTTCAATCTTAAAATTGCCTACTTTAAAAATATTAAATTTTTTTTTCAATTATAAAATGATCTGTACTATTTCCAATAAAACTTCAAATGCACTCATATATGCGCCAATTTCGCTTCACCTTAAAAATTCCCAACAAACCACAATCATGCATATAAGGTTATTAAGTCGCTGAAAAATTGAAGGCTTGACAAATTTCGAATGTGTTAGAATACAAAGGGTGATTGCAAAAATGTTGACTACTTTAAGTTCTAGCAATTTTTCACTTTTTCTTATGAATAACAACTTTTTTCAAAAATCATATCCATAAAGTACTTATATCAAAGTACGGTTTAGTAAAGTTTTCAAATTGTAGACAATTTCGTTTAGAAATTCGAAATACAAGACCACATAAAATGTCTGGTATATTTTCAAGTGTGAAATCATATTCAGGAAGGAAAAAATAATTTTCTTCTTCGAAATGAAGATTCTCAACACGAAGAGAATTGTTAGAGGAAAGATTTCACAAGATTTATGTGAAGCTGGGAAAGAGGAGTTTGGGTAACGTTTAACATTATTTTTGTAGAGTTTGAATCTTTTTTGCGTGTTTATTGCGAAAAATCAGTATGACCAAAGGCACGCTGAACCTTTTAAGCTAGAAAGAAATCGTGTTTTCTCTTAATTTCCCTCTATTGTACCTCCAGAGGTGTCTTCATCTTTGAAATATTTCACGAAATTTCAAAAATGTCAACAGATTTTAAGAGATCTCAAAACGTTTCGAATTATACACCACGGATTTGAAAGGAATTCCTAAGATTTCCAAAAAATTAACACAATATCAAAGAATTATCGATTATTATAAAGGATTTCAAGGACTTTCAAGGAACTTTAATATATTTCATGGGATTTCAAGATATTTAGAAAGATTCTTACGGATTGTAAAGATTTCAGTGGATCATTTCTTTTGTGAAGACAAGTGTGTATACAGAAGAACAAGCTGTTACATTGAATAATTTTTGCGTATAATCTTGATACAATATTTAACTCGATCTGAAACGCTTCAAATTCTTAAGAATTGCAGAATACAATAGAATTTTCAACAAAAAATTTAACTGCCAACAAAACAAGACGACTTTTCTACCATTAAATACGAATTTTTAATCCAAAAGGACCAATTCACAATAAAAGTTGAATTCTCTACAAAAGAAAGAACCTAGTCAAATATTTGAATTTTCAACAAAATAATTAATCTTTCAAAGAAATAGTTAAATTTAGTCATTTAATTTGAAATAATTAAAAGAGTAGTAAATCCAATACTCAGACCCTGAAAAAAGTTACTTGTGCTAAGTGAATATTACTTGGCTGGGGTGAGTGAAAGTCCTGATTATTTGCAAAACTTTGAATCGAACAAAATTTTTACTTCTGCCAAAGAACCTACAATAGGATTAAGTTAACATAGTTTAATTCAAAACTGCGACCTATTTGGCGAAGGGGAATACTTCTGTGAGGTATTTCTTTGAACTAAGGAAATGTGAATTAATGAAAAGACATTTATTTTAGAGTTCTGAAAATGTTTTACAGGCTCAAAAAAGACTTCCCCTCATCAAATTCTGGAATATATTAAACAAAAAAATATATTACTTATTCAAATAAATATTTGTTTGGCCCGAGGGGTTGACCACTCTGATTTTTCGTGTACCAGGAATATATTCTCTAAAGAGTATTCACACACACACACACACACACCTGTACCAAGGGTTTCTGCTGAATAAGGTTACAATAATGAATAAGCAGTCGCGGACAATTGTCCAAGTGCGGTTCAAAACAATCGACAGTGCCGACTACCCTAGAATTGAGACAGCCAATCAAGACGGAGTAAATGCGATGGACCGGCGGTATCTCAATACTTTTGGGTGGGGGGATCGACTCAATGACGAACTGCTAGAGTGCTACGATAGCAGTATGGACCCCGAGCGAGGTTACATAGCACGACTGCAGAGTCTGTGGTGCGAGAAATACCCAAAGCTCTCGCACTTTTCGCGTCAACATCTGCGAAACCATGTCGAACAACTCCGAAAAAGGGGATATGTAATCGGAGCGCCTACTCTACCGCAGCCAGAACAAGCCGGCAACAGAGAAAGAGTAGCCACACTGAGACCAACCGCGAACAGGCATCCAATAGACGGAGAACGATGCTTCAGGACTCGGAGGAACATCAAAATTCAGGTTTCTCCAAAGCCCAAAGATTTGACTGAACTGGATAATGCGCTTCGTGAAGATTTTTCCGAAGAATCCGACCTCTGGACTATCAATTGTGGTGTATACAGTGCAGCGAGAACTTTGGCAGATGCAACCCGTAAAACAAAACCAACGGCTGATCATAAGACCAAAAGACGAATACATCAACGCAGCACAAAGATAGGCTGGGCAAGACAGTACGCGTCCCGCATTCAGTGCGTGATTGACTACATAACATCTGCCAGGACTTGTCAAGGTTCGAAAGTTCGCCCACAAACTGTTGATCCGCCATCACACAAACAACAAGTCAAGGCTACTGACCATCAGGCAGCATATTGTTGACAGAATACGAGTACTATCTAACGCTAGGAGAAGTCCAGAGCGGAGAAAGAGGTGGGTCAGAGAAAATCAGCAGTTTTTGTCTGACCCATCTCGTCTCTTCCAAGACCCTCCAGTTACAGTCGACCATCCGCCCAAACCTGGCCCGAATTTTTACCTTACATCTAAAGTCGAAAGAGCCTATTTCGGAGTGGTTGGTGAAAGGGCGCACAGTGCTTCTGCCGAAGACGGTTAACTTAGCGGACCCTAGGAATTACAGGCCAATAACTTGTCTGAACACACTGTATAAGATCTTCACAGCTATCCTAAATTATAGTATTGTTCGGACAATTGGACCTGTGTGGCGAGAGATGTATGAGCAACGCGGCTTAAAGAAAGGCAGGATGTCGGGAGAACCTGTTCATCGATAGGTGTGTTTGTAAAGACGCAGCATCCTATCAGCGATTCCTATCGATGGCCTGGATTGATTACCGGAAAGCTTTCGATTCAACCTCTCATAAACTTATCATCTGTCTGTTGGAAAGCTTAAAGGTTCATCCACACATCGCGAGGTGCATAGAGAGATTAATGCCGCTTTGGAAAACCAGATTTACTATCTCATCTGGAAAACATTGTGTGATCACTAGCAGTGTCACCTTTCAGAGAGGTGTGTTTCGGGGCGACACCATGAGACCTCTTCTCTTTCGCTTTACATTATTGCCACTGTATCTCGCGTTTCGCCATTCCGAAGGGTACCTCTGTGGCAAACCTGGAGATCGAAAGCATAAGGTCACTCATGTATTTTACATGGATGATCTCGATATCTATGCTAGAAATCAAGAAAAACTACATCTAGCTCTAGATATTGTCAAAGAGTACACTCAAGAGATTGGAATAAATTTCGGGTTATAGAAGTGCGCCAAGGTTCATTTGAAGAAAGGAAAACTTAATGGCATCCCCGAAGACACTGAGCTTGTTGAAAGAAGCGTTATACGACACCTTAGCGCTGGCGAGACCTATAAATACCTGGGCGTGCCGCAGAGCCGCATTCAGGACGTGACATCTATAGAGGATACTCTCCGAAGCAGATACAAACGTCTCATCCCTTAATATCGGGACGCGAAAGGTTTTGCACATGAACACAAGCATGCACCTTAAGTCTTCTGTTCCGCGACTTTACATTACATTACGGCGCCTAGGTGGTCGCGGAATACTGAATCTTGAATGTCTTCACAACAGGCTTATTCTGGGTACAGCACATATAGTTGCAAATGCGGGAGTGTTGCGCACTCGAGGTCTGACATAGTTCTACTTGACTTTAAGAAACGAACCATGCTCGTTATCGAATTTTCGGCACCAGCTGACAAAAGCGTCACAGACAAGGAGAAAGAATAGAAAGAGAGGTATAAAGATTTTATAGGGGAGTTGCGATGGTTATACCGTGAGATAGGTGGTTACAGTCTGCGATGAATTCAATACGATGATCCGGCAAAAGTCTCGTGCACCCTGAGGACACGAAGCGACTCAAGGACGACCGCATTCTGCATTTTCCCCGCAAGTGTCTCAGAATTTTGTTGACACACAGAGATGCTTTTCCGGCTATTAACCAATGAAACTTTGGCACCTCCAAGAGCGCTGATGATTAAAACAATTAGCTTAACGGAATATTCGGAGTACAACCTTTGCAACTCCCTCATAAGATCTTTATACCTCTCTTTCTCTTCTTTTTCCTTGGCTGTGACGTTTTTGTCAGCTGGTGCCGAAAATTCGATAACGAACATGGTTCGTTTCTCGAAGTCAAGAAGAACTATGTCAGGCAATTGATTCTATTTCCCTAGGAGCGTTGAGCGGAGCGGTATTTGGGCCAATTCCGTAAGAGTGGTAAATATGGTAATAAAGCACTCTTGTTGCCGCATTGTGCCTTTGGATGTAGGTCATTCCCGCATGAGTTGGACAAATAGATAATATGTGTCTTATATGCTCGGGGTGTGCATGGCACGCTCTGCAGCTATCATCGGGAATATCTTGGCTCAAAATGTGGCGACGGTATGCTAGAGTGGAAATGACACCATCTTGACATGCCAAAATTAAGCCCTCTGTGCCCGACTTCAATCCGGGTGATCTAAGGAAAGCAAACGTTAGCTCATACGACATCGACTGATCCTCCACATTTCTGTGGAAGATGCCGTGCATCCTCTTGTCGAGGAGCTCTTCGCGGAAGTTTTTCTCCTGTGCTTTCTTAATCCGGGCCTCCAGAAGTGAGTGTTGAAGATGGAGAAGATTTGATGCATTTTGCTTACCCCTGGTATTTATGTCAAGGCCGAGTGTCTCAGCAGCCTCGTCCGCTGCTTTGTACAGAAACGCCCCTTTGCCCTCTTCTTCATGTTTCCTGACAATTCAAGAAGAGGGTCTTCTCCATTTGCAACTATATGTGATGTACCCAGAATAATCCTGTTGTGAAGACATTCAAGATTCAGTATTCCACGACCACCCAGGCGGCGTGAGATGTAAAGTCGCGGGACAGAAGACATAAGGTGCATGCATTTGTTCCTGTGCAAAACCTTTCCCGTCCCGATATCAAGGGATCTAAGCTCGTCCTTCGTCCATGAAACCACTCCAAATGAATAGAGTACTACCGGGACGGCAAGCTTGTTCGTTGCAGGTACTTTGTTCATAGCCGACAGTTCGGAAGACCAAATCTGCCGAATGAGACGTTTGTATGTGCTTCAGGGAGTATCCTTTATAGATTTCACGTCCTGAATGCGGCTCTGTGGCACGCTCAGGTATGTATAGGCATCTCTAGCGCTAAGGTGTTGTATAGCGCTTCTGTAGACGAGCTAAGGGTCTTCGGGGATGCCATTAAGTTTTCCTTTCTTCAAATTAACCGTGGCGTATTTCTCTAACCCGAACTCCATTCCAATCTCTGGAGTGTACAATATGCTACCTGACGATCAGTAGCTTTGACTTGTTGATTGTGTGATGACGGATCCGTAGTTCGCGCACGAACTTTCGAACCTTGGCACTGAAAGTCCTGCCAGATGTTATGTAGTCAATGACACACTGAATGCGGGACGCGTACTGTCTTGCCCAGCCTATCTTTGTGCTGAATTGATGTATTCGTATGTTGGTCTTATGATCAACCGTTGATTTTCTTTTACGGGTTGCATCTGCCAAAGTTCTCGCTGCACTGTATACACCACAATTGATAGTCCAGAGGTCGGATTCTTCGGAAAAATCTTCACGAAGCTCATCATCCAGTTCAGTCAGATCTTTGGGCTTGGGAGAAACCTGAATGTCGATGTTTCTCCGAGTCCTGAAGCATCGTTCTCCGTCTATTGGATGCCTGTTCGCGGTTGGTCTCAGTTTCGCTACTCTTTCTCTGTTGCTGGCTTGTTCTGGCTGCGGTAGAGTAGGCGCTTCGATTACATAGCCACTTTTTCGGAGTTGTTCGGCATGGTTTCGCAGACGTTGACATGGAAAGTGCGAGAGCTTTGGGTGCTTCTCGCACCACCGAACCTGCAGTCGTGCCATGTAACCTCGCTCGGGGGCCATACTGCTATCGTAGCACTCTAGCAGTTCGTCATTGAATCGATCCGTCCACCGAAAAGTATTGAGATACCGCCGGTCCATCGCATTGACTCCGTCTTGATTGGCTCTCCCAACTCTAGGGTAGTCGGCACTGTTGTCCGACCCATTGTCGGGAGCCCTGCGCATTCGATTGTTTCGAACCGCACTTGCTACAACTATGTTTGGTTTTGTCATTGTTGTTCCCACGAGCAGTTAGGGAAAGGGTTCGTTCATCCTTGTAGGGCCCCGCGTGCAAGGATAAGGCTGGTACTTCGAGAGGTGCCCGGTATCCCAAAGTCACCGTTTAAGACACCTTACCCAGGTGTCATTCAGCTTTCGGCACGGTGGTAACGCCTTCACTTAGGGGTTATTCCTTCGGGACCATCCCTGGACAATTGTCCGCGACTGCTTATTCATTATTGTAACGAAAACCAAAACCGAATATATATGTATATGTATTCAGATGGCAGTTGCATGGCAAATTGTTGATGGCATGGAACAGTTGATTGATGGAACAGTTGATGGCAAATATTTGAATCTTCAACAGCAAAGATAATTTGTTAAATTGAAATATGAATTTTAAAACCAAAAATGGAATAGTTACATTTTGAGGTAAGAAAATAAATTCTCAACAACAAAAAAACGCCTTTTCAATCAAATATTAATAATTTCAACCAAAGATTTGAATTTTTGACTACAGTGATAAATCCTCCCAAAAAAACTGGATTTCTAACAAAGAAGTTCTAGTTCCAACCGAAAAAGATTAATTATCAACGAAAAATGTAACAGTTGTTAATGTTAATGTAAATGCAAACATTAAAATTGATAAGGCAATTCGTGCTTACAATTCTCCAGTACAGGATGTGTGTAAGTTTCTGATTAATTTGTGCAATATTCACACTGAATCATTTGATGTGTTTAACTCTACAATGAGTAAATTCAACGCAATTGAAATCAAATTTATACTAAGCAGAAAGTGAAGGCAAAATAAATACTATAATCTGACTCTGTGAATTGTAAGAGTGATACGTAGACACATAATCTACTTTAAGCATATATTAAGGCTTAAAGACACCCTGTAACTGGTGTAAAAACTGCTGGGATTTCAATAAATATGAATATGAATATATTTCAAACAGGAACGTGTGTTGATAAGATGATTACCGTCCTGATACGAGGATAACATCAGTATATGTCCCTATAGCAAATATTAATCATAGCACCTGTTATAAAATATAAGACTAAATTCATATCAGCTATTGAAAAGCAATAATTTCGTATCTATGGAAAATTCAATTAACTGAAATTTAGAAAAACTGAAAGGAGAGAAATTGATGAGACTTAAAAATTTGGGTGATCACTTTATTAATGTAAACAAAAATCTTTAGCGAGTATGTACAAGAGTGCGAGGTTATTATGCATTATGAATGATTCTTTTTGTGGACTTTTAAAGTTATCTGATTGAATTACTCCTTTGTCACGAATGATTTCGAGGTACAAATAAGGAAGAAATTACAATAAAGAAAATCCTTGAGATTGTACAAATTAAATCCCCAGAAGCTAACGACCAAATTTGGACGACGGCAATAGGCGACCTCTAAATTTCCTTCCTACTTTTATTTTTCCCTGGTCTTTCTTTATTCTATCTTTTCCAATCTTTGAACAAAAAATATTTATGAAAATTTACCAACGTTTCGGTTTTTATACAACACGCTTTTGAAGACAACAAAAATTAAATACAAAATCATTGTGAACATTTCAAAACCCATTACAAATCTAAGGTGTTCCCTTCGAAAGTACACAATGAATAGTTACTTAATCTCAAGAAATCGGAAAACAATAAAGGAATTGAAACGTTCCAAAATCAAATTTAAATTTTCTAGTCTTCAAAATAGAATGATTCTAGAAATAATAACAATTTATCAAAATATGATGTCATTGCACATGAACTTTGATGACTGTTTAATTATATTGAGACCTCTGATTTGTTGTAGCAGATATTTGTACATTCCGCTGCTTTCAGGTCTGAAAAAATTACCAACCATTTCCAAGTTTCTCGATCCAGGAGTTTCCTGATTTTCACAGGATGCGGATTAACTAAAAAATTGTTATTTGCAGAACTAATTTGCATATAGTTTTTATATTGTCACTAATAGAAATTCGAGTGGTCAAAAGATGGTCTGTTTAATTCTCACAACATATTTTGTAGAATTTAGATTAGTTTTTCTATGTAAAAAGGGGCTTCCCGTCAAATGAAAAAAATTGTATTCTAAACTGTGATCTCCTTCTGAGATATTTGTATTTCATTATTACAACATGCAGTTTCAAGGAAGAGAATATCTTACTAAAATTGACTATTCTGAATTCTGCAAAATATGCTGTGAAAAATAAAAATATGAATATCATTTGAAAGGATTTGAAAGTTTTTCTTAATATTTTTCAGTATTTCGATGTATGCTACTGGTTCTTAGGGAATTTGAAAGGATTGAAGAGATTTCATAGGGTTTCAAACATTTGCGGGGATTTTGAAAAAATTTTATGAGATTTTCTTATTATCAGGAATATTATCAGGTATGTCGTCTCATAACATCATAGTGGGTCCAACAGAGTTTGCTCACAATACAATTAATTCTGTTGACGATGTTATAAAATGATCTGAGACTCTCAAGGTGAATTAATATTAATGATACACGTGTCCAGAATTTGAAGCCTTGTCGTCTTTCTCAAACTTGATTCTCTTTTTAATAATAAATTCTCACAAATTTACATGACAAATGAATTGCGAGAACATTTATTATTATTATTATAGTTAAGTATCAACATTTTGTTAAATTAGGTCGCAACCGACTTTGGCGAAATAAAATGTAATTGTCCGGTTCTCTTTCGATTTTTGCTCGTGAATTTACGACAATAATTTTTTAGTCAGTACTTAATTTTTTATATTTTAGGATATGTAATAACGTCCCCAAAACATGAAAGAGAAAACGTGAAAAGAAATTGGAGCATTTGAAAACTATGTTACTTTACAGTATTGCAAGTAGTAGATGTACAAATGAATCCTCTGACATTCATTGTGATAAAAGGATTTTTTCTAAATCACATTTGTATGCAAAATTGACAAAAATTGTGATGAAATTTTAATTATAATTAAGTTGAAATTCAGTTGAAAATTTAACGAAATCAAAATGCTTTTCAAGTTTTGAACACTGACATTTAAAAAAAAATTATAATCATTGAACGAAAAAATCTATATTTTCATATTTTTGTCGAAAACAGAAGCACGGTTTTATTTTTTCGAAAAATTGAAATCTCTTTTCTTATCGCTTTCCCAGTAGCGTGTTTTTATTTTACATCTTTACTGAAAATTGAATTTTGTATCGAAATCCGCAGACGAGCCTACTCGAATTTTGGGTCAGTGTCACTTTGAGATTGTCAACTACCACATTCATTTTCGGGAACCTGCATAACATCTTCTAAGTAGGCGAAATTCACATTTTGTTGAATCTCTAGTTCTGTGCTACCACCCTTCAACTAGAAAAATGTCATTTGATTGTAAAAGATGTTTCAGTTAGCTGGAAACAAGAAAAGCTTTGTAAAGTAATGTTGATAGTTTTTTCCAGACAAGTAATTCAATCATTAACACAAGGAAATTATTCTTTAATTTAAATAAATTTTTGGTCGAATATGGCACAATACTTAGTTCACTTAGAAAAAGATTTTCGGTCGAAGAACAAATTATGTCTGTAATTACAGTTTGAAACATAAGGGAGGAATTTCTCGAAACAAAATAAACTTTTCCTTGATCCCATGGCAATGCTGAAATTTCTTCGATTTAAAGAAGTTTCTTTCTGGATGCATGCCAAAGTTTCAAAGGACGCTAGTACTGGAATATAAAAGTCCAAAGGTAAATTTCATTTTAGGACTGTATTATAGAAAAATGCAGCCGAAGACTACAGAAGTATGTGGCCGTTGGTTTTAATGTTTTAGGGAAGTGAAAATATCAGCTTTTTTGCTGGAGGTAGAAGAAAGTAAATGATCTCTATCCAGATATTATTATCATCCCTTCACATCTATCGATACATACATACATGCATACATACATACATACATACATACATACATACATACATACATACATACATACATACATACATACATACATACATACATACATGAATGCGCATGTATCCATGTGCATGTGTATGATACGTAGATATCATATAAAAATTCATTATTGAAAAAAGTAATCTCAGTTCTTAAAATCCAAACTTTGTTTCTTATTTAAAAAAATAACTCTGTTTCGTTAATTTACAAGCGGTCACTCCTATTCGTGCATATTTTTTGAATTATTTTGAAATCTATGTATTACCTAAATATCAATGATAAATATAAAAATTATCATCGGATGCAACTAAAGCGTGATGATGTCGATAATTTGAGATTTTGTCTTCTGACAATTGATATAATAATTTACGAAATTGCTTGTCTTTTCTCACGTTCGAAACGAGCGACGGAAGTAAATAAACAGCGTTTGAATAATATCTTACCATACAAATACTGTAGACAACAGATAGACGATCGGAAGAGATGTCGTGTGATTCCCAGCAGAGCGAAGGAGAAGATCTTTTTTTCAGAGAAAGTTTAATATCAATTTTAAAAATTCCATGAGTGAATCTAGTATTGGAAGACGTTAAAAATTCATAAAAAAAACATAAATTAAACAGCTAACAATAATTTCATTGGCCTTCATTCTTTATTGTATGAAAAAATCAAATCGAAGAAAGACTTACGACTTTGTATTTTAGACACGCGAATCATTAATATTAATTTACCTTGAAAATCTCAGATAATTCTATAACATGATATGTACATATATAACGATTTAGAACGAGTTTAAGTCAAGAAAATTGATTTTGAGGGAGCAAACTCTGTAAGCCTTCTCTATAATTTTCCTAAATGGTTGGATACGGAAACGTAGTTATCATTTTCCTAAGTAGATTTTCGATTTTGTAAGCTGTTTTGTAGGCTAAGCAGTACTTTCTTTTTTGACGAAATAAAAACCAAAATAAAAATATCAGACATTATGATTTTGCTTTCTTTTTACATATTGCATATTTAACAAAATACAAGAATTTTCAACCCGAATGTTAAATTTTCAAATAAAAAAATTAGCTTTCCACGCAAAATAAAATAATAAAATTTTTGGCTGAAACATTGTTTGTTATGAAAAAATAACTTTTCAACAAAATAATCAAATATTCAATCACCGATGAATCTTCAACTAAAATGGTGAATCTTTCACCAGGAAAATTGAATGTTAATAATGTAGTTCGAATCTTAATCAAGTAGTATAATTTTCAACCAAGACAGATTTTCATTTTAAATCAACAGCAGTTAGTTTTTTCACTAAACTGGATGGCTTGTTCACCGAATTTTGAAATTTTGAACAAAATAGATCAGTTTTTATCCAAAAAGAATAATTCTGAAATGAAAATGTAATAGTAGAGTTGCTTTCATACAAAAATGAATTTTTAACCAAAAGCGGTTGGATTTTCTTATAAGATTATTAGATAAATTTTGTGCAGTACAAGAACTAGTGTATCTGATATAAGATGATTTAATTACATTTTTTAATCAATAATTAAAATGAATTCATCAATATCGTGTCATTTCCTCAAGAAGATATAAGCTTTAGAAGTTTTCAAATTATTCAAAATCATTTAAATTTCGAAAAATTTTCAACCAAGTGTACATTTTTGAAGATTTTAATTAGTTGGAAATTAGTTTCTCTAACTGAAAATTTCACTATTCCATTTTTTTGGTTTAAATTTGAGCTTTTCTAGTTGAAAATGCAACAAACTTTTGTGACAAATTATCTTTTAGAATTGAAAATTTAACAATTTCGATGAAAATTCGCCTTTTCGGTTATAATTCTTTTTTCGGGTAAAAGTCAAAGTATTACAATTGAATATTAGTCATTTTAGTTGAAAATTAATCTCTTTGTTCAACATTCATTTTTACCCCAAAATTTAATTTTTAGTTAAAAAAGTATATTTTAATTTCAAAATTCGTCATTTGTTAGAAATTCATCTTCTTGGTTGAAAATAAATCTTCTTAGTAAAAAATTCAATTATTCTAGTAAAAAATTCACCATTTCCGTAAAAAAACTCATCTTTCTGGTTCAAAATTCTAGTATTTCAGTTAAATATTTACAATTTTATTTGAAAACTCATCACTTTCCTTGTGTGATTAAACATTTATTTTTGTTAACTTGAAATTTCATGATTTATTTTTTGGTGCACAATTCATCATTTGTAATAAGAATTATTATCCTGAACCCGAAAAACAGGTTTTTGCGAATGTGTCTGGCTGTATATGTGCATGTATGCATGTATGCCTGTGAGTACGATAACTTTCGAAAGAATTTACCACTTTTTTCAAGATTGGAAAATTCTATGTACGGTGATTAGTAATGCTCGAAAATATAGTCTTCTATATTGATGCTAGATAGTTGCATTTTTTTCTAAAAAATTTAAATTCTTGTCCACTTTTTACTTAGGAGATAATAGTAATTGCAAGTTAACAAATATAATTGTTCAAACACTAATCATGGTTTATAACTATCTTCTCATAATTTTTCAGCTTTTCTTTACCTTTTTAGTTAGGAACAAATGTGGGCGTCCGCATGAAAATTGAAAAGGGTCCTTATGACCGATATGGAGTTACATGCCGAATTATATAACCGGATAAGTTCTTGGCATTTTAAGCCTAAGACGAACCCTTCAGGTTTAAAAACGAGTCGCCGGGACATTTTTGAAGTTGTAACATCGAAAAACCGCTTTTCAAGAAAAACGCATTTAATGCTGGCGGGAACCATAAGCGCACATGTTACACTTTCTCTTTGAAAAAGAAATATTTCCATTTCCGCTTGCTTTCAGGACATAGATATAGTGTAAATAATCCAACATAGGTATCAATATTATTCTCCACTGGAATAAAAAAAAAATCTTTACCCTGACTTAGAAAAATTCGTCATGCGGACGCCCACAAACGATAAATATTAATATTACTTTAAACAGAAAGGCTCTCGAAAAAAATTTATATTTAATATCACAGAAAAAACAGAGGATAAACTTTACATTCGACCTTTTTCGATAGAAAAAATTATGAGAGTTATAGCATTTACAAAATTCAAAAAACAAAAATGAAAATTTTAACCAAGCAAAGCACGTTATAAAAAAGGGCAAGAAAAGAGAAACGTTGATTTTTGGAAGTCCTACAAGATTATCATGACAACTTTCAAATTTTATTTGGAAAATCGCAAATTAAAATTTTGATCACACAAAAAAATAATAAAAAATAAAAAATTCCATTTTGCGATAAAACTATGCAAGGTACGAAAAATGATGAGAGAAGAAGGCGTAGTTTTTGTTTCTGAATCAAAAAATATCTAAAAATTTGCTATAAACTTTTGTCATAAGAATACATCAGAAATAAAAAAATTAAAGTTTCGATAAAAGGACACTAGTTACAATAAGATTTTCTTTAACAGAATTTTTCGCTTAAATTGTATCTACAAATTTTCACTGAACAACTTTGCGCTAGGATGCGTGTTTCTGGTTTGAATCGTGAAAAATATCATTGAAAATGAAGAAATTAAATTCATGAAAAAAAGACACATATTGCAATAAAATGTTTAATAACAAAATTTTTCTTTGTTTTATAATAGAATAAGGACTTCTTCAAATTATAGAAACAAGAAAATGAAAATACGTCTGTCTTAACAACAATGCATATTATCAATTAAAATATTATAATATTTGAATAAGCAATCCCAGATCGAAGTATTATAAATCTGATGTAGCAGTGTTAAATATAATGTAGAAAAGTTGGCATTTTGGAGCCAAAGGAGCCTGAAAAAAAAGAATTCCCAATGACCAAATTACAGATCTCGATGTTTTGATCTTTAGGTTTGAAAAGTCTGCGCAGAAATGTGGTTGAAGTACAAATGCCGAGCGTGTAGTGCGAGGTAAATAAATTATCGAGCACAAAGCGTGAGATAAATACATTATCCAGGGTGAAGCCAGTGGCGTAATCCTAAAAAAAAGTGGCCTGGCGGTACACACATAGAAACTTTTGAATATATACCATATATCGGTTTCGGTTTTGGCTCCTTGGGAATCGCACCAAAGGACCTATAACAAAGCTACAGAACGCGTCCTCGGATTGCGGTTAGAGGGTCCCTGTACCAAGGGTTTCTGTTGAATATGGTTACAATAATTAATAAGCAGACGCGGACAATTGTCCAGGGAAAGTTCTGGAGGAATAACCCCTAAGCGAAGGCTTTACAACCGTATCGAAAGCTCAATGACACCTGGGTGAGGTGTCTCAAACGGTGACCTGAGATACCGGGCGACATCTCAGAGTACCAGCTTTATCCTTGCACGCGGAGCTCTGCAAGGATGGACGAACCCTTTCCCTAGCGATCGAACGCGCAGAGCACCCGACAATGGGTTGGACAACCATGCCGATCATCCCAGAGTTCGGGGTGCTGAAAATAATTTAGATGGAAACACGACGACGAACCGGCGAAACGCCCACATTGAGTGAACGGATCACGTTAAGAATGACGTGCATTATCCCTGTCCGCGGAGGCTTTATGGCGCATATGCACGCTCTGTGGTGCGGAAAACTCCCAGAGCTTCAGCACATTTCGCATTTGTCTTTGCGAAATCAAGCCGACTAACTCCGCAAAAATGGATATGTACGCGGAGCGCTTCCCCAACCGCTGCTTGATCAAGCTGCAGATGAAGATGAAGCGACATTAAAAATAACCGCAGAAAGCAGGCACCTTCTGAGAGATGCTCGCAATTTCAGTACAAGGAGGAACATCAACATGCAAGTTCCTCTTAAGCCCGAAGATCTGGCTGAAATAGATGCCTCCCTTCGTAGAGATATCTCGCAAGAGTCTGACCTCTGGACCATCAATTGCTCAGTTTATGGTGCTGCGAGAGCTTTGGCTGATTCAAATCGAAGGCTAAAACCGACGATGGATCAAAAGACCAAAAGAAGCTTGCATCAACTGAATAAGAAAATTGGATGGGCAAGACAGAATGCGTCTCGTGTTCAATGTGTGATTGACTACATAACATCTGGTAGATCGTTTACGGAAAGGGTTCGAAAGTTCGCCCAAGACCTAAGGATCTTGAATCACACACTAAATAAGTCAAAGCTGCTGACAATCAAGTAGCTCTACAACGATGGACGAACCCTTTCCCTAGCTGCTCGTGGGAACAACAATGACACCACCGAAACACCAAAATGTTGTAGATGCGGTTCAAAACGATCGAAAGCGCAGAGCACCCAACAATGGGTCAGCAAACAATGCCGATCATCCTAGAGTTCGGGGCGCTGAAAATAATTTAGACGGAAACACGACAACGAACCGTCGAAACGCCCACATTGAGTGGACGGATCAACTTAAGAATGACGTGATAGACTGCTACGATCCCAGCATTATCCCTGTTCGTGGAGGCTTTATGGCGCGTATGCACACTCTGTGGTGCCAGAAACACCCAGAGATTCAGCACGTTTCGCATCACTCTTTGCGAAATCAAGCCGACAACCTCCGGAAAAATGGATATGTATGCGGAGCGCTTCCCCAATCGCTGCTTGATAAAGCTGCAGATGAAGATGAAGAAACGACAGTAAGACCAACCGCAGAAAGCAGGCACCTTCTGAAAGATGATCGCAATTTCAGTACAAGGAGGAATATCAACATGCTCAGTTTACGGTGCTGCGAGAGCTTTGGCTGATTCAAATCGAAGGCTAAAACCGACGATGGCTCAAAAGACTAAAAAACGCTTGCATCAACTGAACAAGAAGGTTGGATGGGCAAGACAGAATGCGTCCCGTGTCCAGTGTGTGATTGACTACATAAAATCTGGTACACCGTTCACGAAAAGGGTTCGAAAGTTCGCCAAAGAACTAAGGATCTTAGATCACACACTAAACAAGTCAAAGCTGCTGACAATCAAGCAGCATATTGTTGACAAAATACGGCTGTTACCTGACGCAAGGAGGAGAATACAGAAGAGGTAGAGATGAGTCAGGGAGAATCAACAGTTTCTTGCTGACCCATCGCGCCTCTTCAGCGATCTCCCTGTTTTTGTAAAGAATCCACCCAAGCCCAAGGAGGTAGAGACTTTTTGGAGAGAGGTGTACATGATCCTGAAAATACTAGAGTTGAAAGAAGATACTGGCAATATGATCCGCTTCAAGGAGTTTTGCGACAACCTCATAAAATCTGAGGAGGAATGTCCATCAGTCACTGCCGAAGAGGTGAACGAAGAACTTTTCCACTGCTGGACCAGATTGTATCAAGAACTTTTGGTGGAAGAAGTTGACTTTTATATACCAACATTTGTCCCGCATATTCACTTCATATTTAAAGTCGGAGACGCCCATTTCGCAGTGGCTGGAGTTAAAACGCACTATACTCCTGCCGAATAAACGCAACTTGTCCAACCTCGAGAATTACAGGACAATAACTTGTTTGAACACACTGTATAACATCTTCACAGCTGTCCTAAACAACAGGATTGTTCGACGAATTGAGCCTGTATGGCGAGGGATGTACGAATAACGTGTCTCGAACAAAGGTGTTGCAGGCTGTCGAGAGAATCTGCTAATTGACAGGTGTTTCTGTAAAGACGCTGCAGCCCACCAGAGCGTCCTGACAATGGCCTGGATTGACTACCGGAAAGCTTTCAATTCAACCTCTCATAGACTTATGACCTGTCTGTTGGAAAGCTTGAAGGTACATCCACACATAGTCAGATGTATAGAGAGATTGATGCCTCTTTGGAAAACTAGATTTACTGTCTTGTATAGAAATTATCGTTATACAACGAACAACGTCACTTTCGAGAGGGGAGTCTTTCAAGGTGATACCATGAGCCCTTTGCACAGGAGAGATAGGGATAGACGTTGGTTTGGACAAGTGTGTAAAAATTCATCTGGAGAAAGCAAAGACTACTGGCGTTCCCAAGGACCCTGAGCTTGTGGATATAAATGTTATTAGACATCTCAATATTGGAGAGACCTATAAATGCCTGGGCGTGCCTCAAAGCCGCATTCAAGACGTAACATTAGTGAAGGAGTCTCTCCGAAGCAGATACAAGCATCTTCTTCGACAGATTTGGTCTTCCAATCTGTCGGCGTTGAACAAGGTATCTGCGACGAACATGATTGCCGTCCCGGTTCTACTCTACTCGTTTGGGGTGGTTCAATGGCCGAAGAACGAGCTTGAGGACCTTGGTGACACCATACGTAAGATCATGCATATGCATAAAAGCTTGCACGTTAATTCGTCAGTTCTGCGATTATACATTTCACGCCGTCAAGGCCGACGCGGACTTCTGAATCTCCGGTGTCACCATAACAGAATTGTTCTAAGTACATCTTACATCGTTGCAAATGGCAGAGATCCGCTCCTAAAAATGGTTAGGAATCACGAGATGATTGGCGAGGGAGCGTTCCTTTACAAAGCCGTGGAGTAAGCGGTCGAGACTCTTGGCCTGAATTTTAACATCAGAAGTGAGGAAAGTGCATTACTCCATCTAGATGCTTCACGTCTAAAAGCCGAAGTAAAGAAAGCAGTGATTGGAAAGTTTCTCCAACAGCCACTCGACAAGCATATGCACGGAAACTTTCACAGAAATGTAGAAAAACAGTCCTTGTCGATGGAGCAAACTTTTGCTTTCCTCAAATCATCAGGACTCAATTCAGGTACAGAGGGCTTCATTTTCGCATGCCAGGGCGGTGTAATCTCCACCTTAGCATACCGCGCCCGCATTTTATGTCAAGAAGTCCCCAGTGATAGGTGCAGAGCGTGTCATGCACACGCTGAGTACCTAGAACACATATCGGGGTGTCCGACCCACGCAGGAATAACGTATAGACATAATGCGGCCGAACGCTCCAAGGGATATATCACTGGTTCGTAACCTTAAAGCCATACCCGCGTGCCAAAAATATGCCAAGGCACTTGCGAGATGGATGTAGAAAGCTGTCATCCTTGGGTCTCTTCGTGTCCTCAAGACACATGAGGGTTTCGCCGGCTTGTCGTTGTGATTTCGTCGTGCCCTGTGACCACCCATCTCAAGGATGTGAGACGTGGCCATAGGTGTATTTTAACGCGGTTCTAATGGGGGCTATTGACTCTTAGTGGTTCATATATTGTATATGAAGTAAGCGACGGCGATACCACGCTGAAAACACCAGTTCCCGTAAGATCACTGAAGTTAAGCAGCGTTGGGCGCGGTTAGTACTTGGATGGGTGACCGTTCGGGGAATACTGCGTGTTGTTGACCTGTCGTGGGTGTGGTGGACCCACACTGGTAGTATTTATCCACCTAGAAACACTACCCGAATCGGGTAGTGAGGCAATGAACTTTCGAGTTCGAAATGCTAATCAATTTTTATTTTTTTTTATATGAAGTAAGCGACTATTTTTTCTAATAGTGAATCGAGAAAGACAAATTAATTACAAGAAAGTTAAATTTTCAAGAAAAAAGTTCACCTTCAATCAAGAAACATGACTTTTTTCAATTAAAGATGAATTTTTAATCCAAAGGAATGAATTTTAATTTGAAAAGTTGAATTTTGCACCAAAAATGATGACTCATACATAGATAAATTTTCAACAAAATAATTTGATTTTATATCCACAAAGACGAATTTTCAACAAAAGATATGAATTGTCTAAAAAAGAGTTGAATTCTCCATTAACAATGAAAAAATTTTCAACCAAAAATAGAATAGTTAAATGTTCAGTTGAAGAAATTATTTGTTTGCAAAAAAGAAACTAATTTTCAACAAATTAGTGAAATTTTCAAATCAGAAAAGTAAATCTTATAAATAAAATGAATTTTTAATAAAGTAGTTAAAATTTCCACCAAGTAGTTGAGTTTTTAACTGAAAAGATAAATTTCTCATGAAATATTTAATTTTTCTAACAAAAAAATGAATGGTCCACCTATTAAAATAATTTTTACCAAGAAAGTAGAATTTTCAACAATAGACATGAATTTTCTACAAAACCATTAAATTAACTTTCCACCCGAAAATTTGAGTTTTTAAAAAATATTTAATTTACAACGAAATATTTGAATTTTCTTATGAATATTCAACCAAAATAAAAGTATTTCAACTTTCAACCAAGCAATTGAATTTTATTCAACGAAAAGCGATAAATTTTTAAGTAAAATGATGAATCTTCCAGAAGAATCTAATGAATTTTCAATATAAGCATTGAAGCAAGTATTTGAATTCTCAATCAACTAGGAAGATGTATTTTTTATCAAGAAGATCAACAG
Source organism: Andricus quercusramuli (assembly GCA_932178445.1). Taxonomy (NCBI): domain Eukaryota; kingdom Metazoa; phylum Arthropoda; class Insecta; order Hymenoptera; family Cynipidae; genus Andricus; species Andricus quercusramuli. The sequence continues at coordinate 469,411 of CAKNXH010000180.1, forward strand.
AAAAGATAATTTCTTAAAATAAAATATAAATTTTAAAACCAAACATGGAATAGTTACATTTTGAGGTCAGAAAATTAATTTTGAACAAAAAACGCGTTTTTAACCAAACATAAATATTTTCAACCAAGGACATGAATTTTTGGCTGAAGTGATGAATCCTCCCCAAAAAACTGGATTTTTATTCAAGAAGTTCTAGTTTCAACCGAAAAAGGTTAATTATTACCAATGAAAAATATAACAGTTGATATTTCAAACAAGAAAGATTGAATAAATTCAAAATATTTTAGAGAACTCAAAAGAATTCGATAGAATTCAGAGAATTTGAAAGAATTTAGAGAATAAAAAGGCATGGATAAATTCTGACTAATTCATGGTGTGTTGTACAAATTCTAAAAGAAAAATTTTCAAACAATAAAAGAATTCAGTGGTCTCATGTGAACTATCAGTATTAAATCATTAGCAGAAATTATTTTTTAATTCAGTGAAAAGTATTTCCTGAATCTTTTATATTTGAAGAAAATTCAGATCAAAATCCGCACGTGTGTTAACAACATGATTCAAGAAAACAAAAATTAAATAAGAAAACATTGTGAACATTTCAAAACCATTAAAAATGTAAGGTGTTCTCTTCAAAAGTACACAATGAATAGCTAATCTCGAGAAATCGGAAAACAATAAAGGAATTGAAACGTTACAAATGCAACTTTTGATTTTTTATTCTTCAGAATAGAATTATTCTAGAAATGATAAAAATTTACGAAAATATGATGTTATGGGAAATGAACTTTGATGACTGTTTAATTATATTAAAATCTTTGATTTGTTGGGGCAGATATTTGAACATCCCGGTGCTTTTAGGTTTGCAAAAATTCCCGACCATTTCCAAGTTTCTCGATCCAGGTAGTTCCCTGATTTTCACAGAATGCGGACTAACTAAAAAATTATTATTTGCGGCACTAATTTTCATATTATTTTCACATTGTCACACTAATTTTTATAATAGAAATTTTGATGGTCAAAAGATAGAAGAGGTTTATGAATTTTTAATGTAAAACATGCATTGAGAAAAAAATAAAAGCGTAACAAATAAAATCTTCTATGAGTGCGTCGCTCGTTCCGTGTTCACAAAGCTTTTGATATCTAATCCAAATGATAACATTTTTATTTAAATTCTGCAAATTTTTAAATTATGAGGATATGCGTTAAAAAATTCAATAATAACAATATCATTAGTAATTTTGTGCACAACTATATCGTGGATTCCGCGTCCTTCTGAAAGAACAACATTCAGGTATCAACTAAACCAAAGAAAATAATACAATTTTTTTCTTATTCTATTTATAGATCTTGCTTTTTCGCAATTTTTGTTACTTGCATTAGAAATAATTTCTTCAAAACTTAAAGAAACTTGAAATCTATGTTAAAGATTGTGTGAAAATTACAACAAAAAAATAATATATTTTGAATTAAATGACAGCGTAGCGCATACATTTATGAAAAAATTACTATCGAATACAATTATCTATTTTTTCCATATTTTGTAATGCATGTACTTATAGTTGTCTTATAATCATTAGAATCATATAATTTTACATAGTGTCTGCGCCAGGGCTGAAAAATTATTTAACAAAAATCCTCTTATAGAAAGGCACGTGTTATTTGACAAAGAAATACGTCATTCTCACTTTAAACAAGGCTATTGCACGAGGCACCAATATTTGTTCAATACTCGTGAAACGAGCTGCCACATATTACCTGAAACTATTCTTTATCACCCTCCCCCCAGCGCGCAATATAAATAATTAAAGCCTCGACAAGAATACATTTTTTCGACCCACAGCTCATATATTTAAGTTTATAAAGTATGTCATCTATAAAATGCGTCACGTGAATTTTAGGTACTTAGAAACTCATATCATTTTCATTCCAGGTTTGAAGAATTAAATTTAATTAAAAATGGTGAAAAGCCACAACTTTCCTATTCAAGTCTCTCAAAGCTGAAAGAATTTTCATTTTGTAGAATGCAGAAATGAAGTATTTGAAGTTCTGCACATTTAAGATCAATAAGAACTCTTTAAATTGGAGTCGTGATAATATATGGAAAATTGAATCTAAACACTAAAAACGTCGCACTGCTCTCACCCAGGGCGAAACTTGAAATTTACTTATTGGGTGATTTTTCTGAAAAATGTATACAGAATGGGTAGTTTTTCTCCAGGACCCTGACGACTATTCTTTTTCTTTTGAGCACTTGATTTCAGACCAGGCACCTCCTTCCCCTGCCGATTTTCCTGAAGAAACCGCTATTTTTACTCAGAATGTTGCTTTTAACAATGAAAATTTTAAACAAATTTAAATTTGTTACACAGTCATGGGAGTAATATCTGAGTGGCTTAGATATTTAATAATAAGTGACAAAGTGGAACAATTAAAAAAAACGAGTTTTCTACCTCTATTTTAGAAAAATTTACAACTATATAATAATTCATTGTTTCACAATTGGTAAATTCTTTAAAGTAAAATGTGTTTTCCTATAAATGACTATGGTCTTAATAAGCTTAAGAAAGTTTCTGTCGGTGAGTTACTACGGGGGAAAATTATTTAAAGAAGTAAGAAAAATTGTTCAAACAATTAAAAATAAGTTTTTAAATTCTTGAAAGTTCTTGAAAGACAAGTTCTCTTGTAGAATCAGAATAATGTATGACAAGAAAGAGAATGAAAAATCTTATATATGTATCATTTTTGCGCTAAATTCTCAATTTCAGATTTTTGAGGAATTTTTTTGATTCTATAAGGGGGTCGAGGGAGAAAGAGCATCAAAATTCAAAGAAATGCAGCAGGAGCCTTCGCTGGAGGCTTACCAGTAAATTTTAATATTCTCCCGCAAACTGAGTTCAAACCCAGATAAGTTAATCACATTTTTCAGAAAACAAACATTTTCCCATGTAAATCTCATGGGATTTCCCAGCCTCTTCAAGGGAATTTTTGCTGCAGGAACTATACATTCGGAAAGGTTGAAATCCTCTAAAATCTGTTTGAATCCAATCAAATACTTTCAAATTTCATATAATCTGATGAAAACCCCTGAAGTATTGAAAATCCTGAAATTAAAAATTACTTGGAAAATTTCTAAAACTTTCCATCGAAGGATATAGTCTGTTTCATTCTTACAACATATTTAGTAGAATTTAGATTAGTTTTTCCATGTAAGAAGGGGCTTCCCGTCAAATGAAAAAAATTATATTCTAAACTGTGATCTCCTTCTGAGATATTTGTATTTCATTAGTACAATATGCAGTTTCAAGGAAGAGAATATCTTACTGAAAGAACTATTCTGAATTCTGCAAAATATGCTGTGAGAAGTAAAAATATGAATATCATTTGAAAATATTCCAAATTATTTCATAAGATTTTAAAGAATTACGATGTATGCGATGAAATTACGATGGATTTTGGAAGAATTTTATAAGATTTTATTATTATCAGGAAGTTTTTTGCCAAGGTATGTCGTCTCATAACATCATAGTGGGGGCTAACATAGTTTGCTCACAATACAATTAATTCTGTTGACGATGTTGTAAAATTATCTCAGATTCTCAAGGTGTACTAATATGAATGATACACGTGTCTAGAATTCGAAGCCTTGAGGTCTCTCTTAAACTTGATTTTCTTTATAATAGTAAATTATGTACAATAATGGAATATTTTTAGTTAATTTATCTTTTTTTAAATTTGAATTTGAGTTTCACATTGTTCATCATACCTTGATTTAAATTTCATAATTTGTTAAAAGTTATATTTATTGATTATATTTCGTAGGCTAATCAAGAGGTTTATTGTATCGTTGTCACTCAATTCCTACAATAAATTTGGCTTATAAAACTATTCACCTAAATATGAAATTGTAAAGACTGTTGAGTACTGTAAAAACTGTTGAAAAATCGCCAAACACGCGATTTCCGCTAAAAAAATTGGTTAATTTTTTATTGTTAAATAGAAACAAATTGTTGAAAAAAACTCTTCCTGATTACCTGTTGAATTATGTGTAGAAAATACAAAATATAAAATACAAAATAATACAATACAATACAAAATACAAAAATAAAAAATTAAGCATCAATAAACGTGCACAATTCTTTATACATGAACAGAATCAGGAATGCCGGGTTCGTAGAGTGAAATGCTTTCACTCAGGAATCCAGGATATCTAAAGCGTCTTCTTGCGCTTAACACGCTATATCTTCCTTAGAAAAAAATACGGTCAAACAATTTGTTCTAAAAAACCCTACCCCCCCCCATCCCCCCACCCCGCCCGCCCTTATGTCATAAAATAGCCTGAGATTCTCAAGTTAAACTGATAATGATAAGACACATTTCTAAAATACGAAGCCCCACGTCTTTCTTCGATTTGACGTATTTTTTTTACATAATAGCACTTGCTACAGTGTTTGGAACCATAAGAACAATCACACTGTCTGTATAAATAGAATTTTCCAGACTTGGAATTGTGATAAGAAAACTAGTTTTCAATGATACAAACCAGAAAAAATATTCTTATAATTATTGCTACCATAAAATATTACTTTCAATGACAACATCCTAGATTCGTATGTTTTACATTTATCTCAACAGCATCAAGTTATGCAATTCAAAAGCAGACCACGCAAAAAATAATACCATAAAAAGATATTTATAGTTTTGAAAGTGTATTGCTCACAAATGAATCTATTTTTTATCTTTATCCGCTTCACTTTCTCATAATTTTATATGAACTCTTATATTCTTATCGAGACGTCTTTCAGCAAACTGGCATACATCCCGAAAATAAGTTCTTTAAATCAAACGAATATCAATTCAGTTTTCCGCCAATCGACATAATTATTTTACAAAATTGTTTATCTTCTTTCCCGTTAAAAACGATTGATGAAATTATATGAACAGCGTTTGCATGGGTTTAGGGCCCAAAACACACCCAACATGATTAAAACTATTAATTGAGGTTCGTTTCCGAAAAATACCCTCAAGTTATAAAAAACAGCACAACCTCCGGTATAATGTTACTATTTTCATTTACCATTTTCACGAAAATTAAAGTTAACTAAAAGTTGTGATCGTTTTCGCTTTATTCAAGTCAAAATGTATGCTTTAATAAAATTGCACCGCAGTGGGCACAGGATATTATTTTCAACCATTTGAAATCGATTTTCAAAAATCGATTGTCGAAGAAAAGTTCAAAGAAGCCCCTCTAAAGCATGCATTTTAAACAATATTCATATTTTAGATTTTTGTTGGCATTTTCCGGGCACAATACAAAGTGATTGGTGGGAGGATTCAAAATAAAAAGGTGTTGGGTGGAAATTATTTCTTGATTTTTTTTCAGGAAGCGACTGAAACTGAATTTATAAAAAGTTAACAACAAATAGTTGTGATCCTTTTTTCGACTAGCTTTGTCTAGCGAGACGCGAATTCGTTTTCGCTTTAGATCTTTTGGCAAGCCATGCTTCGAACTGTTCTATGCCCTTGATAAAGTGGTCGCCGAGTGCGTCACTGGTTTAATGATATACATGCGAATAATTAGAGATTAATATCAAAAATAAAATTGAAAATACATTAGTTTTAATAAAAAATTTGAAGTAAATTATTCTTTTAATTTCCAAAATGAATGTGCGCATGCTCACCCGCACACAGCACATGCCTGCCAGATTCCATATAGATGCAATCAAAATTTTAATTCAGTCATACGATTTCGGAAAGTTTGAGGTGCAGCTCAGGTTTGCAAAAGTTTTTGTAGTCTCCGTATTATTTGCAATTGCGTATTATACGTGAACGCGCGATGGCCCCTCCCAGTGCAGCCTGGTTTTACTTTGAAAAAATCAGTGATAATAAGGTGCGATTTTTTAAGTATCTAGCAGTCTTCAGCTGGTGCCGCAGTACAACATCACTTGCAAAACATTTAAACAATGTGGATCACATAGAGTTTAATGCTTCGACTTCGACTAAGAGGAAGAGATTCGCGAGTTCCATTAGTTCAAGTAATAGTTTGATTCCGATTTCGGACCCTGATGATGAAATCCTTGAAACCGATGAAACATGTGAAGCTAATAAGGCCTTTCCTTCGGGTTCTCCTTGAGTTGAGTTTTTCCCATCAATCATTTATGATATTTTTATTATTATTTCTGTTATTTTGATACTATTCTCAAAATTCTCCAAAATTCAAATACACATTCAATTGTATCAAAAATCGTATGAATTCATGTATTTTATAGATAAGTTATTTAATTAAATTTTACAATTTACTGCAGGCGGAGGACAAAAGTACAACGAAATCACCAATGCATATTCACATATTCACAGTATGTGAACCCCCTATATATAAGCCTTCATCTAAAAAAAAAAATCACCAGAATGATAGATGCGAAATACAAACTTTTGCAAGGGAAAATAAAGGCAATTCTTGCCACTGAGAAAAACTTGATCCTGGCCACAGTTATCTGGACGTAGTCAATGACTACGAAGGGTTTTTCAGGAATCACAGTACACTATTTGGATAAAATGTTCGTTTTTTTATAGATCATTATGTATGTATCTCAACAATTTGAAGAAACATTATAATTTACCTATCAATTTCTTTCAGATACTGAAATGAAGTCAGTTACGATTGGAGCGAAACCTATGCATCAAAAGAAGACAATTGAAAACTTGTCATCTCCTTACAGAAATTATTTCAGATTGGGTCATACTCCCTGAGAATGTGAAGGCTGTAGTCACGGACAATAGGGTTAACACCGTCGGCGCTTGCAGAAGGATTTTTGGTGCAGAGAAACACATCGCCGGCTTCGCACATAATCTCAACATCGTGGCAATGAATGCCCTTGGGTTGAATCAAAAGAGTAAAGATGGTGCGCTTTCGGTAACAGAACCCGACAACAGCGATGAGGATCAGATTGACGACGACAGTGAATGCGATGATGTTGAACCAGGGCTACCTACGATCAAGCCATTGGTGGACACTTTAAAACAAATAAAAAAGATTGTGCGGCTCAGGTGGTTCGGTAACGTATCCAGGTTGTCCCAGATGGAAATTGATAACTGCGGCGAGTGCATCAGCCTCTAATTTTCGGGCGTAAGCACGACATTAGCGAAGACCCGGCCTTTTTTCTCTCATGAATGGCGGAACATTATTTCGTCGAATTAGAACTTGTGACCAAGAGATTTCATGAAGAGGTAATGGTATGGTTAGGAGGGGCATCATGATGGCTCTTTGACTTTTCCGCTGGTTCTAACTGCGAGGTTGCTGCCGACAGTTCTAATGGCAATATTCGCCACCGAACCGTGATGTTTGTTCGCGGTTCGGGGTGGGGGGTTCAGAGAGAAATAAAATAGTATTAGCGTAGAGACTCTCAAACTCCCATGGTAGTTTTAGCGACGAGGTGCACCGCCGAACCCTGACATTCTGGATTGAAGGGTGAAGAAAAAAAGGAAAAATAGAAAAATGTCAAGATAAATCAAAATAATAATACGGATAGCTTATTACACACGACAATTAGCTGTATTCTGTAATAAAAGAAAGAAACCTTTGAATACAGGAACTCAATAAGGATGATAGCCATACACACACGAACTTGAGAAACAGAAAGGCATGTCTGCTTCCATAAAAGATCGTAAAGCGCTTAAGAGCGACTGACTGTACGTCTGTTGCACACAGGCAGCTCTTCGTTCGAAGGTCTCTCGGCACAGGAAGAGGATAGGTCCCTGTTGGCTGATTACTTTGTGCGTCTACTCTTCGAACTTAAATTTTAAATTACCTTGTAGCAAATCTTCAAAATTAAGAATTAAGATTTTTTGAAATGTATTTAATGTTGTTCGTAAAAATAGTAATTAGGACTATTTGGAGAGAATCAATTCCAAACAGATTGGAATTGCGGTACTTTATTCAAGTTTTATAGAGATATCTTACAATTCGTCGTCTCATGCGAACAGACTGCTGCACTACCACATTTATACATTAGGTACAATGTTCCAAAAGCTAGAGCTGAATATCCTAAATAATGTAACCAATCTAAACCTGTTTCTTTCCAAGTCTTTAAACGTCTGTGTGTGGCAATGTTTGCTAATATATTCTCCGTATCGTCGAGGCTAAGTCATACTTGTCTATAAGGTCATTATGAGATATTTGATTAAGCAGTTGAATTATTTATTACGTAAGACAAGGGTATCATTTTGGTCAAAGTTCGCATTGTAGGTTACATTGGACCATTCGTAAAAGTGCTGTTCTATTTCAATATTTAAATCTAATATGTCGTAATTATTATATATCTTACAGTTTTTACCTACTATCAAAATGAGTGGAACTATTTCTTTAGTTTCAACGAAATCTTCAAATGAGAAGTCTAAAGTTAAATTGTCCATATGTATCATAATGTAACCGTGGAGTATTGATATAAATGCATCAATGTGCAGTAAGCAAGGTGAGTGATTACAGTTTAAATTGTCATATCCTGAAAATGCTGGACTCACAGATGTTTGTATTAATTAGCTTAATATTAGGTTGTTGACGTTTACAAATTTGTATTCTGCTACCCTGTCTACAATTCTGAAGAATCAAGGTATCGGTAGGGATATGGGAGGCTCTAAACTTTACCACATAGTCGTAATTTGGTGATATGGACATATAGACGTTGTGAATATTTTCAGGTATTGGAATAATATGTTGAAGGGAGCCTTTTTCTTTCTCTAGGACTAGGATCAGGATCACGTATGTCAAAAGACCTCTTACGATAGCAACATTAATTATGCTGATGTCGATTAAGTGTATCTAATTATCTTCCATGTTATCAAAATGATAACGAGTTCTGTGCATGATCACAAACTCTTGGATGGTGTTCTTCATTATCGCCGGCGTCAAGATCTGAGGGTGCACAATAATAGCACAATAATACCTTAGTAGGTAAATAATACCTTAATAAGCTTTTTATTCTAATTCTGGGTCATCATCGGTTTCCGTTTCAGCCTCTATTTCGGTCTCTGTTTTCTCTTCAGTTAAATTCTCGTTCGAAGTAACGTCAGGATTTGATATGGCTTCTTCTGAAATGTCATTTACTGGAAAGAGTCTGGAAAAGCAATTGGCAACTTTATTCCCTTTTTTTTCGCCTATTCTATTTCATATTGATATTCTCCAAATCGAAGTCTCCAACTTTGTTTAAAGTTCGGGAAGCGAAAAGACAAGAATGTCCATCTTGAGATAATACGGCTGCTAAGCCTGGGTATGAAGCGTATGTTGCAAGTGTGAGTTGCTGGTTAAAATCAGCGAATCGAATAAATGGTGCTGATATCAAGGTTGATTTTAAATCAAAGAATTTTTTCTCACAGTCAGATGTCAAGGCAAAGATAGTTTCCTTTTCATTTAATTTAGTTAAAGGTCTGGCTATAATAGAGAAGTTCTTTATGAATTTTCTAATAGTAACTGGCCAGTCCAGGGAACGATTGTACATCTTTTACTGCATTTAATTTCTTAAAATCTTCAATTGCTTCAATCTTAACAGGATTAGGTTTAACTCCTTCTGCTGTGAAGAGATCCCCTGAATATTCAAGTTTAGGTTTTAAGAATTCACATTTTGTTGTTTCAAGGCGTAGTCCTAATTCTTCAATTCTTTGGAAGACTAATTGTAAGTTACTGTTGTGTTTCCCAAGAGTACTGTCAAAGACAACAATGTCATCGATGTATGCAAAACAATTCTTTCCGATTAGGCCTCGAAAAGCGTTGTCCATCATACGTTAAAATGTTGCAGGGTCTTCCTTCATACCGAAAGGCATTCTGCTGTACTCCAAGTGCCCTCTGTCTGTTGAAAATGCAGTTACTCTTTTGCTTGATTCGGCCATTGCAATTTGGTGAAAGCCAGCACTAAGGTCAAGGGCTGAAAAGATCTTTGCTCGTCCTAATTGGTCAAGGATGTCGTCGATTACTGGTAAAGGATATGCGTTTCGATCCGTGTCTTTGTTCAGCTGTCCATAATCTATATCTACTCTAATTCTTTTTCAAGGATGAGTTTACTTTATTATCAGTTAATGGATATCAGAAAGGTTCCACCGAAGATTGTACATAGTTGTAGTTAAGTATTGAAAATTTTTAATATTGTTTTCAATTGTTTTTAACTATACCTACGGGAGATGAATCCCAGTGAAAACTATTATATTTATTCTACATTTTAAAAAAAGTATCAGAGCCTTGTGGCATGTTGAATTATAGTGACATGACTGCGAATTTTCGTGAAATTAAAATGGGGTTAGTTTCGCGTAATATATACTTATATACGTCCTAAGCCCGGAAGATTCAAATTTTTTGAATGTTTGTGCAATTAAATGATTGCATGTGGTACTTAATTCTTGAATGTCTGATCTAATGTTAGTAGAGTTGTTATCTCTTTGTATATGCAAAAGCAAATCTTATTCAGTCAAACTAATATACTATCGAACCCATAGCATCACTTTCGAGTCGAAATGAATCATTATTGTTTCATTTAATATTCATTTGAATCAACAGTATCTGCTTTTGGACGAGCGTGAAAGCGCGTACTTTTGATTTAATTGCATTTTTTCTCAGTGTACACGTACTCTATCAATCTTTGCATATGCTCTAAAACTTATTTTTTGTTTCATTATTATTTATTTATAGATCAAAATTATAATTTATAAAGGGGCGTGCAAAAGAACCCCACCCGCGCGGGCCGGTTTAGGTTTGAATTATTGAACATTTTACTAATTCAAATAGTAATTGAGTGTTTGAATAATCGAATAGTCATACTTTACCGAAATTATAAATGTGTAAAAGTGAAGTGCTGACTCAACGTGTATCAAGTGCTGTTTAAAGAATCACTATACATAATACCATGCAGATAAAACATTAGGCTCTTCTAGATTACCTACGTTTGTTTGCAAAATGAAATTTTTTATTCTTCATTATTTTTTGTGAGATACAAATTTGAATTTCCGATTTTCCAGCAAAATTTAAAAAGTTGTCATGAAAATCTTGTAGGACTCTCAAAAGTCAACGGTTTTCTTTTCTCGCCGATTTGTAAATCGTGCGTTTAAAAAATGTTCATTTTAGTTTTTTGAGTTCTGTAAATGCTTCATTTCTAATAATTTTTTGTTATCGAAAAAGGTCATGAGGATGAATTATTAAACTTTTTAAGCACGACGAATAGCCAAACATAGAATTCTTAAACCTTAAAAGAAGCGGCCTCTCAATTTTAAAAATGCTATATTTTTTTGAATTTTCCATGAAAATTGCTGGCTAATGAACTCAATCTGTTGAAAATTCTTCCGAAAGTTATCGTGCTAGCAGACTAAAAAACTAGATACACATATACACATTCGCGAAAACCGGTTTTTTGGGATTAGGCGGTCTTGAAATGAGATTGAATAATTAATTATAATTAATAATATAAAATTATCAATTATTCCTAATGACGTCGCCAAATGTTTATCGAGTGAGCGAGATTGAATTTGCAGCTAGTTTCCCCTGTTTTCAAGAATTAATTTTTGTATGGAAGTAGCCCCACTATTATATCTTCATTTCAGAATTACTCTTTCTGGATGAAAACTGAATTATTTTCTGAAAATGTAAGTATTCGGTGAACATGCCATCTATTTTAGTTGAAGAATCAACTGCTTTTGATTTAAAATAAAAATCTTCCGTGCCTGAAATATCAACTATTACATTTTTATTTGAGAATTCATCTTCCTTTTTTGAAATTATACTACTTGATTGAAATTCGAACTACATTATTAACATTCAATTTTCGTGGTGAAAGATTCATAACTTTAGTTGAAGATTCATCTCTGATTGCAAATTTAATTATTTGGTTGAAAAGTCGTTTCTCTATAACAAATAATTTTTCAACTAAAAATTTTAATATTCCATTTTTCGAGGAAAGCTGATTTCTTTGTCTGAAAATTCTAGAATCGGGTTGAAAACTCTTGTATTTTGTTAAAATTTCGTCTTTTTTGGAATAAAATTAATCTTGCTCAATTCCTCTATTCTCGTCATATTCTTAAATCAAGTTGAGTTATATCGAACCTTTTGCAGTTGAGTAAAGTTTTGAATTATTTGAACCAGAGCTGAAAATGAAAAAGTGTTCTTAATTTAAGTAAATAAAATACTGAATTAAAATTAAAATAAAAGAGAAAGAGAAAAAAAATAAATTTACCAAAGTAAGAAAAAATCCGTTACAAACTCAGTTGCCAGTTTGCAGTATTCCTACCACGAAAGTTTTCGAGGATTCTATGTGCGAGGATACGTTTGAGAAGATGCAGGAAGCAACCACCAATGAGAAACTCTATTTCTGCTACTATGGAGGACCCTACAATCTTTTTGAATTTAAGCATGTACAATAATAATATTCTTTTTTAAATTTTATGTACCAAAAGTTTCTGAATAATAAGAATAAATGAACGTTGCAAAGGGAAAAACTGTTTACTTTGAATATATGCGCACCAATTCAACTTAAGCACTATTACTTAGATTTAATTTACGAATAGATGAATTCAAATTTAGCGCACTTTCTACATTGCTCGGAATGTATTTAAGACGAACTTTAACTTCCTTCTGCAAGAGAATTTCGTATGAGTAGTACTTTTTATTCTCATTTTTTGTTCTTGGAAGCTCAGATTTCCGCATATAAAATAAAAGAATCGCATATTAACTGAAAATGTGGTTTTGTTGATATTTCAAGAAACATTAAAAACTCAAATTTTCTTACTTGTACAAAATTCGAGAAATGTATTCAACTGAATTACAAAAATACAATAAGGATATGAATTATAAGGTCCAATATAGACATGTTCAACTATACAGGCAACTAACTTGAGATTACTAACTCAAGGTCGATTTTTCCCAATTTTGTCTTCAATTGTACGCAGGCTATCAAAAAATTAGAATCAAGACAGAAATTCTATTTGCAGAAAAACAAACAAAAAAACAGCAAAATTGATTCTACCTCCTTCCTCAAATCATTTTTTAGGAAGAATCTAGAACTTCGGATAGTATTTTGCGGGCAAAAACGTGACATGCAGATATTACGGCGTATCTTGCTAAGATGGTAAACGAAAATATCTATCTCGAAACTAAATTCCGCTTCCAGTTTAACACAAAACACTTCCTGATTTCGGAATTCATTTGAATTCAGCATGAGTAGGGACAGCTTTCCAATTTAATTTTATGTAACGGATTCGTTCCTGATTCGACAGGAATACATTCGAATTTCATTTTCACTTATTTCGGACAAACTGGGATAAAGTTTGGAAAAAAATTAAAATTGGGATCGGATACAGATAAAATCGACAAATTGTTATTTGCGGAAAGCTGAAAACTAAACTTCAAAATATATAGCTATTATTATACAGATAATAATTGTTGCTATTGTTACAGTGTTATTGGAGAATTTGCTCAAATGTAGAATTAATGAATATTCTGGGGTTTCCTTGGGGATATATACTTTCTATGCTATACTTTTTTCCCCAAGAGAAGGCACAAAGTTTGCTCCTGAGGAAGGAGAAGCATTTGGGTGAAGGGGTTTCCATTCCCTCTCTTCTACGCATAGTTTTTTTCATTGTTCTTCTCATTGGTCCACGTCTCACATGTATTGCTTCATGAAAATAATTTATTACAGGTTACGTAAAGGGATCAAAATTTTGTTGGCCGTTTCATCCATCTCGAGGCGAACAGTGTTTATTCCTTATCTCATTGAATAGACTATAGGCACCCAGCTCATCTTTCTGAGATATTTGTAATAATCAGCTTCAAGGACGGAAGTTTAGGAACTTAATCTTCAAAACTGATTTCACAATAAACACAATTATAATTTTTAACGTTTCATGAGAAGCCAGATTCTACACGTTAAAACTAAAATCAATTATACGTGATACTTTTGAAATAATCAAAAAGACGGGTAACATTCTTTCGCAGGTTGATCAAATCCATTGGAAAATTTCAAAGTTATTTCCAATTTTAGGATTTCGAGATGTAAAAGATTTCAAGATTTTTCAGTAGATTATCAGGAATTTTGAAGAACTTTACAAGATTTTTCTGAAATTCCCCAAGTGGGAAAATTTCATAGAATTTAAGTAGCACGACTCCATCGAATTTCTACATGATTTCTACAAATTTTAAATGAACCAAAAACAGGAGGAAGTTCAATCTTGAATAATTTTCGATTTCTAAGCAACCTGAGTAGAGTTTTAGCCAACTTTTCCGAGTTTTAAAACCTTGCCCTGAATGGAGGCCATCCGTGGATTTTGCGAGTATTGAAAGCAGGAAAACTCATGGCCCAGGGCACCAGGTCAGCAGCGACATAATCTTTGAGGAATTCATGATCATTTTTACGCTGAGGGTAATATGTGACCACTTTTTTCGCAACAGGATGAACTCAGTGCTCGAAGTGTTGCACTACGGTATTTAAATGAAATCCTACAGGAGATCTTCTAGGAATTGATAACGAGGATCACCTAAGTCTTCTAGGAATTGACTTCATTATTTGGCTTTAAGCTCAGTTTCACTGGCAGATTTTGGAATTCATGTCAGTTGTTACATTGATGTTTGAAATGCAATGTCGGGCTAACCATAAAATATTTTTTGTCACATTGAATTCGTCTATTACATTTTGGAAAATGGATATTTGTCAAGGATTTTGTCACGGATTACAGAAAAGTGGAAGAAGAAAATAAATATGTAAACTGTTAACTGATCAACTTTACACTAGGCGAATCTTAAGGAAAGTCAAAGTCATGAGATTAACTATTTTGAATAATTAAGAAGACAAGTAGAAGTTCGTATTTTTCTCTCATTTTCGTACAATTCAATTGATCTTTTTGAATTTATAAATTTCATTAAAGATTACTGCTATAATGTGCATAATGTTGAGTGAGGTCGACCTGTCTCGAACAAAGTGGTCACAATTTACCCTTTGTGTACAAATTATTTAGAATTTCTCGAAGATTATGTCGTTGTTGACCTGGTGCAACGTCTGGAAGCTACCAGGTTCAAACGTCCGTAATCAGCTTCCTATTTCTGAATACAGGACAGTCCCAGCTATATTCTTAAGTACGTTAGCTTCTCGATAAATGATGAATTACAATTTTTAATTTCAATTTATCAGAATGAATCATCGTGAAAGCATTAAATCTATTATTAAAGAACTCTGCGGGGAGAGTTTTTTTTACTAAACCTAACACTTTTAGTAAGCTGAGGTATTCTCAATCTAAGCTACTAACATCTTCAGCTTACTTAAAACGGTGTAGGGACAATAACATCGTCCCAAAATTCTTACAGTTGGAAACCCATTTGGAAAATCTAAATCCAAATCAACTCTACATAAAACAATTCTACTTCTCTTGAAAGAAAGAATACAACATACTAAATTTGCCTTGCACGCTACCTAAGAAGCTATTAAAACTTCACTTCTTCCTATCGCACACTCTCAGATTAAAGATTTTTGCACTCAGAAACAGACAATAAAATTTGACAATTTACTTGCAGTAATGCACGCACCATTGACTAACACAGTAAGAAACATTTTCAACCATCCTCTCAGTAATGAAATGATTCCAGCCTTATATGAAGGACATAACTTTGCAGAAGCTCCCTCCAAAATCCCGAAAGACGAAGCGATCAATAATTTAGAATCCACAATATGTACCCTTCCACCCGAAAAAGCGAATGACATACGACGTAGGACAGCCAACATTTTACGCGAAGCCCAAGTTCCCTCCTCAAACTTAACAAGACAAGAAAGAATAGTAATTGAAGAACTCAATCAGAATAAAGACATCATAATTTTACCCGCAGACGAAGGCGACACAACAGTCATAATGAATGAAGAAGAGCATAACAATAAAATCATGGGCCTTCTTACTGACGATACATATGAAGAACTAAAAAAAGATCCCACAAAAACAATAGTCAGCAAAATAAAAACCCTGCTAAAAGACTCAAAATTTTACAGCGTAACAATATCCTAATTATTACCTGCTAATTTCAGCTCTCCAAAATCTTATAGACTCCCAAAAATACACAAAAATAACATTCCACTCAGACCAATCATCAGCGCAATAAACTCACCAACTTACAATCTAGCACGCATTCTCGCCGAAAAACTAAATCCTTTCACAGGAAATTCTATCACACACGTACAAACTGCTTTTGTATTTTGTATTTGTATTTATTCATGTAAAGTCTCTAGGGCTAAATAGCCCTATAAGGAACAGGTAATACATATTACAATTAAAATGTGACGGCGATCGATTTGACGATTGAAATCAATGATAGGTATTAACAAAGGTAAACAACTAAACTAGAATACAAAAAAAATTGGATCTAGGCTATCAACAGAAGAATACTGTAAATATAAATACGCAGATATACATACTTAAAAGTAAATACGCACTCATACACACACTAATATATATATATATATATATATATATTAATTATGACTTTAAGTGTTACCAATGTGTGATTTCAAGGGTAGGATTTGATATGTTAAATAAGTAACCAAAAATGAGTTTTCTAAAATGAAATTGTGAAGGTGCATTTCTAATGGTTATAGGTAGTTTGTTCCAAAGGCGAGCACCACGAATAATAAAAGACCTTTGCATTTTACAAGTGCGGTGTGGCTGAATTTTTAATACTGTTTTCCTTTCACGGAGTTTGAAATGTGTTGGTTGATCTTTGTCAATGAAATGGAAGAGGTTGAGAAGATAGTGCGGAGCTTCATTACTGAATGGGCTATAAAGTAAATTACCCATAAAAAATTGTCTTCTTTTTGTGACGTTAAGGAGTCCTGCTCTTTCTCTATACTGAGTAATATGTTCACTTTTGGGGATGTTATAGATGAACCTAATGCAAGCATTGAGCGTACGCTCAAGCTTGGCATTCAGCTCATCAATAATATCGTCATGTACCACACAGCCATACTCAAAGAAAGGAAGAATCAGGCTTTTAACTAGGAGGATACGCGTTGGAGTAGGAAGTGATTCTTTATTCCTGTTAAGCTGTTGGAGGACTCTAAAGGTTTCCCTTGAGATATCCGCAATGTGTTCATTCCAAGTAAGAGAGCGATTAAGAATATAGCCTAAATCTTTCACAGAATCCACGAAGGGAATGATACGCCCATTGATCAAGAGAGGAGGCAAGGTTGCAATTATTGCAAGTGAAGGAGAGGAAGAAGGTCCTATGATTATAGCCTTAGTTTTAGCAGGATTAAGAGTGAGACCGTTTGTCAAGGCCCACTGCACCACCATATCAATATACTCCTGTACCTTTTGAAGTAAGCTCATAAGAGTGGAAATAGGCCCGAAGAGGTGAAGCTTGAAATCATCAGCATATTTGTGAAAGTTGCAGTGTCGAAGTTCGCTACCAAGTTCAGATGTATAAATATTGAATAGAGTAGGTGCAAGCGTGGAACCTTGAGGGACACCAGTCTTTCAGAACGATTACTAAGATAAGATTCAAACCACTTCACAGCCATATTTGAGAGGTGAAGTGATTTGAGCCTATTCAATAGTAAATTATGGTTAACTGTATCAAACGCCTTAGAAAAGTCAAATAGTACAACAACCGTTATTTCCCTTCTATCAATTGCCAGTTTGAGGTCAGAAGTTACCTTAAGTGTAGCTGTAAGAGTGCTAAGCCTGGCACGAAACCCAGATTGCATTGGGTCCATTAAATTGTTAGTTTCAATATGTGCAGTAAGTTGCTGATGGACAATGCGTTCAAAAGGTTTCGACAAGGCACAGAGGATGGATATCTGGCGGAAATCTTTGGGAGTGGTAGGGTTAGATATTTTAGGAATAGGGCGAATAATCGCCTCTTTCCAAGTATCGGGAAATATTCCCGTCTATAGAGATGCATTATAGATATGCAAGAGAATACGACAAATGACTGGTAAAGCTAAGCGAATCATTTTGATTGAGATACCATCAGAACCTAGAGCATTTGATTTTACATCTAAGAGTTTTTTCATTAGAGTTTCTTGCGATATGTCAGAAAAGAATAATTTTGTATCATCAAAGGTAGCGGGAACTGCGAACGAGGAAGGAGTGCTGTTTACAAGGAGTCCGGATTTTGTGGTGAAGGCTGTTAAAAGATTTGCGGGGGAAAATTGTTATCGGGAGCCAAGTGTTTTGGAGGAATAAGTCCAAGTCGTCTTAAGAGAAACCAGATGTTTTCACTTCTATTCCTGTTTTTGATGGAATCGTAATTATATTGATTGTAGGAATCCCTGATTTTGGTTTGAACCAAGTTTCTCAACTTACGAAATTCAGCTTGAATAAAACTACTGTTAGTTCTTTTAGCCAATCTACGTTTTTTCTCTCTTTCTTTCATCAAGTCTTTGATGTAAGATGTAATCCAAGGAGTGGACTTCTTTTTTGCTTTAAGGGTATGAAGAGGCGCAAATTTATCAAAAGCTAAGGTTAAAAATTCAGTTAGACAAACAACCTTTCTATTTATATCTTTTTCAATATAAATTCTTTTCCAATTATAAGTGGTCAGGTGCTCAAGAAATTCAGCTTCATTTAAATTTGTGAGATTACGTATAGATAGTGGAGATATACTAGAGGAGGGATCAAGGGAGAACTGTTATTGAATGCTGATAAGGTCGTGGTTCGAGAGGAATGAGATTGAGTGTTGTGTAGAAGAGATTACCTTGTCTAGATCATCAACAATCATCATGTCAATCCATGTACCGGAATGATCGATGTGGTACGTGGTATTATGGGGAACTATAGATAATCCGGCAGAGAACACTACTGATTTTAAATAGTTAGTTAAATTGTTGGTGGCATTAAGATTAGTGTTTAGGTCACCAATAAGTACAATGTTATTATAATTTGGTATGAGGTCAAAAATGTCAGTCTCAAGTTCCCTGCAGTAGGAAGCATTAGGAGGTTTGTGAATCACACCCATTAATATGCTCTCACGAGACGAAGATACCTTGATAAAAAGGTATTCAGCAATAGGGTAATTGGCACAAGGACTCATTCCCACCTGTATGCCCCTTAAGCTGTTATGAACGTAAAGACAGACCCCACCCCCTCTTCTCTCATCTCTATCTCTGCGGAAAAGTGTGTAGTTATCAAGTGCTATGAGGCTAGATGGAATGTTAGGAGTAAGCCAGGTCTCAGACACGGCTATGATATGATAGGAACAGGACATACAATGATGTTTGAATTCGTGGTAATGGGCAGGTAACGACTGAGCATTAACGTGACAAATATTTAAGGTTTCCATTTGGACAGAGAAGAGCAAAGTTCAAGTATAGTTAAATAAAGCTTTTGACTTCATCAGAAAGATACAACAGATTCACATTCAAATCCAAGACACCCTAGTAAGTTGCGACGTAGTATCTCTCTTCACGAAAGTACCAATCTCTGATACAATCGATATTTTTAAATTCTTTGCAAAGTTCCCCTCCAATCTCACACCTTTGATAGAACACTGTCTCACTAATACCTACTTCTGTTCCAATAACCAATTCTACGAACAAACCTCAGGAGCAGCAATGGGATCTCCAATCTCACCTGTAATAGCCAACATCTTTATGGAAAATGTAGAAACTAAAATCTTTATCAAATCCAAGCTTGAACCGGAATTTTGGCACCCTTACGTTGACGACTCTTTTATTATCTGGAGACATGGACTAGATGAACTACACAAGTTCTTCGATTTCATTAATCAGTTACACCCTAATATCAAGTTCACCATCGAAATTGAGGAAAACGGATAATTACCTTTCTTGGGCGTACTAATTTACAAAAGATCTGATAACACATTAGGACATGAATTTTACAGAAAACCTATCCATTCAAACAGATACCTACATGCCTCCCTCCATAACCACCCATCTCAAAAGCAATCGGTCATCAACTCCCTTGTATACAGAGATGTCTCCGTAACAGATAAAGATAACTTACAAAAGGAATTACAAAATCTTGAACAAATCCTGATACAAAACGATTACGCAAACAAACAAATTTAAAAAACAATAAGAAAATATACTCCAAAAAACAAGTCAACACAACCTACTAAAGAAAGAGAGAAAAACGACCATCATCCTACTCTACATTCAAGGTATCACAGAACAAACAGGAAGAATTCGCAACAAACTAAACATCCAAACTATGTTTAAGCCACCTGCGAAAATAGGACAACTTCTGAACAACCCTAAAGATAAAAAGGCACCTCTCAGTGATCGGGAGTATATCAAATCCCTTGTTCTTGTGGCAAAGTCTATATTCGAGAAACCGGGAGGGCTGTGAGCCAACGTGTGAAGGAACATGAGCGTAAAGTCAGGCTAAAACATTTCACGCAATCAGCACTAGCTGAGCATCATATCGTGACAGGACATAACATTTTATTTGACAAAACAACCGTCATCGCAAAATCGTAAAATATTTTTCCAAGAAAACATAGAGAAGTCATTGAAATCTGAAAACACCCTAATAACATCAATAGGGACAATTGGTATGATCCAATCCGATTTGACTTTTCAACCTCCCGGGTTTTCAAAAAAATACTTGATTAGCCAATCAAGTTCATTTATAGTTTCGCATACGATTGCAACCCGAAAAAGCTTTAAAATTATACATTTCAATTTATCGTGAAAAAAATGCATCGTGATAGCATTAAATCTATTATTTCTCGATAAAACTTGCGATGATTTTCAAATTGAAAGCAAGTGATTATTAAACTGCCTTCGATATTTTGCCTTCGATATTTTATGAGTACACTTTCATTGCATCCAACGAGAACCTGCACATTTAATTATTGTATTTATTCAATATAAATTTGAAAACTGCCCCAAAATAAATTAATGACTAGCCGGGACCTAATTCTAAATCACCAGAACAGCTCAAAAAAATCTTTTCTCATATTTTTGCATCCCTAAAGTATTGCAAATAATAACCACAGACTTCTATAGTTTGGACTATATATTTCTATCGCATATTCTAGAAAAAAATTGATTTTGGTCTTTATGCAGTTGTCCTTCTCAAATGATTGTATATAGGAACTCTTGTATTTTAGTAAGGACATCTTTCGATATTTTGGCATACGTCCAGAAAAAAACTTCTTTGAATCAAAGTAATTTTAGCATTGCTGTGTGGTCAAAGAAAAGTTTATTCGAATTGAAAAAAATGTTTGTTTATTTTTCTTAATTCAAATTAAAGATATTTTTGGTTTCTCCTGCCAAAATCGTGTTTCCCATAGAAAAAGTATTTTTTTTCTATTCAACCAAAAATTGATTTCAATTGAAGAATAATTTCTTTGTCTTGAATTGTAAAATCCATAATATCAAGAGCAACTCCTACTCTCTAAATGTAGACCAAAAACATGAATAAATACCACGTGATTGTTGATTAATCAGAACAAATTTTTAGTCGTGGAATGGAAAATTCCGCAATGCTAAAAATGCGAGATTATAAGATGCTAGTCAGATCCCAAAGCAAGGAGCTTCATTTTATATTGGAATGTCTAACTACCAATTTTTATATATTAAATTTTTTTGTTCTGATAAAATTGGATAATTTAAGGGTGGCCGCAGATGATGACTTCCAGAATTTCCTGACTTTCTGAGTGGAATTTCCCCATTTTTGGCTTATAAATGTCCACAGCTTCTTCGAAATTTATTTTTTATGAGGACTTCAGTTTCTTTAGGTTCCAGATAATGATTTTCCTAGAGAAAACAATACTTTTGTCAACCTGGGAACAGTCGGTAATTATAATTGAGAACAGTTTAAATTTCACGGTCAGTTGAAAAATCGAATTTTCCTATGATGGCATATAAATGGCTAGAGCTTCTTTAAAATTAATTTCTCTAAATCGAAAAAAGTTTCTCTGAATTATGCTATCTTTCATAGATAAAATAATATTTCCGACATAGACGTAAAAGAGGATTTTCTATAAAAGTTTACCGTAAGATTTTTGGTGAAATTTCGAATTTTACGATTTTAGCCTATACATTTTCTGATGATTTCGAGCGTTTCCCTGACCTGTGGTCAACCTGTAATATCGAAGAAAATTTTACCCTTTATTATTAAAATGCGAATCACTTTTAATAATATTATTATAATTGAACTATTATGGCTAAATTTTAAAGCTTTGAAAAGTAGTAGCGTGATAAAGAGTATATTTGAGATTTAACCTTGTATCTGATAAGAAATGAACACAAGCGACGAATCCGGAATTTTTATCCTCGCAGAAATTTCCATTCCCAGGCTAAAATTTTTTGGTGATTACTGAGCAATCACGTAGCATTTATTTATGCCCTTGGTCCAAAATTGAAGAGTAAGATAATTATATGAATTTCACAAATTTTTTGGAATAAATTTCTAGGTTTGGCGATGAGTTGAACGGAAGATTTCGCAAATTATAATTACGATACGAAATTTTATAAAATTTCAAACGGTTCCTTGAAAGTTGCATAATGCACCCAAACTTTCCACTGGGAGTATATAAAAAATGTTGCAAACAAATTCACTTATTTCGATTTGAAATTCTATATTTTAGTCAAAGATTTGATTATTCTGTTAAAAATGCAACTATATTATTCAAAAGTCATATTCTTTATCAAAAGTTCAAATGCGTTGTTGAAAATTCATTTTTTCTGTTTAAGGTTCATCTCTTCGGTTTAGAATTGTACTATTTTAATGAAAATTCGTTTCATGTGTGATTGAAAATAAATTTTTCAAACTGAAAATTAAACTATTCGAGTTTTGGTTACAAATTTATCTGATTTTTTTTCAAAATGTATCTTTTTCAGTTGGAAGATCACCTTTTTGGTTGAAAATTCATGAAGTTTGTTGAGAATTCGTCTTTCTTGGCAGAAATTCAATCTTCTTGGTTGAATGTATATCCTTTTTGGTTGAAAATAAAATTGTTTTTTGAAATATCAACATATCAACATGTTTCGTGGAGAATTCATATTTTTTGGTTGAAAATTCGAATATTCGACTTAAAGTTGGAATAATATTTATTGGAATTTTATATGAAGAACTGGAAAAACGTAAAAATTTTGAAAAGCGAGAAAGGAGTTCTGTAAAAAAGTTTCCGCTATTGAACTAGGAAATATCTCGACTACACTAGCAAGTAGTTAAATCTGAACAATTTTAATTCAGAGATCGAAAAAGCCTAAAATCTGGAATATACTTTTTCGAGCACTCAAGTTGATAATTATTACATATGTGCCTGATAAAGAAAATAGATTTTTTGGAAACTTTTTTTTGTAATCTCTTGCACAAAATAAAAATTTTTACTCTCGTAACATTTTCTCGTACGGCGAGCCATCATTTATTCACAACGTTATAACCAATATATTTTTTATAAATCTTCGCTCCCTTGCAAGCCAGAATTTTCAAATTATAAAAAAATGTGCTGTCGCAATGATAAGCGGTTTTTTTCATATTTAACTATCTATTGTGCTCAAACCTATTTATATTACGTTAAGCCTGGAAGAGTGCATACCAAACTCAATGGAGGAATGATAATGAAATAAATATGAAAAGTCCAGTCAAATGTCGCTTAGGTGATTGCAACGAGCTCTATTGTTTTCAAGTTCTGTTACCTTATTATAAATATATTAAAAAATGTTCACGAACAACCAAAACTTTGGCATGAAACATAACAAAAAATTTATTCTCTCTTAACATTTTTTTGCATTCTATAAATTATAAAATATCTTTCTGTTTGAAAGAAATCATGTTTGTGGACGCCCACACAGATCCTAAAAGATAAACAATATTAAGAAGTAACTAAAAATTATTGTTATAAATTCCCAACTAAATATAAAGTAACTATGGGATCATGGTATAGAAAAATACCACTGATTGCCGTGGCAATTTTACCGAAACGTTGTAAAAATAATGTGACACAGTAAAAT
Source organism: Andricus quercusramuli (assembly GCA_932178445.1). Lineage (NCBI taxonomy): Eukaryota > Metazoa > Arthropoda > Insecta > Hymenoptera > Cynipidae > Andricus > Andricus quercusramuli. The sequence goes on from CAKNXH010000180.1 coordinate 493,341, forward strand.
TACACGCTAAATTTCAGGACGGTGTAATTTCACCATTTAGTTGAAAAGTCAACTGGTAGTTTCAACTAGTGTGAACGCATATGAATTTCGTTAATTTAGATCTTAGCCAGTCTGATTCAAACTAGAAGATGTTAAATTGAACACTCGAGCAAAGATATGGCTTGACCGTTAAATCTTTGGACAATTAAATACAATCGGAAAACGCCGGCACGTCCGACAGCTAATATATATACATATGACGTGAATACCTTCCTTCACAATAAACCGGCTACATGGTCGAATGTAATTTTCAACCCGGGTTTTTACAGTATAGAGATATCTTTCTTACGGTATTATTTTTGCGTGACCTGCTTTTTAATTGCATAACTTCACGCTGTTGAATTCAATGTAAAAGAAATGAATCTGGGTTCCCACTAGTGGTCTCATTTTGCAAATGCAGCAAAGACATGCTGTCATTGACAGTAGTATTTTATGAAAGCAAAAATTATAAGAATATTTTTTGTGGTGGGGATACAAAAATGGTCTTTATCCTTAAGACATTACCATATCTTCACAACATGCATACATGCATAGGTACATACATTAATATAAAATTCAATATTGCGGATAATTATTAATGTTTTCTTCTTATAATGATAACTTACGAAATCGTTTGTCTTCTTTCCCATTCAAAACAAGCGAAGGAATTATATACAGAGTTCGTATAGCGATTCAAAAACGAGTTTTCAATGTTTCGTAAGAATAAAACTGTGCTTTTGTGAAATGAAGATGCTATATGAGAAAAAAAATCCTTGAACTACACATATTATTGCGTTCTCATAAAATCAAAATTAAAATCGCAATATCACAGCATGCATACACTTTTTGGTAGAAATTCGACAAAAATAAGAAAATATAGGTTTCTTCATTCAATGATTATAATTTAAAAGAACTTCAATGTTTAAAAGTTGGAAACCATTATGACTACGTTGAAGTTTTAACTAAATTTTAACTTAGTTTCAACTCAAATTTCATCACATTTTTTTAAATATTGCATTAAAAATGAGATTTAGCAAAAATCCTTTTACCACAATGAATGTCAGAGGATTCATTTGTGCATCTGCTACTTGTAAAGTAATATAGTAAAAAGTAAAGTAATATAGTTTAGAAATGGTCCAATTTATTTTCCTTAGAACCAGTAGAATAAATCGAAATACGGTAAAATCTTATGAAAACCATTCAAATCCTTTCAAATGATATATATCTTCTTACTTTTCAAAGCATACTATTTTGCAGAATTCAGAATAGTTTTTCGCTATAGAAATCGGATTTTCATATAACGCAAAATATTATAATCATGTTAATTGGTACAACGGCCTTAGCGAATACAGTAAGTTACTGTCTTCCTTGAAACTGCATATAATAAAATACAAACATGTAAGAAGGAGATCACAATTGAGAATATAATCTTTTTCATTTTACGGAAAGGTCCTTTTTCCATATGTAAACTGATATGAATTCTACGAAATATGTTGTAAGAATCAAAAAGACTGATATCATTTGATGATATACTTAAAAAATTTTCCAAGCAATTTTTAATTTCAGGTTTCCCAAAATGCCTCCATGCCCCAGGCTTACGCGAAATTTGCAGAATTTTTTTGTTTTGAAATATCTAATAATCTGTAGGTTTCATTTAAACAATAAACTGTCCATTCTTTATAGATTTTCTATAAGTCGATTTCAAGTTTCGCCCTGGGTGAAAGCAGTGCGACGTCTTTAGTGTTCAAATTCAATTTTCCATATATTATCACGATTCTAATTTACAGAATTGTTGTTAATTTTAAATGTGCAGAATTTCAAATGCTTCATTCCTGCATATTGCAAAATGAAAATTCTTTTAGGTTTGAAAGTTGAATAGAAAAGTTTTGAATTTTCACCATTTTCAATTTGATTTAATTCTTCAAACCTTGAATGAAAATGATTTGAATTTGTAAGTAAGCACCTAAAATTTCCGTGACGCATTTTATAAGTGACGTACTTTATAAACTCAAATATGTGCTGTTGATCGAAATAATTTATCTTTGCCAAGGCTCTAATTTTTTATACATTACATTGCCCAGTGGGGTAAAGGGTGATAAAAAATAGTTTCAGATAATAAGTGGCAGCTATTTTCACGAGTATTGAGCAAACATTGGTGCTTCGTGCAAAAGCCTCGTTCAAAGTTGAGATGACGTATTTCTTCGTTAAATAACACTTATCTTTCTATGAGAAGATCTTTGTTGAATAACTTTTTGGCCCTGGCGTAGACACTGTAAAATTATGTGATTCTAACCATTTTTAAGACAATCACAAGTATTTGGATTAAAAAGTATGGCAAGAATAAATAATTAATTGTATTCGATAGTAATTTTATCATAAATATATGCACTACGTTGTCATTTCATTCAAAATATATTCTTTTCTTTGTTGCAATTTTCACACAGTCTTCAACATAAATATCAAGTTTTTTTTTAAGTTTTAAATAAATTATTTGTAATGGAAGTAATAAAAACTGCAAAAAAGGAAGACCTATAAACAGAATGAGAAAAAAATGGTATTATTTTCTTCTTCTTAGTTGATAGCTGAATAATGTCTTTTTTTAGAAGGACGCGGAATCTTCGATATATTTGTGCAAAAAATTCATGAATCTCTTCCATCTTTTGGCCATCCAAATTTCCATAATAAAAATTAGTGTGACAATATAAAAATTATTATTTTTTTGCTATTTTTTACAAACTCTATCCGGTGTTGTCCAGTATGGAGCACATACTAAATGCGAATTTATTCCGGTGGAACTGGAAGGCGCATGTTAGAGTAAATTAAATTGGAAGGCTGTCCTTACTGAAACGGACATTAAATGAATTTCAAAACCAGAAAGTTTTTTTACCCAAAGTGGAAGCGAAATTTGGGATTAAGATAAATATTTTCGTTTACCATCTTCAATAGTAAAACCAAATATACATACATAATACGTATTCTCATTATAATTTTATAATTCAGTTACATAATTTCTCGAATTGCATTAAAGTGGAAAAATGTAAACCTAATACTTCTTAGAATATCAAAGATTCATATTTGAGATTAGGTGGGATATTTAAATTTTATTAGGGGATAACTCAGTTATCGAAAAAGGGATAGAAACCATTTATTATTAACTTTGTTTAAAATAAGCTTCAGTCGCTTCTCGAAAAATATTCATAAAATTATTTTTACCCAATACCTTTTCATTTTGAAATCTTTCCCCAATCACTTTGTATTCTGGCCGGAAAATACCAGCAAACATTCAAAAACTGAGTTTTGTGTAAATTACACGCGACTGGTGTGCAATTTTAGTTAAGAATATATTGTGACACAAAGCAAGCCAAACAATAGAAAGTTTTTGGAAAAGTTTTCGGAAGCGAACCTCAATTAACAGTTTCAATCGTTTTGGGTTTGTTTAGAACCTCAAAACAACGGTTCCAACTGCTTTTAAAACATAAACAAAATTACCCGATTATTTTTGCATCAAATGAGACAAGGTTCGGAGTTGATGAATGAAAATATAGAAAATATTAAGTTTTAGTTTATGAAAATAAATTTTTGATTTTAATGGAAAAAATGAAGAGAAAATAAAGAAAACTGTACTTCTTATGAAGAATCTTTTTCTCACTTTTTCTTCTTTAGTCTGAAGTGTGCAATCTATTTATTCGTAAAAAATATATTATCCTAAAGGGAAGCCAATGATAGGCATTATAGGGATTATTATTATGGATTACTAATTTTGTAAGGAAAAGCTGTGTTTAAAAGTTTTGCGGAAAAATAATTTTTCCATCTGTTACGTCTGCTACAAGGCGGTTATGAAAAACTTCTGAAAACAGCTCTTTTTCTTACAAAATAAATATGTCCTACAAGGCACGCAACCAACATCTGCTATTTCAATTTATGTCATCAAAAATGCATTGCGAGATAAAATTTTGACTAAAAGATATATTAAAAGTGGCCCTTTATTCTGTTGTCGTAAAATTCTAGGAAATTGTAATCTGCTCAATATCATGATTTTGTCAAAATAATATTCAGTGAATATATTTTGTTGTTTCATATAAAGACTTTTTATTAAGATTTAAATCAATTCCTCCCCTACTCTTCCCTAAAACATAGTCTAGAAAATTTATTTTCGGTCTGTGTATCTAGTTGTCATTTTTATAATTTCATATGGACTTTTATATTCCAGTACATAGTTCTTTCGACATTTTGCCATACATTCAGAAAAACTACTTCTCATAAAGCAATTTCAGCATTGCTATGCGGTCACAGAAACCTTTATTTGATTTAAAGAAATTTCTTCGTTATTTAAAAAAAGTAAAATTAAAGTTACAGCTTACTTTTTCCAAGGAACATCTTTTTCAATGAAAGAAGTATTTTGTTCTATTAAACAAGAATTTTATTGAAATTGAAGAATAATTTCTTCGTCCTAATAACTTAGTTACTTGGTCTAACGAAAGGATTACCATATATATACAAAAAGTTCATTTGTTCTAATTGACTAAAATATAATTTACAACGAAGCCACACTTATTACTAGCTGAGTTGTAATTATATCTGCTTTTGGGAATAAGAAATTAAAACCAATAATTTTTTGAAAAAGACGTACGGGTGTGTAAGCCCGAAAGCGCTTGCACTTCAAGATTTTATATTTATTCCAAAAACGACAAAGAAATCTTTTAATGCCAGTGTGTTGACAGACATTTTGTGGTGGTTGTACAAAATTGATCGATGAATTCTCGTTTTATTTTTAGGAATTATATACATCAACTTGAGTATTGAACGTTGAATAGGATTTTGAATTTGATTTCAATCTCATTCAGAATTTCCAAATTTCTATCTCATTGCGGTATTATTTTTTGCGTGTCCTGTTTTTAAATAGGATAACTTCATGCTGTTATTTTCAATTCTTCTTGTTCAAGCTGGTATATTTCTTGAAAAGTTTCTCTAACGTTTTCAGAATGAAGAACGTTAAACTGATCAACCGAGAATCTTCATCAGCATTGTAGCCCTCGTCCCCAGGTTTGCGAAAGAAGGCCACTCTGCCGTTCTTTCATGCGGATGGAACGTGTGTGAGGTCAAAGCTTGCCCTAAATACTTTCATTAATGGAGGTACGATGAAACAGAAAGACCCAACGACCCAATCCTGGTCACATCCTTCCTCCTCTCGGTCGGGTCGGTTTGAGTCTGTTGAAAATCCAGGAAGTAAAATTTCATCAGGCCATTTAACTTTCCTTTTCCATCTTTGGCGAACTCACCATCATCGGGCCACTTCTGGCTCATAGGTTTTTGCGTTTTTATTGTATTCATACTGAGCCATAAATGCCCCAGACTGAAGAAACTTTAATTCTGTTTGCCATGTTGTACAACGGTCTATTCCTCTCATGAACTTTCACAAGGTGGGTGTCCCACCAGTCTGCTCCTTTCCTAGACTTAATTGTCCTTCTAGATTAATCATTATCATATGATGTAATCAGAGCCCTTCGTGAAAAATCCGCGGCGTGATCAATAGTGTTACTCATGCTTGTGCTCCTCTATCGTACCGTAGTTTGTGGAGAATTTCACAAGCCTGCCTTTGAGTTCCGCTTTGTATGAGTTCCAAAGTGTGTTCATGGTGTTTCTGATTTTTGGAATCGCTGGTTTTCCTAGAGCTACCTGGAACGAGACATGTTTGTGATCCAAGAGAGATTCCTCGTCAAAAATTCTTCAGCCCATTATTTCGCTCCTCAGTTCTTCCGAACAGAGATTCAAATAAAGAACCTGACTTTTTGTTTTTAATCTTTAATTTTGGAGTATCACCGCTCCAGCTCAGTGCCCAGTAATGTTTCTGTTTTCCCACACTGTGAGGTGGAAGTTTGCGACACACCTCAACAGCAAAGGAATCCTATTCTTATGACAGTATTGGATTAGAGCCTCGACTTCTCGAGGAGTGTGGGAGCCCCTCAGCATCGCCTGAGAATTAAACCAAGGCGATATACACCTCTAGTCTCTCTCCGCTTCTGTCCCTGAGTCTTACCTTGATAATGGTTAGGTCCTTGCAGCAACATCTCAGGAATCAAGCATGTGTCAAAACTCTTGACGGCTAAGCATGACCATGGTGCTCTTTCGCGTGACCCATACGCTTTGTTATAACCCCTGAGGCGCCTTAGCTCTGTTGAAAGTTTGTGTACATCATCGAGATTCCTGTTTTAGCTTTTGATAGGCTAATTCAGGGTATCTCCTTTCGCCCCGAGGCCGCCCATTTAGGTCCTGCAGATTATGGTCCATCAGTTCCCTAGAGCAGCCATACCTGGCGATGCAGTCCATCTAGTTCAACTTCCCCAGGTCTATAGTCCGATTAGACACTTAAGCCCTCCCACCAGCTGCAAGGTCATGTGATCCCTAGAGATAGATCAGTCTTTTCAATTCTCGCAACATATTTTGCAGAATTTATATTAGTTTTTTTCACACAAAACTGGACTTTCCATAAAACGTAAAAGATTGTATTGCAAACTGTGACATACATGTAAGATACTTGTATTTTATATTTAAGATAACCTCTAGAAAATTATTAAAACTAAATTCGTTAAAACTGATGTTACAATTTGAAAAATTATAATATTTCATGTTTCATAAAATGCCAGTTTTTACATGGAAAAACTAACATAAATTCAACAGAATATTTTTTAAGAATTAGAAGGATGGATATTATTCTTTTGCAGATTTTATCAAATATTTTAGAAGGTTTCAAAGTAATTTTTAATGATTTACAAGAATTGGTAGAGATTTTGAAGGATTTCTTATGATTCAATAATTTAACGGGTTTTTAAGGAATTCGAAAATGTTCTCAATGAACGTAAAGAAATGTCATAGTCAAAGTTTGGTGACGTCATAGAAGGGGCTTAAAAAATTTGCTTGCACATACAATTAATTCTGTTGACGATGTTAAAAAATTATATGGAATCCTCAAGGTAAACCAATATTAATGATACACGTGTCTAAAATACGAATTCCTGCGTGTTTCTTTTATTTGACTTTTTTATGTGAAAAATTATGAACACCAATTAAATTACTGTTAGTTGTGTAATTTTTTTTTTACCCAATTTCAGTTCGAGTTTCACATGGCTTAATATGCCTTGATCTAATTTGCATAATTTGTTCAAAATTATATTTAATGATTATGTTTTGTAGGTTAATTTACAGGCTTATTGTATGGATGTAACTTATTTTTCACATAACGTTTATTTCCTGAAATAATTCTACTATAACCATAGTTTGTTATGTTACATGGAAAAATGAGTAAATCACCATTCATCAACTCAAAATCTTTGCTTCATGTATGAACGATATCTATTATTTTATGCAATATTTGTGTTGCAACATATGAAGACATGCAGCAGGTGACGTGTCCAAATTTGATTCAACCACCAACACTTGCTAATATATTTTGCATTTAGAAAAGACTTATATTTCTTGTGTAAATGATCTTATCTTCAAATTGAGCAGTGACACGAAATATTATTTTAAATCGTCAAACCGCTTGTTATATAATTTCATCACATGATTTGAACGTGACGGAAGACGAGCAATTTCTCAAATTATTATAGCAATTGTCAGAAGACAACATTTCAAATTAACCACATCATCAGCCTTTAACTACATCCGATGAGAATTATTATATTCATCAATGATATTTAGGCAATACATTGATTTCAAAATCATCCCAACAATATGCACGACTAGGCACGACTGGTCACGGCTATTTTAATACTCGAAATTACTTTTTCAATAATGAATTCGTAAGTGATATATACATATCATATACGTATACGTACATATATTTTTATGTATGTATGTATGTATGTATTTGATGACATGATAATGATAACTAGATGAATAGTATTTAGTTTTTGCTACCTCCAGCAAAAAAAGCATCCTGATATTTTTACTTCCCTCAAAGATAAAAATTAACGGCCACATACTTCTTCGGCTGCATTTTTCCATCATATAGTCCTAAAATGAAATTTATCTCTGGTCATTATCGAGTTGTCATTCTCATATTTTTAAATGAACTTTTATATTTCAGTACTTAACATCTTTTGAATTTCTTGCATGCATCCAGGAAGAAACCTCTTTAAATCAAAGGAATTATAGCATTGCTATGCGATCAAGGAAGAGTTTATTTTATTTCAAGAAATTTCTTAGTTATTTAAGAATTCACTGAAAAATGTAACTTGTAGTTCAGCGAAAATATCTGGCTAATGAAATAAGTTCTTTGCCATATTCGACCAAAAATTTATTAAAATTGAAGACAAATTCCTTTGTGTCAATGATTGAATTGCTTGTCTGAAAAACAACTATTAAAATAAATATACACAGCTTTTATTTATTCTATCTAACTGAAATATTTTTTACGATCAAACCACATCTTTCTAATTACATAATTGAGGGATGGCAGCACAGAACTAAATAGTCAACAAAATGGAAATTTTGCTTGATTAAAAGAAGTTATGCAGGTTTTCGAAGATGAATGTGGTGGTTGGCAATCTCAAAGTGGCACTGACTTAAAATTCGAGTAGGCTCGGCTGTGGATTGCGATAAAAAATTCATTTTTCGCTTAAAATGTAAAATAAAAGCACGCACCTGGGATACTGAGTATCTGAATATGGTGAAACATATTGTTATGTAAAAAATTTCACCTATTCCGAAAAAATCTACCGAAAATTTTCAAATTTAAATTTCATGTATTTTCAAAACCGGCTGTAAATAGCGACTTAAAATCGAGTTAATAATTGTTTACAAAAATAAAAACTTGCTTCCGAAATATGGAGATGCTGATTAAGGAAAACAAATCTTTCATCTAAACAGATTATTGTGTTCTGATAAAGTCAAAATAAAATATCGCGATTTCGCAGTAGGGCGGATATTTTTGATAAATTTGTACTCAAATTTTATTGAAATTTTGTCTTTATTATTGTACTAAAAAAGTAGATTTAGAGAAAATCCTTTTACCACAATGTTCATTTGTTTTTTTGAGCATTTTCTACACAATAAATTAATTCCAAAAAATTTTCTACGAAATTTAACACGTATTTCCCATGAGAAAAAAATACATTTTTGTTTATTCAGAATCGTCAATGTTAGCTAATTCGAGTCAAAACTCAACATTTAATTTAAGCCATAGAATTCGAACGAAAAATTACCTTTTGAATATCACCCCTGTGAGTCTGTTTTATAGAATTCAAACAAAAAAAAACCCATAAGTGAAAAAAATGAGTTTCGCGAGTTTTTGGCACTAATTATGATTTTTGGCGACTTTTCAAATACAAATGGCTTCTAATACATGAAATACTACATTTTACTGATGATTAGATGCTTACATAAATTGCTAAAACAATTCATTATTGTTTGCAGCAATTTTCTCTTAGAATAGAGTTCAAAAGTCGCGGTTTTTTCCGAATTTTTCAACTTATTTTTAACTTTCCAAGCAGAGTAAGCTAATAATTAATTGAGGGTGACAAAAATAATTGTTTCAAGAATTTATTTTTATTCCTAATAATACTCTCTTTAAATAATGCTAGAAAGTTGCGGTTTTTTTTCTGAAATCTTCAACTTTCTGTATAATTTTCGATTAGAGTAAGTTAATTATTTATTTATTTATTTTAGCAAAATAGGTATTTCGAAAAATTATTATTGTTTATAACTATCTTCTCTTGGAGATATTTTTCCTCAAATCTTCAGTTTTTTTTTTACTTTTTAGTTCTAAAAAAATAATAAGTGAACATGAACAAGAATAATTTTTTATATAGTATTCTGTTTTTTCCAAAGTGAATTATTTTCACTCTTTTACCATTCCAGTTTCGTTTTCCACAGATTCGAGTCTTTGTTGAGAAAGAATGTGCTAGTTTGAAAGAGAGTGAAAAAGCATTTGATTTTCTCAAAATATAATCGTCGACATTCTTTGTGAAAATCTCATTAATGGATTGGGTTCGCAGATGCTTTAAGTTCTCGCTATGTTTCTCTCCCCTTTCCAAAGCTTTCAAATATCCGTTTTATTCCAGAAAGATATATTAACAAAAAAAAAAAAGAAAGAGATTGCTTAAAAATGATTCTCCCTGATGTTTATTTATTATTTTTTTATCACTAAAAAGTCACAGTAATGTTAAAGATAGCAGAAAAATAACAGCAAATATCTAACATTAATATAGAAGAAGATAGTTATAAATAATTAGAATTCGTTCAAACAATTATTTTTGCAGAATTGAATTAATTATTTTCACAGTTTAAAGTAAAAAGCAGCCAAATAGTTGAAAATTTAAGAAAAAAGCGCAACTTTCTAACATTATTTTAAGAAAATTTTATTAAAAATAAAAATAAAATATCGAAACAATTATTTTTCTCAACTTGAATTAGTTATTACCTCTCTCTAAGTGGAAAGTGGAGAAAAATTTGAAAATTTTAGAAAAAACTGCAACCTTCTAGCATTTATCTAAGAGAAGAGAGTTATGAAAAATAATAATAAATTATTTAAACAATTATGTTTGTTATTTGAATCAATTGTTACCTCACGCTAATTGGAAATTGGAAAGTACGTTTGAAAATTCAGGAAAAACCCGGGACTTCCGAACTCTATTTGAAGAGACAATTGCTAAAAGCAATAATACATTCTTCAAAAGGTTAATGAATGTATTTATGATATTACATATTATGAGTAGAATGTAGTATTTTATGTATAAAAAGCCATTTTCATTTTAAAAAGCGCAAAAAGTCATAATTAGTGTCAAAACCTCGCAAAACCCATTTTTTCACTTACGGGATTTTCCTGGGACCCCATAAAACAGACTTATATAGGTAATGTAAAAAAATTAATTTTCCATTCGTATTCCATAGATAATTGTGAAGAGGAGTGTTTTAAACTTCAATAGGCTTATTTCACCTCCAGATATCCTTTTTTAAAGAAATGCATTGATTTTGTTGTGCATTTGAGAACATTCTCGGGCGAAATTAATGAAAAATCGAGAAAAAAATTCAATGCATTTTATTACCACCCCAATCTACGGTAATTGTATTGTAAGATATGGAGGTATGCGGAAGTCGAGGTGTCCAAATTTACTCTGTTTCAAACATCCTGGCCCCTCTACAAATCATTGAATATCTCAATCAAAAAAAAAAAAAAAAAAAAATCACTTAGAAAAAGGAAAAACGTCTTGTCAATCCTCATTTCATTACAGATGGCACGTGCACAGTTGTCCGTCTGACCAACGACGTGCACAGTTGGGCACGTGAAAAGTTGACCCCATCTCGAAAAAGTTAGTGGTTAAAGTCAAGTCATATTTTCAACAAAAAAAGATTAGTGCTAGACTCTCCGGAAATAAAGACTTTGAAAATGTTGTCAAACAAACAACCGAATGTCTAGGAATTTCAGAGCGTACCCTTAAACGGGTTTCAAAAGAAGCTGCGCGTGCCAAAGTGTTACGGGAGCCACATCAGAAGGAAGGGAGACCACGCATCTACATTGATCATTTCTTGCTTGGTGTAATAAGAAGAAGACTTTTCGACTTCTACATGGAAAAAACATTTCCATCTCTGGAAAAACTATTACAAAAATTGATTGAAGACGTGCCAGATTTCCCGAAAATCAGCAAAGCAACTCTTTGGAGAATATTCAAGAAAAATAATTTCTCATATGAAAAATTACGAAAAAACGCAATTTTAATGGAGAGTAAAACTGTTTCAGATAGTCGAAGGTAATTTCTGGATTCCATAAAATTCTATAGAGAACTGGGTTGGAATATTTATTTTCTTGACGCAACATGGTGCGGTGCAAACCATACCCTTTCGACAAACTGGGTTGAGCACATTTCAGTAGAAGTAGTCGAAAATTACGACATTTACAGAAGTGGTGTTCAAACAATCGAAAATTGTCGTGGCGGCTTCGTATCTCCTTGTGGTGCTGGCAAAAGAGTTATAATTTTTCATATAGGCAACGAAAATGCATTCGTGGAAACCTGCATGAAATGCTTTATCGGGAAGAGAGGTTCGGCTGATTATCACAACGAGATGAACGCCAAACATTTGGAGGAATGGTTTCGGCATGTTCCGACTGTGTTGCCTGATAATTCGATAGTTGTCTTGGACCAAGCACCATACCACACAATGCTGGATTTGCAGTACCGAAATCCAACGAAAGCTTCACGGAAAGGTGAAATTATTCGATGGCTTCTTCAGCGCGGAGTTCCAGCACCGACAGTTGGTACTTATTTGGAGAACAAGAAAAAGGATGACCTTTTCGATCTGTTGAAGCAGAATCGCTATCCAAAAAGGTATTTATTGGACAGAGTGGCAAAGGGAATGAGAGCGGACAAAGTGAAGTTACTGTGGCTTCCAGTAGCTCATTGCGAGCTAAATCCCATAGACTGATTCGGGCTTACGTGAAGAGGCGCCTTGCAAGAGAAAATAAAACTTTTAAAATTAGTGATGTGCATACGTTTTTTTCTACTCTATGATCTATGGGTTCTTTAGGTGAGTGAGAAAAGAACCATGGGTCAGATGCAAAAATGTACATAACAAGTTTTATGCTATTTTTAATTCATGAAAATAAGCGTTGAGTACTCCGGTACGCTCATGACGCTGGCGCTAAAGCCCCGCGGCGCACCGTGATACCTTCATGGTATTGTTTTTACGAAAAGTAATAATAAATGTTAGTATATTTGATCGCTCTCTGCATTTTGCAGGGTCAAGACTGACATTATTTAAATGCCTGTATTAGGTTCACTGATGAATTTTGAAAAAATTTTCAATTTGGAAAATAAAGTTATTGAATAAGTGGTCGAGTCGAAAAAGTCATTTTATGGATCAAGTAAAATTAAAGCTTGGAGATTTTGTATGCTGATGTCTGGTCTTCTATCTGCCTGTCTTTCAGCCTTTCGGTTTTTTACTGACAGTTGTTTTCACTTTGGTTTCTACTTTTGGTTTCTTCCCTTTTGAGAAGTAGTCTCATTCCATGGCTGAGGAAAATTTCTTCAATTGAAGTCTCCCATCTCCAGTAGGTATAAATGCATGATATTGCAAAGTCCCTTTAATTGTCACTGCAGCATAAAGTCTGCTTTTCAGATCCTCAGCAGCGGCTTCGTGATCTTCCTTGCTACTAAAAATGATTTCAGTTTCCTTGCAGTACTTCGTTGCGCACTGAAATGGGGATAAAGCTTCTAGGATGCGATCTTCAGTGAGACGTTGTAGGCTAAACCTTGCTGCATTTCGTACAACATTCGCCCCTATGCCATCACATGGTCATTACTAATATCCTAGCTCACAAGGCAGATTTCGGAATTTCAGCTGAGTGGCATTACCGTCCTACCGCTCATGGTAAGGGAGCATGTGATGGTGTAGGGGCTGATGTTAAACAAAATGCAGCAAGGTTTATTTATATAGCAATATTATTTATTATAAATAAGAACATTGAACATATCACATTCAAATGAAAAAATTGAATAGAAAATTTTTGTTATGAAGTACAGTTGTTTTCTTCAATTTCTTTTCATGTTTTTCGTTTCAAGCCAAAACTTATTTAAATGATAAAAACAATGCTCAAAAAATGTTTCGCAGAATTCATATTCGATTTTTCATGTCAAAACTGGCTTTGTATACAACGTAGCAGATTATATTTATGCCATTTGCGAAATCAGTTTTAACGAATTGTGATACTAAGCTTCTATCCTTGAAACGGATTATGAAAATACGAAGATCTCAGAAGGATAAACTTGATGCCTATAATTCAGAAATTTATGATAGAACCTAATAAATACGACATCTTCCAGACTAATAATCTAAATTTTATTCAAAAAATATACGAATAGATAACGTTTCGGAAACCCAGCTGGCTTCCCTCATCAGATCTTTAAAACATTTTGAAAAATTCCTTGAAAATTTTACTATGTGTGTGTGTTCCATAAAGTTTTTATATAGTCTCCACGAAACATTTCTTTATCTTTTTCACCTTTTTTACACAATACTTAATTTCTAAAATAAAAAAAATGCTAATCAATTTACGGCAATATATAATAACTTTATGGAACACACACATAGGGAAATTTTCAAGGAATTTTTTTAAAATGTTTTAAAGATCTGATGAGGGAAGACAGCAGGGTTTCCGAAACTTTATCTATTCGTATATGTTTTAAATAAAATTTAAATTATTAGTCTGGAAGATGTCATATTTATTAGGTTCTATCCTAAATATCTGAATTATAAATTTTCCCAAAAGTAAAAAAAAAATTTTATTCTGCTTATAAATTGATGCCTATAATAATTTAGATAACGAATATAGTATATATACCCTAATCCAGAACAGAATATCAATTAGTTTGCCTGGGAAGCAAATTCTTCAATAATACTCTTACCAGTTTTTCCTGTATTTGGAAAAAATGAAGATCGTTCGTACACTGATCTTCCCTGTATTGGTGGTCATCTTTAATTCTATTGGTGAATATAATAACGATTATATACATATATATATATATATATATAATATATAATAATATGTTTATATTTTAGTACGTTTCTGAGCTTTTTGCAGATAACAATTTTTCAATTCAATCTCCTATGAAAACAGCTATTTTTTCAAAACTCTATCCGGTGTTGTCCGCAAAGAGTGAGAACTAAATCTGAATGTGTTCCGGTAGAATCAGGAATATGACATACAAAAAACGAAATAAGAACGCTGTCCTTACTTATATGGACATTGAATGAATTTCATAACCAGAAAGTCTTTCCACCTAAACTGGAAGCGGAATTTGGTCTCGACATGAATATTTTCATTTAACGTCTTCGATATTAAAACCAAATATATAATACTTATCAACATTATAATATTATAAGTCTCTTGAATAATTTCTCGAGTTGCGTCTAAGTGAAAAAACATAAACTTAATACTTCTTATAATGTCAAAGAACCATATTTGAAATTATATGGGATTCTTAGATTCCATGTGGGGATAACTCAATTTTCGAAAAATTTGTCAACACTATTTGGTATCAACTCCTTATAAATTGTTTCAGTAGAAAATAATTGCCACCCAATAATTATTCATTTTAAATTCTCCCCCCCCCCCCAATCGCTTTGTATTCTGCCCGAAAACTGCTAACAAAAATTTAAAATATGAATTTTATGTGAAATGCACGCTTTAAAGGGGCTTTCTTGGCCTTTTTTGACATGGATGATTATTATGCGATCAGTGACAAGTTCTCGAGTATTTTTCAACTTATTATAAATTAGGTAAAACAGAAATTCTTCATAGAATCGACGAAGAAACTAAACATCTCAAAACGCAAACAAATTATTTATTAAAGAACATATATTGTTCATATGAAACAAAAAAACGTGATATTTTCTTGGAATATTTTGTCAACAACACGTTATGAAAAGCTACTATTGTCTAAATTGATAACAAACTTGATGAATCATAGGAGTAAAATGTTTTCTTTGGAACATTTTGTAATTGATTAATTAAATACTAATCACCCACTTCTGATTTTCCATAGGAAAATTGGGAAATTTTTTTTTTTTCAATTCTCACAAGAATAATAATTGTTTAGATAATTATGTCGTAAATCCTGAGAGAAGAGGATACTGAATAAGCTTCATAGTGTGAGAGATACTTAAAATGCTGTGGCTACGTGCAACAAAATTTTGGTACGAATAGTCGCAATTTTCCGGTACGTGCAGACACACCCATCGTAGTAATTAGAATTTTTTCCAAATCATCTATGAAAATCCACTCTCCACAAATGTGCCCCCTTTTACTCTCCTCTCCTGCATACCTCTCCCTCTGCCCACATAAATATAATCCCTTCCTGCCCAGCCATTACGTTTTCCCCACTCCCGCCCATTATCTAGATAAAATGTAGAATCTCATAATTTACTTTTAAGCAATTACTTGGAACAAAAGTGTAGCATTAATGGTGAATGTAAATGGAAGAGAGGGCAAAGTCTCTGTGGATAAATTCACAAATAAATGCACCACCGGGATGAAGGTTCTATCGTTTTCACAGTTCACCTTTAATCTTTTGACTGTTTACAAGCAAACTTAAGTAAATCTGCAAAATCCTATGCAATGCGACAGCGAGTTTCAGAGTCATCTGCTAAAAATTGAGAAAACCTTGCTTAGATTAAAATATTTTCACTGTGTTGGCATGGATCTGTTTGAGATTCTATTTTATTTTACTTCTGCGTATATTAACATTTTTTGTTTATTTTTATTCTTGACTAAGTGGAAGAATTCGATCATAAGCTCAATGCTAAAGTTAGAAAAAATATTCCCATTCTTGCCAAAACTAAAGAAAACATGCAATGGAATAAAAGGTGCGCACTTTGTGCTCGTCCAGAAGTAAATCTTATTCATTCAAATGAATTTACTATCAAATTCACATCATCACTGTCGAGTCGAAATGAATAATTATTGTTTCATTAATATATTCATTTGAATCAATATTATCTGCTTTTGGACGAGCGTGAAAGCGCGTACTTTTGATTCAATAGCATTTTTTCTCAGTTTACACATACTCAATCAATCTTAACATATACTTTAACACTTATTTTTTCTTTTATCATTATTTATTTATATACCAAATTCATAAGTTATATAGGGGCCTGCAAAAAATCCCACCCGCACGGGTTGGTTCAGGTTTGCATCAGTAAATACTTTACTAATTCAGTTAGTAATTGAGTGTTTGACTAATAAAATAATTATATTTTAGCCTATGAAAATCTTGACCAATTTTGTGGTGATTTCAATTAATAATCAGTTAGCGGAATTTTCATGTCAACTCATATCATTTTCACAGGTATTATATTCGTCGCCCTTATAATTAGAAAAATAAATCTATTCCTTGTTGCAGTCTTAAGTACACAGTCCGACGGGTCCAATTCCAGGTCCAGGCGGCCGGTTCCAGCCGGGTCTTCTCTTCGTCCACCACTACGGGGTAAAATTTTTTCAGAATCACATAAAAAACTAGCGTGAAACAAATCAAGAAACAAGTTAATAATTAAGATTATACATCCAAAATAGAGTTCTGTGATGGGAATTTTCAATAATAAAAAATAATAAATTCACAATGAAAATTTTCGATATTTTGGTGATCGCAATACTGCCTTTTATCATTGTTTGAATCTGAACACGAGTAAAAATATTTCGCCTTGAGTTGGACTTGAGTTGGTCTCACGATTATGGTTAAAATTCTCGATTAGTAGGCGGGGGGGGGGGGGGGTACATGACAAATCGAGTCGAACTTGTCTTAAGACAGAAGTGTTATTGTAAGGAGCCGTACTTAAATTACGTCACGGACTATAGGCCCTCTCTGAGACGCCCCCCCCCCCTCCTTCCTGTAACAAACTATAACAAAATATTTTTACTCCCCCAATATCTTTCTGTACGTAATTTTTAGTTTCCAAAAATGTTCTACTACTTATTGCTAGAAGAATTAGGCAGGGTATCCGAGAATTTCATTCTAAAAATTCCCTTATTTTTTCCTTGTCTAATTTTTCATTGTCCTTGATCATTAACATTCGGATACCAGCATTTTAATATTGAGATACTTTTAACACAGAATCTTGTATAAATAAATAAAACAGTATTTCAGATAAAAAACCACCAAAAAGACAAATTTTCAGCAAATAAAGACTTTTCACTAAAGGAAGACAATTTCACCTAAATTGCTGGGCCATCAAGGCAAAAGACGAATTTTCTTTAAAAAAATTGAATTTTCAAACAAAAAATATGACTACAGCAAAAAATTATTTCTCCAAGAAACTGATGCATTTTTACCTAACAGAAATGAAATTTTTAACCCAAGAAAATTATTATTTTTTGCCAAAAAAGGAGAATTTCCAATTCAAAAAGATTAATTTTCAACAAAATAGTTAAACTTTCAACCAAAGAGATGAATTTCCAACTAAAAATATAACTCTTAAAAAAAATGATTTTTTAACAAAGTGATTCAACTGAATCTTTCAAACAAAATAGTTGAATACTCAAGCAAAGAAGAAGAATTTTTAACCAAAAAGTTGCATTTTCCTTAAAAAAGTAAATGAAATTTCTACCAAAGCGGATGAATTTACAAATCAAAAAAACACATAAAAAAATAGTTGAATTTTCTGTGGAAAAAAACTTCAGTAGACTTTTCAGGATCAAAATTAGAATTTTCAACAAAGGAATAAGTTTCTATAACCAGGATTGAATTTTCAATCCACAAAGACGAATTTTTACCCGAGAAGAATGACATGCATTTTCATTCCAAAAGAAAAACAAATTTTTGAAAAAATAGTTGAATTTTCATTCAGAAAAGATTCCAGCTGACTTTTCAAGATAAAAATATGAATTTTTTAACAAAAAATAACTCTATACGAATGAAATTCAATTTTTCATCCAAAACTAGATGAATTTTTATTTTGAAGAAGGGCAAATATTCGTTTAAAGTTGAACTTTCATCCAGAAAAGCTTTCAGTTCATTTTTTAACACCAAAATATAAATTTCAAACAAAAAGTAAATTTTCTACGCAATATTTGAATTTTAGATTGGTTAGAACCGAACAGTTGACATAAATTTGTTGACAAACTACAGGCATGTAAAATTTTCCATTAACAAATTAAACCTGTCATTTCCTGCAAGTAGCGGGTAAAATCCAAGAACATAATTATTGTAGGTAAAAAAACTTATTAATAAGAAAAAAAATTCCATGAATATAAATAGTATGAACATTCTGCAAAATTTAGAGCGGATTAGTGATGACGTTCGGAGGCCTTGTGCGCCTTTCGTGATAATGTTTCTTCGGGATAGTGTCTCGCTCGCGGGCAGGGGAAAGAATAGAAAACTTCTTGACCATTTCTTGACGCTGTGTTAGTTAGGGGGTAATCGCAGGCCTAACCAAATCGAATTATTTTTACTCGTGAAGTAAAAAATTTTACACAATCAAGTTTTTTCATTAAACATTTCCATTCTTCCCGTTGCCCATGTCTACAACGTTAATTCAATTAATACATACAGCCCTAAATAAATTCATACTTATTTGAAAAGTTCCTCAAGAAATCTGAAATTCTTTGCTAAAAGAATGAGTAATTTATACTAATCTTTAGTGGCTTGCTTTTCTCTAATTCTAATTGAATTTATTATTGCACCAGTTATTAGTGAAATTAATCTAAATAATATTTGGTGTCAAGTAGTTGATATTAAAGGATTTTAATTTTGATTTGTTTCAAATTCAACAATTTTGAATGAAAAAATTTAAAAATCGTACAATTTTTTGTATTCTAGTACTATATATTTATGAGGTTTCTATATATAATAGCTAATTATTGAGGTTGCTCAGTTGCTTAGGAAATGTTCGCCTTTTTGTGAAAAAGGATAAAAAATATCTATTTTGAGTTTTCGATGGGAAATCGTACTTCAATTTATGATCCACCTGGTGACATTATATATTTATACGTCTCTATACCAAACTGCATACTGACAGAATTGATCATTCTTTTCCGTATCGATAATTGAAATTTCATCAATTTCCTCCTTGATTGCTATTGCAATTAGGTTCACCGGGCCGCCAAAGTTCGGGTGAACATTCTGGTGTTTCTTCACATCATAACGAATCTTCTACGACCAGATTTAGCAACTTACCTGAACGGTCAAGCCGGCAACAGGTACACAAATTTGCTCCTTTGATTATCAGTACACGTCTTTAGGTACAAGCTATCCAATTTTAAAAAGCATGCCCTATATAGTCATCCAAATCGATGATATCATCTTACGGTTTTAAGATTACGGTATACAATACGAAAATACATTTTCTGTTAAAGCTGTTTTTTCTCTCTGAAAAACGATTTTTTTTACTATATCATGTAAGTTTCAACAACTTTATAAGCTTACATGAACTTATTTTGATACAAGCATAAACTCAAAGTAGATTTTTATAAATTTATGCATGGAATATTTACTATCTGAGAACGTGTAACCTTGAAGTTTGGGTAATATTTGTATATCAGTTCTGATCGTATATCAGTTATATTCTTTGCATGTTCTGGATCAAATTTTTTGCAATACAAATTAGTTCAAGTTCATTTAGGCTTTGAACTGCTGAAACTTATATGATATTGTGAAATAGTTGTTTTTCATCCAGAAAAAACTGTTTGGACAGAAAAAATTTTTTTTTACTGCATATGATGATAGTTCTTTCTGGAACAAATTTTCTCAAGAAATATTCACGACACTAGCGCACCACAAATTTCAGAGCCCATATGCTGATGATATTTTGCTGCCTTTGGCACTTGAAAAATGGCCCTTGCTTGCAGAAACATTAAAAAAGGATTGGCCTGCTAACTTAGAAGTAAGTGTAAAAATAAAATATTCAAGATATATCTAAATGCGAATTCTAAAAAAAAAAATGTATTTTAGTATTACTATTTCGTTCAAACTGCCATTATGAGGAGGTCGAAGGAACCGAATTTGCGGCACACAATTTATTGCCCGGGAGGAGATCATAATTCTGGCATTTTCGTGGCGATATCATCTGTAAGTATTTTTGGGTACATTGATATAAGTAGTATTTTTTCATTTATTTTTTTTAGTATTCAATTCTAAGATTAATTTTCAGTTTGCAGTTTATCATGTGATAATTTTTGCCCACGAGGGCTTCGAAGAACTTTTGCACAAGGCTGTAACAGAAACTAAAATCATTCAATGGGCGGAAGGTGCTGGATTCTACGCCATTGGTTCTCGCATCGTGTCCACTCTTCACTCTATTATTGAGACTTTAAAATTGACAAGGGGGCTAGAAATAGAGTGGAGCTTACCCGGAAATACTTTCTTCAAGTCTAAAGAAGAATGTGCTGCAACCAAAGTTCGGTAAGGTCATTTCCAGTTTATGTGATTTTCAAAATGATCAAACGTAAATTTGTCTGGACACCCCAAAACACGACACAGATGTCGCCACTTCTTTCGACGACACGGGTATACGATTTCGTATAATTATGTATTGGTTACGGTGATCAGGGTAAGCACCTATTGGCAAAGCTTAGCGCATACATCAATAATATGCCCGCTTCGCGGGCACATTCTCATTGCGCGCTATGCGCGCGGCTCGCTTCGCTCGCAAGTTTGAGCGCGCCTAGGGCGCGCGACTGTTGGTTCTTGCGCTTCGCGCTCGATAATTTATCTACCTCGCGCTACGCGCTTGGTATTTGTACTGTCTCCACATTTGTGCGCAGAATTTTTAAAACTAAAGGTCAAACATCGAAAACTGTCATTTGGTGATTATGAATTTTCTTTTTTTTAAGGCTCCTTTGGCTTTAACGAACGCATTTTCATCAGTTATCTCGTGCTCCACACTTGATTATGTCCAAAATGCCAACTTTTCTAAATTAAGTTTAACACTATTATATCAAATGTATTCGACCTGGGATTGCTTATTCAAACATTACAAAATGAAGTCCAAATTTTCTTCATCATGATTTCTTCAATATTTGTTCCTTATTTTGCTTCAATTTTATTCTCAGCTAATTTTAATTTGTGCATTCTCAATTATATTTTTTACGATTCAAACCAAAAATAATCATCACAGTGCAAAGTTGTTCTAAGAAAATTTAGCATAAAAAAAGTTTTTGCGTTCATTTTTTTTGTCTCATGTGACGTTTTTCCAAAAATTTAATTTTTTTACTTCTCAATCTCGTTTTTTACGATGCAAGAAAATGTACTCACATTGTCTAAAAATGACTAATAACAAATTTTTAGATCTTTTTTGGGCACAAAATGTTTGTTTATTAAATTTGTTCCGTACCTTGCGTCGTTTTTCCCCAAATTTAATTTTTTATTTTGAATGTTATTTTTCACGAATCAAACGAAAACTACGCGCTCTATCAAAAAGAGATTATTAAAAAATTTGTTCCAGTTCTTTGGGTGCACAATTTGTTGTAAATTCATATTTTGTACCATCTTGTAGGACTTTCAAAAATCAACGTTTTTATTTTTTTGACTTTTTTTTACATCGTGCGTTGTTTGGCTTAAAATTATGAGGATGAATTGTTAATCTTTTTAAGCACCACGAATAGCCAAATAGAGAACTTTAAACCTTAAAAAAAAGTGGTATCAAAATTTGAAAAATGCTATAACTTTTTGAAGTTTTAATAAAAATGGCTGGCTAATTAACTTGCTCTGTTAAAAATTCTTTCGAAAGTTATCGTGCTAGCAGACTAAAAAGCTTTTGTAATAGTTGATATTGATAGGTTGATAATGTAACAACTTGGTTGAAAATTCATCTGTTTTGGTTACGGATGCAACTATTTTGTTGGCAATTTATCTTCTTTGTTTGAATTTAACTGTTCTTGATTCAAAATTAAAATCTTTTTTGGATGTAATATCGACAAAAATGTTGCTCGTTTGAAGTTTATCTAATGTCTTTTTTGGTTGAAAATTGAACTATTTGGTTAAAAGTTTAAAAACTTTGTTAGAAAAGTATTTTTTGTTTGAAGATTCATTTGTTTGGTTGAAAATTTATTGTTTTATGTTAAAAATTAATTTCTTTGCTAAAAATTTAACTTTTCTATATTTCATTGACAATTTACTATTTTAAGTTGCAAACGCAACTATTTGGTTCAAAATTAAACCATAAATAAAAGTATAACCTATTTTTTGAATGACCCCTGATTTTCTTTTTTCATATCTAAACACATTTATTCTGTGTTTTCTCGTTTAGAAAAATAATAATTTTTCTTTCTGAGTTTAAAAGCAAATTATTCGAAGGCTTTAAATGTTATATGACCATTTATCTGGATTTCCGTCTGTTGTCTTACGTAGCATCTGAACTTTTGTCTAGATTAGTGTGATTTGTTACCTGAATATTTGTGTACTATAATTATCGCAATAATATGTAAACGAAATGGACATCCGACGAAAAGTATAAGGATTTTGATACACAGCCACAAATTGGAAAATTGCTGAATTTTAATAGTGTTCCTTTTACATTTTTTCAGGGTGCCTGATGGGTGTTATTTGAAGGAAATTAACCAATCGGACGTACCTCTGATTCATTCTTTGTGGGGTCTTCGAAACCAGGAAGATCCAGAAATGTCAACGAATCATCTCAGGACAAGGGTGAGATTGAGTGGAGGACTTGGACTATATTCAAAGGAAAACAACGAACTCCTTTCCTGGATTTTGAATGGAGAATTTGGTGAAATCGCTTCGGGTGGGACAATCGAAAAAGCCAGAAGAAAAGGCTACGCAACTGTAGTGGTCAGTGCACTTGATAAAGCAAGAGGAGAAAAGGGATTGGAATTGTTTGGATTCGTAGTTAGGGGAAATTTTGCTTCAGAAGCATGGTTGAAATCAGTTAATTATAAATTACACCAACCATACGTCCTCACACAAATGAGAAAATTAAGGAATAGGTTGTAAAATGGTAAGTTAAAAGAAAGAAAATATAATGAAATATAATGGAATTTGTTACCATTTATTCGTCATTATATCTGAGCATTATTGGCTTATTTAGTATTCAATATAAGCTAAATGTAAGCATATCAGAATTTCGGACTATTTTTGGGCTCCCCAAAACACTCACAAATTATTTTAAAAAATCAACCCTGACCCTTAAGAAAAACTTCAAACAAAAAAATATGGAATAAGTACGAGAAAACATATAGCGTAGGTCTAAGCTAGTTTTGAGCTCCTTAAAAATGAGAAATTAAATTGTCTGAAAATAATCCGTAACACCAACACCTGCCCCTCATTAAAAATGTGAAAATAGCATGTGAAATTTTTTTTTTTAATTTGGAGCTTCATAACTCTTGCACGGCTTAATGAACTGCTAATACCATAACATATTCTTTTAGGGAATTCGACGCTCTACAAAAACGGTCTATTATTATCTTAATTTGTTTTTTTCGGAAATATAATAGTTTAAAATTTTGTCTAAAAAAACAATAATCTGACTCAAATCATCACATTATGAAGTTGAACATTGTTTGAAAATTTGTCTTTTATTGTTCTGCTTTTAATAACAAGTAACTTTTAAATCATTAAACTTGATAATGTGATGATTCGAGTTAGATTATTGTTTTTTAGAGAAAATTTCCGAAAATACTATTACGACAACTAGTGATAAATTTCAATTTTTTACCAAAGATTAAGAAAAAAAACGATAAATTTATTATGGGTCCAAATTTAACCTTGAATAACTTTTGAAGGAATAAATTTATAAAAAAATCATAAGAGACCTTTTTTGTAGAGCGTCGAATTCCCTACAAAAATATGTTATGGCCTCAGAAATTCATTGAGTCGTTCAAGAGTTACAAAACTGCAAATTAAAAAAAAAAATTCACATGCTATTTAAATGGGAAATAGAAATTCGCGATGAGCGACGTCTAAATATTAATATTAAGAGCTCTACTTTTTACAGGCGTTTTCCTACACCTTTCTAGAAGTTTCTATGTGGGGGTTTCGAAGAAAAAAAAATAGTTGATTTTTTTTTAACTACCCTGCTAACACACACACACACACACATATATATATATATATATATATGTATATGACCTGTATATGGCCTTTCGTTGTGATTTCGTCGTGCCCTGTGATCACCCATCTCACGGTTGTGAGACGTGGCCATGGGTGTGTTTTTACCGCGGTTCTACTGGGGACTATTGACATTTTTCAAATGGCAGTTGCTCTTAGTGGGACCCTGCGATGGTGGTTTAACTCGTTTTTTTTAAATTATGTATATATATATATATATATATAAATCAAAAGTCAATTATTTTGCGGGGTTCACAAAACACTGTCGAATAGTCTCCAAATGGGAAAAAAATCATTGTAGTCAACTTCGCAAAACTCTAAACTTCATTCAACACCCCACAGAAATAACTAAAAAACAAAAAGTCTTTTTCATATACTCATCCCCAAAGTAACATTCAACAACCTTTAAGAGCCACCCCTATCACATTTGTCGATCGACGTATCTGTTGCCTTCAACTAAAACCGCAAAGAAAATTTCAAATTAAAAATAATCACCCCAGACAACTTCCCATGACTCTAGTTAATATATCTATTTCCACAGTAATATTCCGCAAGCCCTAGGAACTACCGATATCACATTTAACGAACCAAGTCATCCCAGACAAATTTCCGATTCTCTATAGTTAATGTATTTATCCCCACAGTAATATTAATTTATGGCGCATATAAACGCATTCAAAACCACACAAGAAAGTCCCTTCATCACTGCGGATTAAAAACTTCTTATTTTGTGGGTCATCACTTTGCAAAATGTTATGACCTCCAGATCTTGGGCAATTTTCAAGATATGCGGAAAATTTTTAGGGCGCATATGAGCGCAATTGAAACCCCATACCAAAGTTCCTTCATCAATGTGGATTGAAAAATTTGTATCTTGTTGGTGATCACTTCGTCACCACTTTGTAAAGTGTTAACACCTTCGTATCGTGGACAGTTTCTAAAGTTTGCGAAAAAGTTTCGTGGCGCATGTGAGCGCATTTGAAGACGAATGAATCGATATCCGTTATATTAAATTTCATCTCACTGACGAAGATCTAACCCCTGCATCAAACTGCCCCCCTCCCTCCCTCAATGCTATCTTTGTTAATTAGCTAGCGCAAAATTTTTCGTGGTGGCGCATTTGAACGCATTTGAAGTTATGACGAATAGCTATGATGAATTTGAAAAAATGTTATTATTCTAGAAAAATCGCGTCGGGGGGGGGGGGGGGGGGGGGGGGGGGGGGGGGGGGGGGGGGGGGG
>CAKNXH010000180.1:521899-533421 GCA_932178445.1 Andricus quercusramuli
TGCAAGGAATCGTGTAATCCAAGGAATTCGTGGAATTCCAGAAATTCAAGGAATTCAAGGAATTGATGGAATTCATGGAATTTATGGAATTCAAGGAATTTAAGGAATGTATGGAATTCATGGAATTTAATGAATTCACAGAATTCACGGGATTCAAGGAATTCACGGAATTTAAGGAAATGACGGAATTCACGGAATTAATGGAATTCCAGGTATTCATGAAATTCAAGAAATTCATAGAATTCAAGGTATTAATGGAATTCAAGAAATTTATGAAATTCAAGAAATTCATATTCATAAGAATCTTGTGTCGGCCCACTGTTAAGTCAACTTTATCCAATGTTTTTAGATACCTAAATGTTAACCCAATATGTTTACCAAACATTGGTACAATATTTAAGGGCCAAAGTTGCCTATTGTTAAACCAGTCTTGAAAGCGTAAATTTTGCCTCGGCAAATCAAGTCAGTCCATAGTTATTAATTCGAATTCACGGCCGATCTTTTACAAAAATAGTCTGTCATTAAGATGGCAAGTGGTGATTGATAATAACAAATAATGACAATTAATGATAAATAATAACACATTTTTCTTACAAGAATGCAGTAAAAACTTCATCGATATTTTCAAAATTCAATAAACGTTTATTTGGTAAAATTTTTTTTGAAATACAATGAAAAATTCAAAAATTAAAAACTAATTTTAAGATTGTTTATTTATTTATGGATAAAGATACCTTTATTCATTTTCAATCATGTTCACTGGCTGAGCAACAAATCTTGAGACTCTGTCATTTTTATGAAAAATTAGAGGTAAAAAGCACACACCTTGCGAAGAATTCACGTTGATAATTTCCAACTGATTGGGAATCATTTCAACTGTGTGTATGAAATGTAACCCTACTCCTTGCATAATCGTATATCGATAGGCAATGTTAGATCGGTATTTTTTAATTTCAGCATAGTAATCTGCTGGACGCTGACAATTACGAATGCGGCATTGACAATTAGTAACTTTTAGAAAGAGATGGATTATACCAAAATATACTTCATTACCAACACTGTATTGTACGCAAGTAGAATTTCTTTTTTCTGCCCGAGTGTATATTTCCGATGCGTAGAGAGTTTTATTTTTTAACAATTTCTTGAATACAATTTTGCCCCTGCCCTGGATTCCATTATTCAAAAGTGCGTCCAAAATTTTGATACCAACTTGTAGTTTTGAAAATCCACCCGCTAAGTACAGCGATTCTCCAATAGCCTGTAGTTTGTAGCCAAAATATGTAGCCAAAATATATTTTTAGCTGAGCACATTTACTTCCGTGAACCAATCTTTTCAATTTTCCATCAATATCTTCATAATTGAAGCACTGGTATTCAAAAAGAGGACCTAAGTTTTGAACAGTGTCAGGCAAATGCAATAGTGAATGAAGGTTGCGCGTCATGTTTTCCAGACCATAGAGATGTTCAAATCTTGATACGAATTCATGCAACATGCGCGAGGCATTTTCTACCATTTCAGATGCTTTCCAATGTTTCATGTCCTTTTTAATCGAAGTAAACCCTCTTTGAACAAAACTTGGTGGCAAAACATCTCTAAGTCTTTGGTCGACAAGACCAACCATTTGCACAAAGGAGATACGTTCTCCTGAAAAACGGGGATTGAACCAAAACTTCATTAAAGCTTTGAAAACGCCAATAAATACCATATGCATGGTATCTAAAGCCCTTGTTGTTATCCATCTGTATACCAGCAGCGACAACATAGACGGACCTTTCACCCCCGTACAGAACGATTGCCGGCCACTTGGGCGTGACGCAATGTCTCTTCCTCGGATCTAGTTGGCATGTTTCTCATGTATGGATACACTTGACGGTTTCCAATTCGTATACCTTCTTGTTCGCATTATTGGCACCCAAACCTTCCGTTATATTGTCTCATGTTGAGAAACGAAGCCTTAGATGGAAGATCGCATATACCGCATATAATTGATCCTTTAACATTTATTGGATTTTCATTATTAGGTACCTCCATGTCGATGACACTACGCAATTGGCGAATTTCGTCGTAGAGAGGGGACAAGAATAAGTTGGGTGCAGGTTTTTCTACACCAAACCAAATTCCAACCAGAATGAGGTTTTCCTTTTTAAACCTTTCTTCATAAGGAAGTTCGTTTATAACGAAGTATACCGGCCAGAATTAAAATTTGGATGATCTGAAGACCTGCACTCCATCAGTGTACCATGAAAAAGAAATATTATGGCGATCTGACAGAAACTCGCCTGGAACATTCAGCTCTCTACCTATATTTCCATAGTAAATATCCTCAATGTTTTCTTCAGCCAACTTTTGTCGATTGAATCGATGCTGCAATTTCTCATGATAACCTCTTCTCATATAGAGGGCTCGAAGTTGGTCAGTAACGGATATTTTTAGAAAATAGTGACTTTTAATTCCTTGAAAACACTGAGGACATTGTAAAAGTTCATGATCATAAGAATCTAAGCACATCGAACAGTAATAATGTCTGCTGACAGGACTATGTAAGTCTTCAAAATATTTTTTAAACGTGTAGAGTGTAGATCGACAGTAATTTGGTTCTGGGCAGTGCATCGAAATAAGTTACAGAATGCTCGCGAGAACTACTCCTGACACAGCATATCGGAAAACTACAGCGAGAATGGACAACATGCTTTCCGATACTGTAAGAGGAGCTCCTTCATACAATGGTGGATCTTCTTCTTCCAGATCATTATTATTTCCAACATCTTCCAATTCATCCGCAGAATCAATATTTGAATCAGCGTCATTGTTTGGGTTATAATGTACGCCCTCATCATCTTCCGCATCTTCATATTCTATTTATTATTATGCTTCTATTTTTGTTCCAAAGTCTTTATTTATGCCAAACTATTTAAATGGCATCAAACTATAATAGCCCATATGCTAGGGGGTTTGCAAAACTTTTTAAGACCCGACGGGTCGGGTCGGATCGTGATTTATTCGGGAAAGCGCCGATCGGGTTTCGGGTTCGCAACTCGACCTGACCTGAAACCCCAAAAAGGCCCGAAAACCGGAACAGGCTCGAAAGTTCAATTGAAGAATTTTCTGAAAAACACGGTGATTTATGTGAATTTACCATAGGTTACCGATAATTTCCAGAAATTTTTGAAAAATTTTCAATTGAAGTTTCATGCCGGTTTGGGTTTTTGCGGTTTTGAGCCGTTTTGATTTGGGGTTTCAGGCCAGGTTGCGAACCCGGAACCCGGCCCAGCCCGATCCGATTCCAACCCGACCAGAATCGAGCCGAAGTCATTTTGCTCATCATAACCAAATGCCATCTTATTTAGCAAACCCTTTTATTATTAGCTCAAAAATTCTATACATTACTGTTAAAGTAGTTTATTTACAAAATTTAAATTAGCGTCTATAAATTAAATGATGAGTAAATTGTTTTTTTCAGAATAAAATTAATAAAAATAACAAAAGAAATCAAATAATATTTTCTCACATTTTCTAGTGATTCACTCATAAATATTCAACAATTATGCATCCATGTCACACCTGTTTTGCAGCTCTTCCAGATATTCAAAGAATGTCTCAAGAGGATCAAGGTCTTCTTCGAGCACCTGAAGAACATGATAGACAAATAACAAGAATTGAGCAAGCTCAAGAACAGGCGGAAGAACGTCTGATAACGGATTATGGAATTAATAGAGAAAGCGTTCTGAATGAATTTGAAGGATATTATGTCACGACAGGAGCATCGCCAGATATAATTCATGGCGTCATTCTTGGAATACTCGCCGGAATATTTCAGCATTTTGTTAGAAAATTCATCTTATAGAAAATCTCACTCAATGAGCTGAATTCAGGGGTAGCTAACTTCGATCAATGCTACTCTGAAGTTAAATACAGGCCGTCTAGGTCAAAACTCCAACACCTCCTTCCCGGTGCAAACGTGAAACAATCAGCAGTCCAAATGTGGTAATTAGGTTAAATGCTTCTGTACATTATTCAGGAGACAATTGGAGACAATTGCCCCTATTATAACAATTATATTGAATTGATTGGATTAACCAGCATGATCTTCAACTATTCCATCAGCACGGATATGGTAGAGTACCTAGCGGACAGCATAGCAGAATGTTTGGGAACTTTTGCTACGTTATACTCTGATGTCGATCCCGATCTTAGGGATAACGTAGTAGATAATGACGACAAAAAGGATTCTATTCTCAAACAACATTTCCTTATAAACTACCCTCGTTTAATAGCCATTTTCGGACCATTGAGGTTTTACATATGCTTGCTTGTAGAAGGAAAACAAAAGCCGTGCAAAAGAAGGGCGCAAGGTATAAGATACTACAAAAATTCAATAGTGAGTCCTTTCAAAAACGTTAACACTGTGGACTTGATCCGGAAAGTTACTCTACGACGACCGAATATCTCAGCCGAAGGGACTTGGAACAAGACTCATACATGCTGACTACTTTAAATTGAACTTTAATGTGCACGACTCCATCAGAGTGTTTCTTTGGTCACAACGAGATAGAAGCCGCAATTTTGTCCAAGTTATTTGTTATTCGTAGATCGAAGTGAACAGTATGACTGCTGGGAACTTAAGACGATTTACAGGGAAGAATCTGGGGTTCATATAGTTCCGCGTCTCCATGCTCAAGATAGGATTTACAATTGTGAGCACGTTCCTTTAGCTTTCTCAAATAGCACGTTCCTTTGACTTTCTGGAATAGCACGTTTCTTCCGATGATATTTATAACTCGCGTTGAGTAACTCAGATGACTAATGCATCAGCTGCGCTAAAATTCTTGGTCTTCGCACTGTCTCATTGATTCGCGCATTTCAACTCTCGACCTCGCATGAATACATATTCTGTATGTTACTTACCCAAATTTCTATGTATGTAGTCAGACGCTTTTGGCTACTGTTTTGTCGAACTATATACAGGTTCTTCCACTGAGTGGGTTACACACTTATAACAATTACGATACATATTTTCTTGTGTTGCTAAAGTTAGTATTTAATTCACACACACGAGTATATTCATACTCCACATGTTTGGGTTTGACTTTGTTATTGTTATTGCTTCAAAATATTGGGAATATTGATACATTCGTATAGTGATGAACTTAATCATGATTATCTTTTAGCCCTAGAGTCTGCGATTACACTCTCAGAAATCGAGCATGGTTAACTTATCGAGATTGTCTGAGTACAACTCCGAGCCGATATCAGAACGAAAGATTTGATACTACGCAAGACAAAATGATCCGTTATGTTCCGATGGCGCAGACAGATCATATCGGGATTCGTGAGGGCAAGCAGAAGCACAAATTCGCATGCCGAAGAGAGGGCATGCCTACGGTTGGGAAGGATGACCGAGGTAAAGGGGCTATCCGCAGATAAACGCGTTCGGGCCGGGGAATTCGCGAGAACTTAAACTATAAGCCAATACGAGTCACGGGTATGGTCAGGGATGGAAGAGAGGAAGGCCTTCATCCTGACAGACGAGAAATTGTTAGTAGCGATGCTCTTTTTGCTGAAGGATGTTACGTGACACTGGTTTCGCCAGAACCGACAAGGCCGGAACACGTGGAAACAATGCAAGCGGCATTTCCAATCCCGCTTCGGGGACGCCGTCTACCAGGAAAGCTTGAACGAGCAGATCCTCAAGCGCAGGCAAGGTCAAGAGGAACCAGTAGCGGATAACCTTACCTGCATGTATAGGCTCCATCATCTATCGACAAGGCCTATGGATCTCGAGATGCAGATGAACAGGCAAACCTCAGATCCGACTCTATGAGGGCCATCAGATGTTACGAATTTGCAGACTACAACGGTCTGGCAGACCCAGCAGCTGAATAAGAACGCGTAATATGCATGTTGGGTGAAGATCTATCCCTCCTTGTCCCGAGAAAAATATCTTATTCCAAATTACGCGTACAACGCAAAGTGGATACAGCCAGAACAAAACACTTCGGTGGCGACTATCGTCCGGCTTTAGCTGATAGCGGGAACACACAGAACACGCCATAGTTAGCGCAGTTGAACAAAGTGCTTATCGCAGCAATAGGAAATGAAAAGCAGTGATCAGCCACAAACTCGGGTAAACACGACAGGCACAAATCGAAGCAGAACAGGCTCGAGTCGATGGAACCTGCAGTAGTGATAGAACCTGCAGTGGATAGCTCAGGAGACGAATCCTGCTCCAATAGTTATTCCGTCGATATCAGCGAACAAGACCCTGTAGACCCACACAGTAGAAATATAGAACACTATCGTTCTTAATACAAGAACGAGAATAGGAGAAAAACCAAAACCCTGGCAGGAAAATCAGGTGATACTTCCCCCATTAAAGTCAGATGAGCCACTAGCCTCTATCACCAGACGAAGCTTCTCTGTTACAGCTACGATTGGAAGTGAAGGAGCCTCCAATGGAGGATAAGCGGCTTACCCCGCGCGTCTTCATGCCTGCCCGAATCGGTAATGCCCCTAGGGTCCTCGCTTCAATCGGTGACGGTGTATCCCGAACAGTGATGGCAGACATATCCACTTTCAATATTGCTTTGGTGATAGCAGAACGGTACAAGGCAACCCTCCACACGGCACCTAACCAAGCGATTATGACTGCTGACGGTGCGGTCCGTCAGGTCCAGGCCACGCGTTATCTCCCTATCGAAATTGATCGTGTTTCGCGAATGATAAAGGACCATATTGTCCCGAACATGGGGAAACAGGTACTCTTGGGCATGGACTTCATCCATACATTTGGAATCGTGCACGATGGTAGAAAGCAAACTTGGTATTTAGCGGAATACCCGGAAACTGTTCACCATTATACCGAGGAAGGTACTGAGTTGGAAGTGGAGAGGAGGCACGAAAACCCGGCAACGTTAGACCAGTGTTGCGGCCTCAGGGACCTTTTAGGGAGGAGAGAGTCGTGAAACAATAAAAATTCAGCCCTTCCCAAATAGTTTCCCCTAAACCCTGTAGGCTCAGAGTATTGCAGAAATAAGCAGCCTGCTTTTTTTTGGCTTTGGGAGTTTCTGGTATTTAGCCACCTCTACTACATCTCCTACATATGCATTAAAAAGTAATAAATAAGTTAATAATCCTCTTTATATCAATATTCAAACTGAAATAATATCAAAAAGTTAATATTTTTATTAGTTTTATAAATTATTATTCATTTTAAAGACAGTATAACTTCATATTTAGTCCTTATATTAAATGTGATGAAAGAGTTTTATGTTTTAAAGGTAATAAAGTTCAGTCTGATTTATAATGTATTATAATTTAAATTGTTTTTTATAATTCAATTTATACTATCTTTTTCCACTATTAAGAATAAGTTTCCCAATTTTCTAAAGGGTTCCGTTTAGTTCGAATTTGAATATTTGTAGGACCTTTTTTGTGATTCTTAACCAGGCACCATAAGTAATTTTTAACTTAGGGACTCTCCTTGTAATAGCTTCTGATGGCGAAAAGTCTTAAAAATCTTTTTGCTGCATGTCAATGACAGTAAAATGTTTCGAAGGTCTGGTTTCAGTTAAGACATCGATCCAAGGGGAAGGTTCATGAACAATGGCATTTCGTTTCACGAATTCTATTAGAGAAGAATCTCTATCCCAAGGCAAAAAGCTATGACCTGTAGGCATGAAATTTGGTTCCACTGATGAAAAATACTTATTTTCAATAAGCATTCGCGCAAGGGCTATCATTTTCCAATAATCATTCTGTCCTACACACCGGTCAGACCAAAATATTGCGAGATCTTTCTTCATCATCATGAAGCAGATCAAAGGTTCTGAGTATGTAATTAAAAAGACCTGAAGCGATTTCTGCAGAGCCCCGTTTGGCTGCAGTTTCATGCCAGACAGACATCGTGACTTTATTTGTACCCATATTATGAATAGCAGAATTGTACATGGAGTATTGTCTTTGATAAAATATTGAAGAGTGATTTGTAGTTGGACAACAGAGCACTTTTTGCAAATCGGTACAGATAACAATACATTTTGGATTTTCTTTGGCAAAGGAAGAATAAGCTCTTAGCGTAGCATATCCACTTTCAGCTTTTATCTGATGCGGTTCACATTTTGCTGAAATCGGATTCCTTCCTTCTTCGTTCTGTGCTGCAAAGAGATCGATAAAGAATTTGCCACACACTGTGCATATATCAGACCAAGGCAAACCAAACCTCAAATGAAAATCGGTTTGGAATACGTAGTCATAGGCTCTTACTGATCATTTTATGGCAGGCTATTTTTGACCAAAAAGTTTATACAATTTCTTTATATTTAAGTCGGGATTAAGACACTCTTTAGAAGACTTTTTCCTGCTATAGTGTCTTTCTTTAAAAGGGAAACACCTAATGTGTTCTCGAATTTTTGCAAGAGTCTCTGGGCTAATTCGTCATGATCTATTATGAAATGTTTCCTGTTTCTCTGGGAAATCCTCCACATTATTTTTCATCCTAATCTGCAGTCTTTCAAACCTTCTGGGAGTAACACCTAAAACATCGGAAAGTCTTTTCTGACAAACTCTTAGGTACAGATTTCAGCCAGGAATTTCAATCTGATATTTGAAGGTTGCTAGCCGTCGAGATTCATAATTCTTATATTCTAGTTGTATTAACATTATGGAAAGTCATGCAGTTTTCAACAATATATTTCGATTGTTCAGAATACGATTTCTCGTGAAAAGTTTCAAAAATGTTTTATTTCATCTCAAAATCAAGTCTATCACATTGTCGTTAACATCGTTTACAAACTTGATCTCACACATTGTAAAAAATAAATACAAATACAAATTCTCGTCTTTTCATTTTAAAAAACACACTAATATTCATGTAATTATAATTTGAAGTTTTATTTTATTTTTTTCGTAAAAATGATTTGAACAGTATTTTTTAATACAAAATTATTGATTGCTCGTTTATTTTTTATATTATTTTCCAATATCATATTTGATGTTGCCGTCTCTAGACGTTTTACTGCTGGCACTTCGATTTTCATTTTACTATCGTAAGCTTCTCCAGCCTTTCCAGCTCTTCTATTCATTTTCGAATTTTCGATCGTAGCCCTTCCGCGGAATAGAGAAACTGTATTTGAAAAATCTCATATAGAACTCCATGGGTTGTGAACAGATATATTTTTCTCAATATTAGAAAAAGATTACAATCAAAATGTTCTCTTTTATCAATAATGTTGCAAAATAATTTGGAGATGGTGCTTTGTCGGCCTGGGTAAAGTAATTTGAGAAAAGGATGGAAGTTTTGCAAATTTCTGGTCCAAAATCAATTTATTATGTTAGTCTGAGAGATCCCTCAGTACAAGAGCATAAAGTTGCGCTATAATTGTGACCACAGACTTCGCTTGATTTATTGAACGTATTTTATATTCTACGTTCAGAATACCCATAATTCATATTTGAAAAGGACAACCGATGCGTTGCCAAAACGTTATTCTTTTGTATTGAGGGATCTCTCAGACTGACATAATAAATTGATTTCGGACCAGTAACCTTTAAAATCTCCATCTTTTTCTCAAATTACTTCACCCTGGTCGACAAAACACCATCTCCTAATTCTTTTCAAACAATTGAAGTGTCTCTCTTAGAAATAAATTTTTAGAATTAAAATTCCTCATTTAAATATTGCAATTCACAAAATCAGAGAAAATTCAAAAGAACAAACTGAAAACAGCCTCTTAAAGTCCTGTTCACACATTAGGCAACAAGTCAGGTATTGAACAGAAATGAGTGCGAGATTTTCGATAATTTCGTTAAACCTATTATTTTAAATAGGAGCTCACACCCATTTTTTATATAGAATACGTGCAAATAATAATTCTTAGAACCCTTGGTATCCTGGAAAAATTAATTTCATGAAGCAACTGAAACCTTTACTGTTCATTATTTTCTATTATGATGTGCTTTTATATTAAATTGGTTTGAATTTCATCACTTCGGAAACTTTAGAGATGCGCGTGGCACTTTTATTTGCAAAGCAATAAACCGCCAAGATTGCGTTGAGCGAAATATCATTTTGCAATAAATTCATCTGTTTTCTTTAGGATTTGTACATGACATTGACAACATTTTATTTCACAATTCACAATCTTGAAAAATTATTACTTTCGCAAATAAAAGATAAACGTACCCTACATAGCTTCAAAAATAATGAGAAAAAAACTATATGGAAACTTGCATTACTTTGACTATTCTTTGTTTAAATTAAAATTGTAAATGTATAATACATAAATGAATTTTTTAATTATACTTATTTCACATATTTTACGCATTTCACCGTTTTGAGAGAAATTTCATTTCCACAAAGTTATCAGTATTTGCAATTTTAGGGTTGTTTAACAAAAAGATTCAATTTTTGTCTTCAAACTTTTATAACTTTTGACTTAATTAGATA
Source organism: Andricus quercusramuli (assembly GCA_932178445.1). Lineage (NCBI taxonomy): Eukaryota > Metazoa > Arthropoda > Insecta > Hymenoptera > Cynipidae > Andricus > Andricus quercusramuli. Next base: position 532,345 of record CAKNXH010000180.1, read on the forward strand.
TTTAATTAATGCGTTTAGAAGGAAAATATCACATGACTTTTATCGGACCAAACCATTTTTGTAGCAAGGAGCATTTTCTTCTAAAATTGAATTTTTTTCAGAAACAACGAAAGATTCGACAAAATGCTAAAAAAAACTTTGTACATTTCCGAAAATTGTCATTGCCAGAAAAGTGATATGGCCTGATTAAAACTTACTGAATGTTGTTTTTATATAGGCGCGAATTTTTGAAATTTATTGTATAAAATAAAGAAAGTGTGGTTTTCTTATAAATTCGACTTCGCCTTTCCGGATGCACTTTGAAAACGTGAGAAGTTAATTTTATGGCGAAAACTTTTTTTATTTCAGATTGCACTTCAGTAAAATTCCTGCTTGTTTGATGAAGACATTTTGTACGTTTTTTTCTGGTCAAATAATTTTTGTGGCTACGAGAATTCCTTTTAGCAAAACATTTTTTTTTATTGTTCTCATGAACGATGCAATATGCGATAAGAGTGTGAGAGGTATTTTTTTGTAAAAGTTTTAAAATTGAGCAAACTTTTTTCTTAGCATTCTCTCAAATATGTCGTTTTTTGTAAGAAAAATACAAACCTAACATAATTTCTTCGTTATTCGAGTACGCTATTTAGCAAGAAAAGTTGTGAGATTTTCGAGAAAATCAACTTTCAATATTCTCAGAAAAACTGCTGATATTTGGTGAATTTTCAACAATTTGTTCATTTTCCAGCGTCCTTTGATAGAGAGCAATTAACTTCATGAAAGCGAGGAAAGAAAATCTCATTATTACAATTAGATCAAAATATATAATAGTTAGAAAAAATATAGTTTTTCCAAAAAAGAACCCTTGAATTCCAAATACTCATCACCCCATATTTAGGAGGAAAATGATTCTGTGAGTTGAAGTTGCACTGCCTGCAAAACTTGAAATTAATTCAAGCATTGTTTTATAAAACTTTTTTCTCAAAACAAAATTATTTATGTATTTATTTGCAATCTGAGATAACTGATAGAACACTATTTGTATTAAATAAACATAATTTCAATCGGTATTATTAACACTTGGCATTCATTTTAAAC
>CAKNXH010000181.1:0-13696 GCA_932178445.1 Andricus quercusramuli
TTTAGCACGTATTCTAGGAGAACTTTTTTGAAATTTAAATTGTTCCAACAGGCAAAATAACTATTTATGATCAGTCGTGATATCGGTGCACCGGGTCGTGCACCTTGTAGTTCAGCTCGTATTCTACGAGAACTTTTTTGAAATTCAAATTGTGCCAACAGGCAAAATAACTACATATGATCAGTCGTGATATCGGTGCACTGGGTCGCGCACCAGGTAGTTTAGCACGTATTCTACGAGAACTTTTTTAAAATTCAAATAGTGCCAACATCCAAAATAACTAACAGTGGCGAGTCGACGACCTGGGAGCACCGAGTCGCGCACCAGGTAGTTTAGCACGTATTCTACGGGAACTTTTTAAAAATTCAAATTTTTCCAAAAGCCAAAATAACTCACTAATGATTAGTCGACGATCTCGATGCACCGGGTCGCGCACCAGATAGTTTAGCACGTATTCTACGAGAACTCTTTCAAAATTTAAATTGTTCCAACAGCCAAAATAACTACTAATGATCAGTCGAGGATCTCGGTGCACCGGGTCGCGCACCAGGTAGCTTAGCACGTATTCTACAAGAACTTTTTTGAAATTTGAATTGTGCCAACATCCAAAATAACTAAAAGTGGTAATACTGTCTGTATTAGAGGAGATACCTTGGATCGATATTATAGATTTCCAATTTTCACAGTTTGTGAAGGATTTCTCTAATGATTGATAGTTACCTATCTCTGATGATAATATAGATTCCTAGTTAAAAGTGGTGAGTTGACGATCCGAGTGCACCGGCTCGCGAACCAGGTAGTTTAGCACATATTTTACGAGAATTTTGTTGAAAATGCAACTGTCTCCTATCTTTGAAATTTGTTATTCGTAGTTTCAGTTACTCATCGACGATGGGTCTCATCGTCGATGGGCGAGCTGTGTTTATTTGAACTCGAGATGTTTGTTTTCATAAGAAGCTTAGGGGAAGTCTATGGATGTATAATTGTACACTTCGATTTAAGGTTTTAGCCATAGTTCATTTACATTTCAAAATGTTTGAAAATTTCCTAATTTTGATTACTGTTTATATTTTTCAATTAAAGCTTTTGACATTGCGGAAAATTTGTGTTTGGATTTTTATAATAAAGTTTGTTAATTTTTTATTTAAAACCCAACTTTGAAATATAACGTAATTGAAAATCTGATTTCATTCATTTCAATGCTTAGAGTTTTCATTATAATCCAGTTCTATCCAGTTTCAGGCTTGGACTCGTAGATTGAAAAGGCAATATCTTTCAGATGTCTTTTTTCTATGATGCTAAGAAAAGTCTTTTTGAACACTATTTTCTATGCTGCTTTGTCAATCTTCTAGAATTAATAATAATTTAAACAATTTTCATACAGAAATTTAAAGTTTGCCTGGTTTTTAACAAATAGGTAGAGTTTGGCTATTTTTCAACAAATATGCTCAATTTTCTTACAGAATTAGCTAAGAATATCTTTCCAATGACTTTTTTGTATGATGATTTGCAAATTTTCAAGAATGATTGATTATTTAAACAATTTTCATAAAGAAATTAAAACCCCGGTAATTTTTCAACGAATAGGATCAATTAGTTTAGGGAATTAAGAAAGAATGTATTCCTAATAAATCTTTTCTACAATACTTTGCAAATATACAATAATTATTCATTATTTTACCAATTTTCCTGAACGTATTCAGAGTTTGTCTATTTTTCAAGGAATAGGCAGAATTTGTTTACGGAGTCAACTAGGAATGTCTTTTCAATAACTATTTTATATGCAAATATACAATAATTAGTAATTATTTAAACGATATTCATAAACATATTCAGAGTTTAGCTATTTGTCAACGAATCAGCTACGTTGTTTTTTACAGAAGTTTAGCTGTTTTCAAACGAATAGGCTCAATTTGTTTACGGAAGCAAGAAAGTACGTATTTCAAATAAAACTTTTCTATATTCCTTTGCACATTTGCAATAATTATTAATTATTCAAACAATTTTCATAAACATATTTAGAGTTTGGTCATTTATCAACCAACATGCTACTTTTTTTACAGAATTAACTAAGAATATATTTCCGATAACTTTTTTCTGTGATACTTTGTAAACTCCCAAGTATTATTAATTATTTAAACAATTTTTATCAGCAAATCGGAGGCAACTAGGAATGTCTTTTCGAGCACTATTTACTACAATACTTCGCAAATTTATAATAGTTATTAATCATTTAAGCAACTTTATTTTTTATTTTATTCATATATTCAGAGTTTGTCTATTTTCAAAGGAATAGGCTCACTTTTTTACGGAAGAAACAAAGTATACATTTCAAATAAGAATTTCTTACATTACTTTGCACATGCGCAATGATTATTCATTATTTTACTATTTTTTATAAACATATTCAGAGTTAGGGTATTTTTCAAGGAATAGACACAATTTGTTTACGGAGTCAACTAAGATTATCTTTCCAATGCTCTTTTCTATGTTGTTTTGTAAATTTACAAGAATTATCAATTATTTAAACAACTTTCATACAAAAAATTAGAGTTGGCTATTTTTCAACGAACAGGGTGAATTTTTTACAGAATTAACTAAGAATATATTTCCGATGACTTTATTATCCTCTTCAAATCTCCAAGATTTATTAATTATTTAAAATTTTTTCATGAGCAAATGAAGAGTTCGGCAATTGGTCGAAGAAACCCTCCCGTCAAACCTCCTGCTCGGCTTTAGTTGAAACCCAGGTTAAAACACAGCGAATACACAACTCGATCGTATACGTCGCAGATGGTCATTGGTCATCCATCCGAATGATACGCGCGCTCGAAATGGCTTAAAATCTAGAGTCTTCTCGAGTCGAGATCATTTACTGTGTATTTCTATGAAAATTTGTACTCGCCGACTCGCTATGTTACGTAAAAAAATTAATATAAAAATGAACAAACACGAGCATTATTGGCAAGAGTCGCCATGCCCCGCACTGACACCATACCCCACTTTCCCCTATTATAGAGATTTGGTTAAAAAAAATAAAGCACAATGTTCAAATGCGCATATTCATAGCACATTTTTTTTGTAAATGGGAAAAATACGTATCGCCTATTTTTTTTTGTCCGGAGAGAAGGAGAGGGGACTTTTTGCTACTCGTTTATTTTGTCAGTACTTTTCTGTGGCTCGTGCGCGCTTTTCTACAATTCGTACTGAAAATATACACTCGTCGAAAAACTCCCGCTTACCTCCCTTGGTGCATAATATACTATTTTGGAATAAAAAGAAGATTTTCCAAAAGATTTGAATGCACATTCAGAAAATTTGTGCAAATGAATAAGTGAAGCGTGCTACAGCAGTGTATTAAACGCCACTTGCCATAAAGATCATTTTGTGCCTATATTAACATATTAGATAAACATTATGACAAGTGGCGCAAAATGCACTGTTATAGAACACCCTTCAATCACCGGAATTTCTAACAATGTAATTATAGTAGCCTGCGACATTAAAGTTTGGATATTTACACTCTCATTATTTGTCTACCCTTTCATAGACTGTTTGTGAAAGGGTAGAAAAATAATGAGAGCTCGCCTTAACGAGAAAATCAGACCCCTTGTTTGAAAATAGCATTGTTAGAGATCCATTGTCACAGCAGGTTTGAAGGGATATCAATAATTATGTAGGGTATTGTGTGATTTACGCATTCTGGGTAAATGCCAGCGTTACATCTGTATGGATCAGCAGCAAGTGGGCATTAGAGAGAGGGTTGCGTTGGTGTTACAGTACGTTTTCATCGTGGCTAATCGAAAGCTATGCAACGATGGGACAACACCGCTATCTGTCACGCGTGCACTATGCAGTTAAAGGAATGTGCTCTGTGCGGCACCAGGCAATTAAGCATACCTAGAACGTCCACGCACCCCAGCTGGTTCAACATAGGGTTGGTGTTGAGTTGACACATATAGCAGCCACGGTCAGCTTCCTTCAGAGAAATTATATGCAGGCGCCATGTAGTTTCCTCCTCCCTGGATGAAGTTTGATTCTTCGTCTTGACGTTCTCCAGGGAAACGGAGAAGCGCGGCGATTGAATCACCGTTTTCTCGCCCATTGACAGTATCGTCTGATCCCCGAGGCGTAGCCATCCCACCTGTCGAATCGAAAGCAATCTCCTTTAACGATAGTCGAATGACTCTTCGTTCCTTCATTCGTTCATTTCATTCGTTCATTTCATTCGTTCATTTCATTCGTTCATTTCATTCGTTCGATGGAGACGCGGCAAGAGTCGAGTTTTAAGTTTTAATCGATAAAAGTAAGCTCCTTCGCCCATCGACGACGATTGGGGCGGATTTGAAATTTAAACCCAGTTCGAGTGTCCTGCATTCAGAAAATAATGGGGAACTCGTGCGTCTGAATGGACACTTGTGTCGAGATGGAATACCCTGTATTTCTGACAAATCGCTGTAATCTGTCTTTTTAATGACTTCACTCTGCTTATTCTACATATTCTACATACCTACAAAGTATTTATTCGTCAATATATAGGGAAAGGGAACCAAATGCGGATCAGGGACAAAATGCGGATCAATCTTGTTTTTTAACGTAAATTGAGATAATGATTCAAAAAGTTTTGTGAAATGTTTAGCCCAACTAGCAATTGACAACCTAACACTAAATTGTTGTAGATGGCTAAACTGATTCTACAAAAAAAAAATTGGTTGCTAAGTTGTGGCAACTTTGAAATTTCAAACTGGTTGAGTTGGGTGAAATTACGGTGACTGACAAATTATTTAATATTCCAATAGATATGTATTTGACAGTCATAAGACTCGGAGAGAATATTCATGAAACTATGAAGTTTCAGTAAATAATAATGATTCTGACGATCTTGTACTATTTCCGGAATGCGGCAAACATGAAAAGTCGTGATTTCATACCTAACCTTTAATTCTACTTAAAATTGTCGAAGCTTATAAATTAATATTTACTCTTCTTTTTTCTGTTGCATTGTCAACATATATTTATAAAAGTTTCGTATGTCACTAATGTTATTAAATTTATTTAAAAAAATATTCAATAGTTATTAAACTTGTGATAAAAATGTACAAAAGTCCAAAGTTTTCATGGTTTTATAATTTTAATTTTGCAGTAAATGAAACATAAGTAATAATCTGTTGCATTCGTCCATATTAATTTTACAAAGTAAATGTGGTTAAAGTTTCAAAACGAAACAACTTTTAATGAATTTAAATCCGTTTTATTATGGACGCACTTTTTTTAGAACTGTCTTTTTATTTATTTTCTAATTCTTGTGACGTTTTGAGGATTATGGATCAGCTGCACCATGTCCTTACAAAATGCTCTTAAAGCAATTAGAGAAAAAAGACTTTCGATTCTGTGCATTTTTAGCGTTGAACATCACATTAGAGTTCGGGCGCATGCGTTTGATCCGTATTAGGGCCCGGGGTCCAAATTGCGGATCAAAAGATCAAAATCATACCTTTACAAAAAATGTTCTCATACTTTAAAAAATGAATTTTGAAAATCGGCACTTCGCGCTTTTTAAGCTATAGGATCACCCTAGTATTTTCTATGAGAGAAATTCATTTTGGATTAGAATTGTCTTTTTAAACAAGTAGTTTCTGAAACCTGATCCGCATTTGGTTCCCTTGCCCTATATGTGACTATTTGTGCAACTTATTACCTAGCTTAACATATCGAGGGAAATTTTTATTTATTTTATCCGTGACCCAATTCTTTGCACGCCAGGGATATAGATTGGCCTGAAAGTATAGTAAAATCGGTAGTCAAGAATTTTCTTCACAAAGTTATTTAATTACTAAACTCTAGGCATGCCAAACTTCGGGGGTAAAGATTCTTCTTTTCTGAGATACTAATTAATTTATGTAAAAGTTACTTCTTGTTTACTTTCTCCTAGTTTTATATAGATTAATTAGTAGTGGGCATGGAAGGAAAAATCGATGTTTCGACATTAAACACCGTGATCGAGTTTACTTGCGGGGAGACATTCCACAATTATTTTTGTTATAACTGCAACCGGTATCAAATTCTGACACAGTTTGTTCTTTGACGAAAGTTGTTTTACAATGCTAATTGTTGCTGGAAATTGATGAAACTAAAATAAACTCAAGTGCAAAAAATGCAGAATTTCTGTAAAACGAAGGAAAACAAATTTTACGAATAAAATTTGTAAAAAACTATTTATTGCTCTCTACATCTGAATTAGTTAAATTTGACTAATAATTACTTATATTTTACTATAATCGTTAATCAGATTGATTTATCAATTGGTGAGTCCACACTTGTAGTTATTTACTACAAGAAACTATCCACCTCTAGAAACACTACCCGAATCGGGTAGTGTCACGCTTACCCCGAAAGAGAAATGGCTTAATGGTATACAATACAATACAGAATTTCACCAAATTTTAGTAGAAAAAGTTATCGAAAAATTAGTTAAAATAATGCCACTAATTCATTAGTTAATAGCATCATATAATAAAGTTTAATTCAACATTAGTCGATGTTCACTAATAATTAGTGAATTAATAACTAGCTAAATTAGTGAAAGTCTTTCAGCTTTAGAATTAGTCATTTTTAATAATTAATCCAGATTTAGTATTTTAGAATACTGTAAAATATTCTGCTCTTTTTAAGTACATTACTAAAAGTTTTTTTTTTTTAATTTAAATAATCCCGAGTCTTCTCAAATATTTGAGAATTTTATCTGAATCTTAAGTTCTCAATAAGGTCTGAAATGTTCTTGACTTTTACGAAATGTTTTGGAATCTTCTGGGATGTTCTAAAATTTTCTGGAATAGTTAAGAATTTTATTCTTATTTACTCTGGAATATTCTAGAATTTAACTGAACAATCTTCGTGTCTTTAATTATAAAAAATTGGAAAATCTTGTTGACATTCGTAGAGTATTCTAGAATAATATAGAATGTTCTGCAGTTTTCTTAAATTTTCTAGAGTCTTCTGGGATTTTCCAAAATACTCTTTATATTTATGATTTTAAAAAAATTTTGTTCGGATTTAGATTTTTTTTTGGTTTTCCTAGAATATTTTGTAATAGTACTATCTTTCTTCTTTGGAATTCAGGAATTTTCTAGGATGATTTATAATTTTATTAATCATTTTATTTATTCCCGAAATTCTCTAAAAATTGGGAAATTTCACTAGCAATGAGAATTAGTGACTTATTTTTCATCATGTATATGATTAAAAAACCACCGTGTTATCCACTGATTTCTAAACAGTAAAAGTTATTGAACTTTAAGCGACGATCGATGAGTTCTGAACATTTTAATTATATTTTCACTGGGGATATCAGTTAAAAACGGTATAGATTCCAGTGAATTTTCACGAATTTAAAATCATGGAAAATGAGTCTCTGATTCTCACTAAATTGCACTGATTATAAATGAAGAGAGAACAAGTTCTGTTTTCTGCAGAAATTTTCAGAGAGTAAGGATAACAAACATAATATCCATAGAAAAATTTATGACATTTTCAGTATTTTTGTTGGCCTAAAAGAAACAAAAGCAACTAAAAGAATTTGTTGTTCTACATTTTTTTATGTACAAATTTTATTGATTTTTCAGTCCAATTTTAGTGCAAGATTTTGAATTGATTTAAACTGATCAGATTGATTTTTGTAAAAAATTTTATTGAAATTTAATTCAAATTTATTCAAAATATGAATGCGCTCTAGTACTATAATTTTTATTCAATCATTTTAACGGAAATCATTTCCATAATCCATCAATTCAATTTTACTTGACTCAAGCTTTAAGAACGTAAGAAAATCTTTTATAGGGAAGTATGCAAATCAAAATGGTGAATATTCAGGGAATATTTTCTCTCATAATTGGAGCCCTTTAGACATTTTTTAATTAAGCCAACGGAAATTTTCATCACATGCTTCAATTTTGTTGGTTTTATAGGTATTAGAATCCACTGTGGTGAAAGTGAGAGGGAATAATAGAATTATGTTTATATAATTAAATTTTGTATCTAGGTGGATGAATCAGTTTATTAACTATTCTGTCAAACAATAGATGGTGCTACATACACTGTTAAAAATGTTTGCAATTTTAATATACATTCACTATACATTTGTATAGTAATTTCACTTTACACAAATTAAAATTAATTTTGGCAGTAATCGTCAATTCCAAAAGATAAAGCATGACACTTTTTTCTAGTTAAACATAAATTATACTGGGTTTTAAGAGGAAAAGTTCAATTAACCGAATAATTAAGACACCTAATCTAAAAGTAGCGGTTTTTTGTTAAAATTGTGACATTTACAGTGAATTTTGAAGAAAATCCCTTCTGTACGTTGCAATTTGATTATAAATATGAATTTGGTCGATGAATTGTAGGTTAATATACTTTAGTTTTAAACATATGACAAGATTTGAGTTTACCAAACAACTTTAAACTTTCATGCACTCTGTTTTACTATACATGTATAGTAATTTTACAAGATGCTGGTAGATTGAATTTACTACACGTATATGCATATTGCTTCCATTACATTTATAGCAAAATCGCTATAGAAATTTCTAACACTGTAGGTATGAAACATTCTAATGGAAATGACAATGGACTTAGCACCGCTTATCTTTCTCTGGTATTATTGTAGATAAAAAAGTACATCATTCGTTCAAAAAATCATGCTGCATACATACTTTTATTCATTTCATATACAAATAATAATATTTAACAGAAAAAAGGAATATTTATATTACTAGTGCAATATGTTTTAATTTTGATAAGTAAAACAGTTTCAAGTTTAAACGTTACTTTATAATGTTGAAATAAAAAAAATCTTAAAATGTTTCAAGTATTCCTCAAAATACAGTTTGAGATATTCTATTTATTTGTATTTTCTTCCTATGGAGAAAACCTCTTCGACTAAAATTGCAATAGTTATACGTAGAGTGCAAATTGTAATGTCCCACGGTAAACAACTTTTACTACTGGAAGCTCCCTGGGCGCAGTCGTCACAAGTGAAGAAAGTCCAGTATGATTAGCCATTGCCGAATTTGCAGTAGTAAAGCTGCGTTTTTACAGAGGCAGTTAAAACGTTTTCTGAAGAAATTATTTGACATTTAAAAAGTCGCATTTAGAAAAAATATATATTATCTTTATAATTTAATAATTATTCTACCGTTGTAATTCTGCCTTTTCCCGTGTTTGTTGCTCTCAAAAACAAATAAATGTTATATATATATCATCATCCAGCAAATCCCGAGAAAGCGCTATTGAAAGTTCTCTTCTTCTCTGAAGGATTACGCCTTCAGGCAACTTTGTCTTTTCAAGACGACATTGATACCTCAACAAAGAAATACTAAGATAAAACGCTACTTGAGAATAACTTCAAGAAATCTGCAGGCGATGGAAAACCCTTTACCATATATGTTTTGAATTCCCTAATTCACTAAATTTGCAAAGTTTGACAACAAAATACTACCTACTTTCTTATAGAAATATTTTTATTTATACAAATTAGACAATAGAGCTTAAACCTCAAAAAATGCTTAATTCAATCAAATACACAAGTTTAAAGAACAGGGTTGTTTTCACTTTGCGCCAATAAATGAAACGAATACCGCAGTCTTTGGACGATTTAAAGATGGAGAATCATAATTTTTCAAATCTTCATTAATAGACCATTAAGAAAGTATGATTTCAAAGAGAAATTATTCAAAAATTTTAAAGTTGGATTTCATCTGTTATTATTGTACGTATTTATTTTTCTCACAACGATATGTGAATATTGTCGACTCCGATTCTTGCCAAAAAATACAACTTGTCCAACTTATTAAAATCGCTAGTATCTGAATTACAGGGGCTGATCTGCAAACTTAAGACTAGAAAGTTGTACAGGATTCAATGGCCTTTAACTTGAGTCCTCGTTCAGGGATATCGGCCAATTAGAACTCGAGATATACCCAAAAACGTCGGAACAGCTCGGAAAATTGAAAAAAAAAGTTCAAACATTGATATTCTGGAAACGCTTCCATGAAAAAATGTTTGTGTTTGATTTTCGTGTTTAGTGGGCCAAATTACATAAAAAAATCATGTTAATATGTGGCATCACTTTCCAGTAGGCACGAAATTTAAGGACGTAATTGGAACGTTCTGAAAATGTTCCTTGGACATACAAGTCAAAATACGTTATTTGAACGTTTCAAAAAATGTCCCATGTCAGACCAAATAATGTTCTCAAAACGTTTCATGTTCTAAATACGTCATTCAAACTTCTCTAGAACACTGTATGTTTAAGGAACGTTAGTTGGACTGACTTAGGAGTTTTTTGAGCCGTTCTGATAACGTTCTGTAACGTTTGTGCCCACTGTTTTCCGATGAAGGTAAATGATTTTAATGCCGAAATATCTCTTATAAATGAGCAATCTATAATGTTGAGTGTTTGGTAATACAAATTTTTTATGACAATTATCATTACCAGTCAACAATGTTTTTTCATTTTACGCACCCCTGAGTATTAAGCCAAAGCCATGTTGAACATGAAAGAAATTGTTCCAAGAAGATAAAACAAAATTTGAATCTTTTGAATTTGATTGAATCTTTTTGAATTTGATCTTTTGTGAGGCGAGACAGACAGCGCAGCGTAGCGAACGGTCCCACTCAAATGACAATATCTCGGGAACCAGAAGAGTCTCCATCAATTGTTTTAAATGAAAGGTCATTTCATAAGGAATCTCTATGTCAAAATTGAAAAGAAATAAATAAAAGGCAAGCATTTCACGAAAAATGTAATCAAAACTTTCTTCCACTTTTTTTCGGACAAAATCTTGTATTTAAAGTTTTATAGTTTGAAAATGTATAATTCCATCTGCAATACCTCAAAATTGTATTAAAATTCAATTATCGGTTCACGAACATCAATGATCAACAAAAATGTAACGCAAAAATTAAATATGGCGTACCGCCCAATATTTTGAAAATTTAAAAAAATCCTTTCGGCTCCAAATATCTTTTGTATAGCACTATAATTTCATCAAGTTTCATTACAATCGAACGACCACTTGCATATTCTGATATTCCTAACGTGTACTTGCCCTTAAAATGAATTATGCGCATTAAAAGTTGAACAATTTCCAACATTATACCTAAGCAAACTTTAAATTTAAACTACTAGAATTGTTGAATGCAGAAATTCTTCATGCTATTAACCAATCCTTGTAAAATAGAATAGTCGGTAAAAAAATATGTTAAACTCTATATAATTCACTTGACATCGTCTGTATAAAAGAAATTTATTGCATACATAAATTATGACTTCACAAAATGGTATAACATCAATTTTAAAATTGGAGACGAATCTTTTGTCCTCATTTTTAAATTAAATAAATTACTGATGGTCAGTGAAAGAAAATGTCATAGAAACGAAAATGAAATGAAAGATCAGCATTAGAATTTATATTCAGTTGCATACTGATTAACTTGCTTGTATTACCTTAATTTCAAACGAACTATCTACCGTTACGGAAATTTTCCAAAACTTTCCTTTTCCTACTCGTTCAGGGCTAACGTTACGGAAAATTCCGTAATACTAGTCAGTTCCCATTTCAAAACTTGAACGAATGACGTTTTGCAGTCAGGTGATTAATTAACTACTAAATAATTAAGGGTCGTTGGCCATGTCACAGACCATATTGTTTCATTCTATCTGCAATTCTACATGTGTGTGTCGGATTTTCTATTGTCTGGCGAGATCAATTCGCAAGTTCTGCCAACCCTGTCTTTGTCATTGAAAGGCCGATAAAGGTGTGCGAAGGGATTTCCCACGAATATAACCCCGGAGTTTATATCTATGTATGTAACATTTCAATCACGTCAGATTGAAACAGACTGTGAGCGACAGTTACACTTTAACGGGAGCACCTTCAAAATAAATTCGCCGGTAAACAACTTTAAAATAAATATCATTATTACTTTCACAGGTCTGAATTAATTACGATTTTTCAGGCATTGTTTTGAAAATCATAAAGGTGAAATTATGGACATACTTTTTATTGTCTGCAATTATGCTCAGAATTCGGGGTTTAGAGACCTTTCAAAAATTTAAATTTATCAAATTAGTCCCTGATTTTTTTTTATCATTTTCGTAAGTTACAGACATTATGTTAATAATAAATTGATGGAATGTAAATTTCTATCACGAGTGTGTAATTTTTATCATGCGTTTGGCAATGCAAAATTCACGTTTTCCTAACTTACTATTAAAATAGTAAATGTATCCATCTCTCTGTAACTCTGCAAACTTATATACAGAAATATGAAGATATATATCTAGTTAGGAGGAGTATTTATTTTGAAAAATAAAATCAAGTTGATAACTCTCGCGCTATTAAGTTTATACTCTATCAAATTTGAAATTCTACCAAGTTTCTCGTTCATGTAACAAAAAGTTATATATTTTCACTATATCAATGATCATAAATTTGTACCCAAAAAATGTTAGGTTTTATTCAATACTTTTTCTGGTGCCACTTTTATCGAAAACTGTACGCTTTTTATGTTGAAGTGTCTTGTCGCCACAAAGTTGGGAATATTAATAGTCAAATCATTTTCATAAGTTTTTGGCTAGTTGTTCCAAAATTTCGGAACAATTAGTCAACCCCCTTTTTCACTCTCTCAATTTTTCAGGTCATATTCATATGGTTTGAAATTTCGACTATGGTAAGGTTTTATAAATTGTATTTTCAAGTACAAATTGATAATGATTAATAGGAATGATATCATCCAAAAGGACCACTTTTTTGGTTTCTAAATTAATCATATTTTTGGCATTATGGTTGTTGGCTAATTGAACAATGTTTTTATATTTATTTTCATCTGTTATTATAGTTTACTTTTGAAGGCAAAAAAATGTCTGCTTTATGTAACGTTTTTTTTCTTCATTTTTTAAATTGATATCTGCCGTACACTCTTTTTGACGTCATAGTAGAATTAGTCTGTGAATTCGATCTCGCGTGCTTCCACTTTGTTTGTATTTATAAGTTTATGGTACTCATATGATGAAAATTTTGCTTTCTCATTATGCTACATTGAAAAATATATTTCCTTCTTCATACAGACGAATCATTAGCGATTAATTTACATATTTCAAATTAATAATGAAAGTTTTTTTAAATATTGGGGGTGTCCACTATAAAAATACAAAAATATGAATAGGTCAACAAATTCGCCTCAAATCAATGAATCTTTTATATTCCTGCATCAACTATATTATATTATATATTATGCATATATTATATGTGGACGTCCGCGTGAAAACGGCTCTTATGGCTTCTTCAAGTTTAGAAGATATTCGCGTTTTTCTGAGTTGAGGTCAAAATGATTATTTTTGGGTTTGAGTGGGGGCCCTTTTCATGCGGAAGTCCACATATTATATTATATTATATGTATATATTAATGGAGAAAGTTTTACCAATTACTACTTTGGAGAGAAAATATACTTATTTCTGCTACGGTACTTTCCTTTCTAAATATTTAATGCCTGAGGACATTGAAAATAAGTTAAATTTTTATTCGAAAAAAAGATCTACTCCTTTTCGCTCCGCTGGGATTCGAACGCCAGGTCAACTGATTGCCGGTCAGGTGCTCTAACCACTAAGCTACTGGAGAGATCGGAAGAAGA
>CAKNXH010000181.1:14096-70842 GCA_932178445.1 Andricus quercusramuli
TATTCGAAAAAAGGATTCTTCTTCCGATCTCTCCAGTAGCTTAGTGGTTAGAGCACCTGACCGGCAATCAGTTGACCTGGCGTTCGAATCCCAGCGGAGCGAAAAGGAGTAGATCTTTTTTTCGAATAAAAATTTAATTTTAAAAACATTTAACTTATAGCTCCATCTGGTCTGAAAGGACGTTAACATTATCTGTATTAGAGGAGATACCTTTGATCGATATTATAGAATTCCAATTCACGGTGTGTGAATGATTTCTCTAATGATCGATAGTTACCATCTCTGAAGATAATACAGATTACTATTAAAAATAAGCTTCCATGAATTTGTATTAAAAATAAATTATCTTCTAGATCGGAGAGAATAACTCAGTCCAAATTTCAAGATGTGTTATTTTAAATGGTTTGAATTATTGGAAACTTTCTAACACAAACTATTTACGAAAAAAAATTTGAATTATACGAATTTAATTGTTAGGCAAACTTCCAGCTCGCATATCTATTCAAACATTTCGTGTGACCCTTAACGTATTTCGTACTTATTGAATAATCCCTTTTATATAATTTATGGTAAATTATTATATATATAGTTTATATAGTTCATGGTAAAAGATGTTTATAGAATAAAATGTTTACTTGCTTTTAGTGTTTTCAAGAAACAATTTCACGGTACGTTTCCGAACCTTTCTTATTTTCCGAATAGATCATCGGTTCTGGTATAGTAAAATTAGAGACGAAAACACACACATTTATCATAATGGAAAAATATCAGATATTCACTTTCAAATAAAACCATTTTAAAGACTAGTACAGCTCGTAGTACAGTTAATTGTTCAGAATTCTTAATATAAATATCATGTCTTTGGTTGTAATGCTAAAACTTAGTTTTTTTATCTATCACATTTGTGCCTTTTCATATATTGCTAATTGTGATTAAAATTTTAAGAATAATTTTGTTGGTATACTCCAATAAATTCTAATGATCTACTCTGAAAAGTGACCTACTCATGTACGTTTCGTTAAATCATTTTTGAAATATTTGAAATTGTTGAGACGACAAAACTTATTCTATAAAGAAACAAAATGATGACTTTGAAGCAAAAAATATATTATCTTCCAGATCAGAGAGAATGACAAAGTCAAAATTTCAAAATATGTTATTTTAGATGGTTGAATGTATTTGAAACTTTCTACAACAAACAATTTAAAAAACCGTTTCAATTATTTTGAACCTGCGTATTTAAATTTATAATAAGTAAAAATAATTTTAACATATCTGATTGAATCAATAGTGTTATATTTTTTTATTCTATCCTTAATTTCAAAAAGTCTATCTTAACATTTTTTCTCAAGCAATCAACTTATTTCGAAGTGGAATATTATTGATTTATTTATAAAGGAGCGCGGCAACTGTATGCGCGCGTTTACGCCCCTACATTTTTGTTTCCTGACGTTAAAAATATAAACAATTTAAAAATCCATTATTGAGCAAATTGATATTAAGAGTTTTCCAAATTTTTGAATCAATAATTTTTAATTGCATTTGAATTGACAACATGACAAATCCAACAATTTTGTATTATGTAAAATTTTGAAAAAGGACAATATTTCAAATGGAATGAAAAGGAATGGTTTATATCATTTATAAATAAACGCGTTCAAAATTGAATAATTTGAAAATTAAAGTTTTTGAAATTGATTTTTTAATCAGAAGCGCTCCAAATTGAAAAATGTCATAAGAAAGTTTTGAAAATCAGAATATATTAGTAGAATAGAGTTCAAATTGTACCATTCATAATTCAAAGCATTCAAAATTGATCAGTTTCATTTTGATATCATGTATCTCAAACTTGAATGATTTCAAATTGAAATCTCGAAAATGGAACTATTTTTGAATGTTCAAAATTGAATAATTTTATATTAGAAATTTGAAAATTGAATCATTCAGAATTTAAGCGAATTAAAATAATATTATTTCTAATTAAAAGCGTTCTGAATAATTGAAACTTTTAAATTTAAATAATTTTTATTTTAAAGCGATTAAAAGTTGACAATATGAAATTGAAAACTAAATTGAACGCTTGAAGTCAAAGCTTTTGAAATTCTACCATATGAAATTTTTATTGCATACCAAAAATTATAATTTAACTCTAAAATTAAATAGACCAATTTCTGTAAGATCAACAAATTAATTCCCCTTCATTTTCATTGCTCTAAAAAGAAAAATTTTCAATTATAAACCTTGAAATGAAGTAATTTTAAACGGGAAATATTGAAAATGAAAAAATGTCTACTACGGATCGTTGAAAATTAAACGAGTCCGAACATAATTTCAAACTTTTTATTTTCAAATCGTTTAATTGTTAACAATTTATTAAGAATTATTGATAATTAATATTCATATATTAAGTAATTAACCAAGTAATTTAGAATACTTGAATTTACAATTATTGAATTAAAAACTGACAAAAATTGCAAACAAGCAATTTAGAATATTTAAATCTAATATTATTCAATATAAAACTGACTACTAAGGCTTTCAGTATAAAATTTTGGAAGATTTAATAATGAAATTGAAAAAATTGCCCCGAATTTTTTAAATATTTGAATTTAAAACTAAAACATTGTGAAATTAAAAATGAGAAACCTCCAAAAATTAAGAAATTTCAAACGAAATATTTTCGAAATTAAGTTTTTGAAGCAAAAAACTTAAAGTTTTTAGGTCTCAATAATTGGACTGTTTTGGAATTGTGCATTACGAACTATAATTTCAATTGAAATTATAGAAATTTTGAAGATGATGCATATATTATGAATAAGTATCATATCCTGCAGCATTTAGTGAGATTCAAAGTGATTGGACTTTATACGTTTTATAATATATTATACGTTTTTTATACTATATATTATACGTTTTATAATTGGAAATTTTCAAAATTGATGAATGAAATAATAAAATAACAAAATAATGAACTTCGTTGAAAAACTGAAGCATTCTTAAATTAGCGTCTTAAAACTAAGTCGCTAAAATTGATCAATTTTCAAATTGTTCATCACGCTTTTTAAATTTCACTCATTCCAGTTTGAAGTGAAAAATAATAATTTTAGAATCAATAGACAATTGCCTAACATGTCAAACTAACGTCCATGAAGTTCTACAGAGTTATTCTTTTTTAAAACTGTTTTCTATTGCTCAAAAGCACTGCTATAGCCAAACTGTCCAAAAAAATATGAAAATTGATTTTGTATAGTAATGTTAAAATATTCGTGTTTATTTACTTCGTATCAACCTCAAATTCCAAAATGCACGTTTCAAAATCTAACTTATAATTAGGAGTTTTGAACCGGGGTAAAAAAAGAAAATTAAATGTATCAGAATACAAGCAGAATAGAAAGAAACGGCTATAGAGAGGCTGGATAAGCTTGAGTTAATGGAAAAAAAAGAAGTGCTTATAGTGTAACTTCCAGAGCCGGTAATATCAGGGATTTTATTTTGAAGTGGAAGAATAATGAAGTTTGATTTGAAAAACGACACTTTTGAGTTTAAATTTAATGTGAAGTAAATAACCTCGACTATTTCGTCATTTATTTCCAAATTCAATTTTCAAATTTTCGTTCACACTGTGGCGATTGCAGCGCTTCCGCGAAATATAAAAACAGTAGAAAAAGGAAAAACTCTATTATAGAACTCCGTGGATACAAAACTTGTGTTGATACAACGTTATTTGTGCTGAGCCTTTAACTGTCACATTAACATGAAAGAAAAAGTCGCGAGAAAAAAAAGAGAGAAGCGAGCGGAAACGTAGGAGCCTCAATGTTTCATTTTCAGTGAAATATTTGCAATCTGTATAGTATTTTTTTAAATGTAAGTGGTTTTATACAATATTTTAAACTTCATGTATCAATTTCATTAACAGCAGAATAGTTTTTGTGTTTTCTTTACACATAAAAGATGATTAAAACCCTTTTGAGGACAGATATGAGTATTACGACAAAACAGCATTGAAATTAACATATATTAAATTGTTTTCACGATCGAGCAATGTAATTATTTTTACCTGTTCATGCTCTGTAAAATGTTCAACAAATAATTTTCTCAGTATAATTGTGTCTTGTTGATTAGGATAAGGGGTGGACAAATATTTGAAAATACAAATGGAATTAACAGTCGATTTAATCTAATTTTTCTTTATATATTTTATTTTTTCTAACTGAAAGGGAATAAATCAAAATCTTTCAGATATATTCTTCAATAATTGTCTTTCTTAAAAGCTGCTGTTATATTAACATTTGCATAATCTAAAGAAATAATTTTAAATATGAAGTTCAGAAGCTTTCTGCAAGTTGTTATTATAAACATTTATGAAAAATAAATTGCAGCTGCTCTTACACTAGGATTTCTTTATAAAAGAGATTTTACAGTAGCAGCCCCTTCTAACTCTTCTGACCATGAATGTCAGTTTTTCTTTTGTAAGTTCTCAGCATTGCAAGTGACCCTCAAATCTTTACCTGTTTTCGAAAATTCGACTCAAAAAAAGGTCATGACAAGCGAGGCAAGAGCGTTTCATCTCGCTCCATAAACCTGTCTCATACCGCCAGAATCACAATTGTGTTTGAAACTTTATTATATCCCCTGTTTTACTAATTAACTGTGTATAAATTCATTTTCAAGTTTGCTAAATAAATTTCAGGACAAACCATAGATTGAAAATTTTATCTATTATTTGCAATAGTTTCTTTTCGTTTGAAACACCATAGAATAACAGAATGTTATTTCTCAAGAGAACAGCAACAAAAACTAGATATTTTGTGAGAAAATTCAGTTACTTTGACCCGTAAATATCACGAACACTTTTAGTGTTTCGGAAAATGTAGAAAGGGAATATAACTGTGATCGTGATAATCGTCGAGGATTGTCTCTCCAAAGTAAAAGGCAGATTAAGAAAAAAGGAAAACTTTTGAGAAAGTTTACCGCCTTTATCTCGTCCAAGACTCAAGTAATTTCTTATCGCAAGATGAAGGGGCGCGTTTCTCTTTGATAATAATCTAAAGCTCTCTTTAAGGTCCAAGAGTCCTTCCAGGGAACACGAAAGCGTTGGTACAATGCTGCAAGTTATATATGGCATGAGAACGACGACGTTCGCTTCTCCGCCTCTGAAAATCGCCACTCGATAACGTTTTCCTTTACTGGAAGCCCTTCAATAGGAAAGTTTTTACTAGTAGGACATCCGTGCTAAAACCTCTGAATCTCCAGAACAATACCTACTCGACAGGCTTTCTCTTACGGCTACAAAATATATTCGAAAAAAAGGAAGAGCCCATGAAAAAGCTGCTTTTTATCTTCGATGTTCATAATACGAGCTCGATACAGATTTGACTGGGCAAGTGCATCGAACGTATTTTTATTTCAAGGGGGTCATGATCATCGATTTGTACAATAGTTCCTATTAATAATTTTCACAAGCTGGTTTTATTGAAAACTTATTAACAGCGGATATAGAGGAGAGTGTCCATCATATTAGTCCCGGTTTATTTCATGAATATGAACGTTGTAGAATAAAAAGCGTACAACATAATAATTCTTGAAAGTATAATGTAACGAAAAAAAATTACTCGAGACATGGCCAACACTAAATAAATGTTTTCTGTTCTTGGGTTTTCACTTGGGCTTGACTTTGAGCGACGCGACACGTTGTGACAACGACGGGTCTTCCTACAATTAGGCGCAAATGATAAGTGCCATACCTAAACAGCTGACAGACGACAAGGCGTGCGACCAGATGACTGCTGGTACTGAGAAACCAGTGAACCTCACTGATTAAAACAGTACCGGAACTCCACTGAATGAACCAGTGAATTCTCACTGATTGTCAATGACACACTTCTGGCTATTTCAACCAGTGAGATTTCACTGGAAATCAGTGAGATTACACTGGCTCATTTTAAGAGAGCACAACATTTCATAGTCACTGTAATTTTTCTCATAATTTTCATGATGTCAAAGATACATTTTCTTCTTTTAATTGAAGCCCTTTGTCAAAAAAAGGCCTGAGTAATGTTTTGGTCGAAATAAAACTAAATACGAAAAAATAATCTGCTGTATTATTGAATTGCTTCTGAATTACGCAATGAAAAGCATATTGATAATTTCTAGTTAATCTTAAAATTGATTAGAAAGTATGATGATTGTCGAAAAGTAATTTTTTAAATTCAAAGAAAAATACCAGCTGAATCTTGACATATATCTCATTGTCGAAGACGGATCTAGGTATTATAAAAACGTACAAAAAATTTGAAAAATTCCGATAGACGACACTCGGATAAGAGATGAAAATAAGATTTAAGGTTATATTGAGTAATAAATATTACGATAAACTAGATGTAGAATCTCGCGAAAAGTCATATCGAATATGCATCGTGCAAAAGTGTTAGATCCCTTTTCCTCAGTAAGAATGTTTTTCATCATTTCATTGTAAATGAAGCAAAATATTGAGTCCCCTTTTTGACAAACGGAGTCAATGCATATAATAGAATAAGCCCAATGTGAAGGTATTTTATTGATTTTTACTCTTTTTATTGCATTTATTTCAGAATTACCAATTAAAGGGGGAGGGGTTCGCGCCAAAAACTACGGTTGGTAACAGGATGAGAAGGGGGAGGTGTTATTGGAAGTAACGTTACGAACTTACATCACATTTAGTACGTTTCCTGATAAAATTTTTTTAAATGTTAACAAAGTTTGCGAAGTTCGTGAAAGATGGTCCTGTAACGGTACAGTTTAATAATAACTTAATAAGTTTGAAAATCACTGTCATATGCCCAACTTCTTATTTTCTCCCTTAATCCCCTCTTTTCCTCTTTTTTTGAAGAATTGTTCTTTTTTCCCTGTTTTCAAGAAACTTCCCCTTTTTCTTGCTATTTCGCTTAAACGAGAACTGAATTAATGATAGAACCCAATAGGATAATCCAACTATATTTGGTTAAAAGAATTTTTATTTCTTGATTCAGAAGTCTACTATTATATTTTCGGTTCGGAATTCTTCTAGTTGATTAGAAATTCTAATTTTTGGTTGAAAATTGAATTATTTTGTTGAAAATGCAACTATGATGTGAAAAAGTCATCTTTTTTGTTCAAAGTTTAACCACTTGGTTGAAAGTTGAATTACTTTGTTAAAAATTCAGTTTTTTGTTTGGAGATTTTTTTTTTAGTTAAAAATTCAACTATTTGGTTAAACATTAATTTTCCTTTGACAAAATTTTTCATTTAGGCTTGATGATAAGTTAACTAGGTATTTGGTTCAAAGTTAAACTATTTTGTTCAAAATTCGTCTCTTTCGCTTGAAAGTTCAACTATTTGATTGTTAATGCAACTGATTGGTTAGAAAATATTTTTTTTTATCAAAATTCGTTTTTTTTATTTGAAAATTTAACTATTCTTTTTTGGTTGAAAATGAACCTTTTTAAGTTGAAAATACAACTATTTTGTTGAAAATACAATATATTTCGACTTGAAATCTTAGGAATTTAGAACCTTTTTGTATTGAATTTAATATGAAGTCTACATTAATTCTGTTTAAAAGAATTTATTCCTCTATTATTCCCCTATTTGCGTGAAAAATCACCATATTTTCCTTATTTTAAGAGCATTTTGGGCTGTAAAGTTCAACGGCTACGTTACTTTTTGCGCGGGAAATGGCGTAAGAACTTATTGAAACAAAATTGAACCACAATTGATTCATTTTAAACAACATGGATATTGAAAGTAATTTAATTGTTTTTCAGTTTCTATATTGATCATGGCAGCGAACATAGTTGAAGTTCAAAATGAGTTTGTAAAAAAATTATCCGAAATACAGTTAAAACCTTGTGTTTTTCTGCGCAAAACAGTGATGATTTGTAATCTTTCATTTCGTTAACTTATCAATGTACTTCATAGTAAGATTATGTGTAAATTTTGTTCACGCACTAATTTTCACAAAGCAGTAATTACATAACATCATAAAGACAATTACTATTAGAATACATTAATTTTGCAATTCCAATCTTACAAATATTCTTGTCCAGACTTCAACGTTTTATATACAGAGAATTTTTCAGCACAACAGAAAATTTTTCTCTCTAAATTCACCTGTACAGTTCTATAGGAAACGGCAAGCGCGTTCCAGATGTATGGAGTTCAGTGAGGCGAGTAAATGACAAAGAAAGAGGGGACGGGGGAGAGAGAGAGAGATCGGAAGGAAAAAAGGAAAGAAAAAAAGACAGTAATGGGAGGCCGATGCAGGGAAGAAAACAGATGATTGAGAGAACATATTCCTGTGTGTAGTAGGAGGAATATGATCATTCATCATTTATTAGCCAACACAAAGAATCTGAAATTCTAGAATTTATCATTCGTTCATACAACTACACAGTTTTTCGGAAATTTCAACATAAGGTTGATTGTGAAATAGTTGACCACTTCAAGTACCAGTCGTTTTTCACAGTTCCTTCGATCAATAAATTTTGTCTAACAATATTTTATCAAAATTCTTACATCAAAGAACAATTTGAAAATGTTTCCAACCTACGTGTCTCAAACGACATGTTTAAAAGGAAAATTTGCCTAATAATATTAACAAAAAGTTTCAAATATTTGCGATTCACAGATATAACTTATATTGAATTGTGAAATACCAATTTGTTTGTTCTTCGTAAACTTCTTCTTCAGATTGAAAAAAATTATTTTCGAAAAGTCGAGTTTTTGCATTTTTCTCGGAAACAACAAAAGGTACAGAAAAATGTTCAGTTGAAAGTTTACATGTATAGAGAAGTTTTACAAAAAATATCCCCTGCTCTTTCGTGATATTTTCCATCGTTTATGAGAAAAAAAATTATACTTGAAGAACGACAATTCTTCCTGGACTCAAATATGGTTAAGCTCCTATAAAACTGATAGGATGCCTTTCTTAAATAAGCAGAAACTCTAAAAAAAATATATAAAAAAAATAAAAAAGGTGAGGCTTTCCAGAAAATTGTCCTAATTTTTTTCATCGAATTTCGAAAATATGAAAAGAAGATTTTCGGAAAAACTCCACCTTTTTATTTTTTCCAATATTCGACAAAAGTGTCCGTTATAAAAAGGCATTCTATCAGTTTCTTGTGGGCTAAACTATTTTGGAGACTGGGAAAACTTGTTTTAACATAAAATTTTATTTTTGCTCATAAACGATGCAAGCTGTCACAAAAAAGTAAAAGCTGTTTTTTTAAAGCTTTCTAGCTGTTTCAAATTTTTCCTGAACATTTTTTTTCACCTTTTGCTGTTTCCGAGAAAAATGCGATATTTCTAAAATAATTTTTTCCATTTTCAAGCAGTAGTTTACGAAGAACAAAACTGACGAGGTATGTAGTATCATAGCACATACTGCCAGCTATGTCAACAAAATTTAAGTATGGTTTTTGAGAAAATTCACTCTCATGAATTTTAGAAAAACGGCCGTCAATTCATCATTTTTGAAATTAATTTTTTTTTTATTAATTGAAGGAGCATGAAAAATTTCTATGTCTATAATAAAAAATTGATGTCCTAAATACCAACCCTTGTTATTAAAATACTGCAATTTGAAAAAACTTGTTGTCAATTTTTAAGAATTCGTAGATAATATATCCAAATACCGATTCATTATGACATAATGACCTAGACTTTTTTGAAATTTTGCTTGATTTTAAATAAAATTGCTCAGAATATAATGTTTAAGATGGTTCAATATCTTAGAGTTAGGGATTTCAAGAAATACTTCAAAGTTTGTCCCAAAAGTTTTTTCTCCTATCATCCGAAGTTACTTATTTTGGTAAAAAGTGGAAAATAATTAAACTATTAGAACTGCGCGATAAAATTATTAATTTCACATTTACGAAGATTTTTTTAGAGTTCAAAATCGATTCATCAACGTTGATTCTGAATAATAATAAAGAATTATCACTGTTTTTAGATAATATTGATTATAAAATGTCAGGTCATCCTCCACTGTAACACAGTGGGATGAAATGCACTTTTTTCGTTAGAAAAAGTCAAGTGTCTTTAATTTTGGTCCGATTATCAATTTTTTTAAATTTAAGTACATTTAATTCTGCTTATAAATGTATTTAATTATTATAAACAAGTTTGATAAACAAAATCAGCCAATTACTTTATACTTTAAGTGAACATTTTTTAAACACAAAATAAATAAGAGTAATTTTTCGACCGTGAGACTCTTCAAACTTGAATGCACTTAAATTTTGTAAGAAATTAATATTCGGACTAAAATTAAAAATTCTAGGGTTTTTTTAAACGAAAAACGTGCATTTCTTTCGACCGTATGGCATGGCTAACCTCTGGCTTCTGGCCTCTGGGTAGATGCTATTTATTTTCAAAATGCATGCCCATCACAAACACATTCCTTGATTTCTTGGTTACATATTTTCATACTCTCTAAGGTTAGATATAATTAAAATAATACATTTTGGTCTGTCTGAAAAGTTTTTTTATTTCAAAAATGTAATTGCCAAAAATGGTCAAATTTTTGGTAATCACCCATAAATGCATCTAAAATCATCTTACTTTATAAAATTGTATGTATTACGTCGATTAAAATTTGTATAGCATCAATCATTATCTTCCGCATGTGTAATATTTAGAAATATATATATTTTTTGTAAAATCCCTAGGAGATGTAGCAAAGCAATTGCAATTTATTAGGGATCAGTTCAAACTACTTCTTCGAAAGAAATTGCGTGAGGAAAGAAAGATATGAAGTGTGGATATGTTCATACTAAGCTGATCCGAGACAAACCACAGATAGTGATCTGTGAGCTTAGTGGCTTACCCTAAGGCCTATAAGCGGGTATCCTAAAGGATAATGTGTCGAAGATAAGGGCTTATTTTAGCAGGGTATAAATTGAACTTGATATTAATCTGACAACACTTTGCAACTTAACTTATATCTGATTCTTTGACATACTTTTATCGCCTTTTAACTTTGTCACCTAATATCGTGAGTTTTACGCAATGTATTTGAAAGGCCTCACAGCATTTTATCTTCTTTTTCGAATATATTCTCTCCTAGTAAAGTTACTCTGATGGAAAAAGAGATACTTTTGAAATGGAAAAAAACAGAAAGGGACAGAAAGAATTTAAAAAATGAACAGGATTAGAGCGACAGTTTTCTTTCGCAGAACATTCTGAAGCTGCGTACTATAATCTTTTTATTCTGTCTTGTACAAATAGGGGATCGGGTCTTTTTGCATTATACATTTTTTTATTTCTGTTAATCTTTCTTTTTCTTCTTTTTTCACCTATTCTACCTTCTAGCAATTATTTTCTATCTCATGGTATTACTTTTGCTTCCTCACGCAGAGGAACCTTTGTATAAAATGTTAATGTAGAATGTCAAAACAATATTAATTTTTTTGATTAAACCTTTGTCTTATTGAAAGACAGATTTCTAAAAATATAAAGGTATTTTTTAAATCTCTTTTATAATAGTTGAGAATGAGGTTTCTATAGTTGAACTTTTTTTATCACCATACTTCAAAATCTATGCAAAAATATGGTAGTGTGGGGTGAGAATGGCATAGTTGTTTTTTTCATGTCAGTATCTGTAATCCGCAATTTATTGCTTGAAGTTGAGTTTATATATATATATATATATATAAAGGTAAAAGTAAATAAATAGTATATGCGGGGTTAGAAAGCAAAATAAGAAAAAATAGAGCGCTTGGTTTTCATCGCCTCATTCCTTACATATATATATTTTTTAATTTTATAGAACATTTACGGTAGTTGACGTTGGAATAATATAATTCTTACTCCTAACCTCTACCCTAATTATCTCTACAAATAATCAGTAAAAAAACAATTTACGTATATCTACATAACTTTCAATAATTGTATCACAGAAATAAATACAACAATTTCACGACTTTCCCATGTACATTGTCTCCTCAAAAATTAAATTGTACAGGAAAATAACTTTCGAACACTATAGACTTATCTACTATACATAATGCTGCATTAAAAATATTTTTGAGTTTCAAGCTGTTTTTTATCTGTTTGTCCTATTTGCCAACCACAACAATGTTTTTCTGACCTTTATAGCATTTTTCAAGTTTTCCAGCAAAGAAACTTAAGAAATATACCGAAAAATAGTGCTTCTCTTCTGGTTGCCGAAAACTCATATTATTTTCTAACACAGACCTAGCAGTACAGCTGTCATACTTTTATCTGAGCATTTTTATGGAATAGAATCTTTTTTTTATATTTTTGCACTATGCGCACCATAATTAACACATTGCAAAAAGCTGATACGATGAAAAATTGCATTCTATTAATGAGTGCTACACAAAGAGGTTAAGTTAATGCATGGGAAGAGGTGGTTCATTGCGCCCATATGATAATTTGAAGTGAAATCAAAATTCCACCTATATCTCTTCCATAATTATATAGAAATCTGTTTGAAACTTCAAGTGAGACAAATAAGCTTCCTAAATAATCGGTGTTAAATCACCTAATGTGTGACTTTGAGTGATTTTGAGAAAGAAGTTTGATAACATTCTTCCTGAAATTAGTACAAAAAAAAACTTACAAACAAAAATGATGGCCTATGAGAAAATTGAGTAGTTCATCTTATCCCCTATGCCCATCTCGCCCCACCCTACCCTATAAAAGAGTCTTTGACTCGAGACAAATCGATTGACCTAATTTAGTGTTAATACATTTTATTGAAAAGTGAGGAAGATATGGTTATTTATAATATTTGAAAAATCATATTTTTGTAGTTAAATTTTTCATTAACATAATTTAAAGTTGAGCAAGAATAAATGCTTCCTTAATTCGAGTCGTATCCATGGACATATTTATATTTTTATATTGTTATGGTGGGCGGGCGACCCCCTCTAAGAAGAAGCAAATACATATCTGCTGTAATTAATCATAATGGAAAAGCAAAGTGCTCAAAAAGTGAGTTGCGTACAATTGTAAATACAAACGATGGAAAATCCCGAGATGGAAACAAATTTTATTTTCAAGGTTAAAACTTGAAGAAACCTATTTCTTGACAATGACACTTGCTGGTATTTTCATGGTTATATTCGTATAATCTACGCATCAAAATACATCGATGTACGAGGTTTAAAAAATATAAAAAATAATAGAAACTTGTATTTACAGAATTCCCAATCTGTGCCGAAGTCGTGAATTTGCTCATTTTTAAAACTGCTGTGTCGGAGTTCTATGCAACTTTCCGAGAAAATTTACTATGAAGTAAAACTGCACACCTCTAAAAAAATTTATACTTATTAAAAAATGTTTCTCAGTCACGACCGACGTTATTACGAAGTTTCAAAAGTATAAAATAATTGATATAATACTTTTAAAAATTTATATTCTGTACCGAAGTCGTGAGTTTAACAATTTTTCTAAATTTTGGTGTCGGAGTTCTGTGCATCTTACCGCGATAGTATACAATAAAACTATACAGCTGTAAAAATGTATGTATTTTAAAAATGATTAAACTCACGACTTCGGTATAGAGATTGAATTTTTTGAAGATAATTTTATTCAGATTAAAATAAACTGCAAGAACTCAAAATATCAAAATAATAAAACTTAAATTTGAAAAAAATATGTTTCATATTTCTCTAAATTAAAAATGACACCAAAAAGTTTCTTCTCAATTACCTTTCTAATTTAAATTGTCAAGTGAGCTAAATGGAAGTACACTATCATCGCGATGATGAGTTAGATAAATGAGTTATTTTCTGTTAGTTGTATAAGTGCTATAAAATCCATAATAGCTAAATGGCTATTTTTTAAATTCTAAATAACTTAAAATCTATCAAATTTTTGCAAGATTAAAGTTATTTGAAGTTACTTTAGATAGAATATGTATATTTTTATCAATTTTCACAGCACTTGTTCTACTCAACAAACTACATGTTGAAAAAATGTATTATCGTCGGTAGTGCACGTAAGGAAGTAGTGAATACATTTTATTAGTTAGTTTCTTGTTACCCATTTTACATTCTTCATAAAACAAGTTGCAGCATACTCTATAGATCCATAGAGGGTTTTATAAAAGCAATTTCTTTGAAAAGTCTTTCAATATTAACTATCATGCTATTTTTAATTTTGTTTTCTTTACTACCTTGTTTACAATAGCGCTAGTGGTCAATATTTTAGCGTAGAAAAATCTTTCAATGAGTTCAAGGATATATTGTATATGCATGTACGATTCTTAAGTTTGCTGTGTGAGAGGACTTATTTGGAGAGTGGAGAGGAGGAGAGAGAGTGGAGGAGTGGAGAGTCTAGTTGTAGCGACAGTCCCACCAAAAACTTCTGTTACTGTGGTGGGAGAGCGGGCGAGGACAGAGAATGGAAACCGTAAGTCTCAATTGGTTGGCGATTTATGCTGATATGTATAGCGTAAAAATTTGTATTTTCACGCCATTTCCCATGTAGTAATTATGTAGTTGTTAATTGTTTTTCCTACTGCAACGAACTGATCTACAGAGAGAAAAACAAGGCTCATTCTAGGTCGGATATTGACCCTTAACTGACACGCATCATGTTTTATTCAAATAGGACTTAAATTCAGTTGCTAATCAAAAGAAAATTACATGAAGTTGTCCCGACGTCTCAAGTACAACCGAAAAATTATAGTTCAATAAATAAATAAATTGTTTAATAAGTATAAAAAATAAATCGCTTGATCCAAGGATTTGACAATGCAACCTGTGACTTAAACTGTTTGTTTAAAAAAAGTTATGTCAATTGCAGGAAATTAAGTTTCATGTTGACCCCTTTACTGGAAGATTCTCTTTGATTTCGATTTTCGTCGGTAAAATATTATTGTCAAAAAAACTAGCTTTCTTCGAGTTTTAATTTTGAATCAATATAATGATATACTTAAAATCCTTTTTTTATATTTTTATATTTTACATTATATATATTTTTAACCACTGATAAGAAATAAAAATAGACAAATGGAAAGATATATTGTTCTTCGAATACTCCAGGGCTGATCAATATTCATGGCAAATTGCAATTCTCTAGCACAAATATTGTAGGAGCCTACGAAACCTAAATTGGGAATATATTTTCTTCAGTTTCAAAAGCGTTGAAGACTATTTAGTATATTATTTTTCGAAAAATAGAATAGAATAAAAGTCGAAAGATAAAATGGGCTTGAAAAATATGATATAAAAGAATTGAAATGGACAAAATTCTTCGAAGAAAAGGATGTAATAAAAATGTATAGAAGGATAGGTTTGAACCAGAACAAAATAGAAATCGATATCGCCCTGTCGAAGAAAATCAGAATAAAACTTGATCAAATCAGATAGGTGAGGAATAGAATTATAGGCTATAAATGGATAGAAAGACATAGGAAGCTTGGGAATAACGGGGAATTTTTGTAATCGGGAAAATCAGTGTAAATTTGTATACAAGGAATTTTTTTTAAACGTAGAATTATCATTCTATTCAAAATCGCACAGTTTTGAGTACTTCAAAATTAGAATTGTTCAATTTTTAAATAGTTTTCATTTAGAAATATACAAAACAGAACACTTTTAATTTTCAAATCATTTGATTTCGAATACCCAACTGTAACATTTTTCAAGGCTTGAATATAGGCCTACATTTTAAAATTTGAGTTACCAGGAACAATGTTTGAAAACTTATAAAATTATCAGTAAATTTTTTTCTGATACGGTGTGACTATTCTGGTATGCAGTAGATTAGGGCGGAAACAGATAGACTTAAAATAAGTTAAGTATATAGAGTAGGATATAAATAAAATGACTGAATGTGACAAATTTATAATGAATTAGAAAAAAAATATAAAAAAGGCTATAACTGGATCATATAAATAAGATTAGATAAATAAAAAGAAAAATAGAATAGGATATATGGAAAAGGTGGAAATTATATAAGATTAAAAGTGTCAACTCGTACCGAGAAAATCCGGCTATTCGTACCAAAATTTAGGTACGTGTAACTATGACATATACGATTAGAATGGAATCCACAATTCACAATATTGAATAAAGACATAAGATAAGCCGTTTAGCGTTGAAATACACGTATAATAAAACAGATCTTATTCTATATGGTGGAATAAAACAAAATAGAGAGTACTCCTAACTTCCCATACATGTATTGGAAGTAATTAACCCATGCAAAGATGGAAATTTTCCCATACCTCAGTACCATACTTCCCATACTTGTATGGAAGTTTTGCCATAAAGTAATGAAAATCTTCCAACAACCACCGAAAAATGTCTATACTGGTATGGGATATTTAAAAGTATGGAAAATATTCCATATTTTTGTATGGGAAATCTACTATTATTTCTTACAGTGTACAGCTACACGTTTGATTAAAAATAAGTTTTTCAAAATAAAATTTTATATATTTTCGGAAATTCCTGTTAAGGAAACAATAAATCTGCACAAAAGTGTAACATATCTACACGAATTCCAAGATCTAGGACAGTGTAAGTCCCCAGATCCTGATAAAAAAAAAACATCTGCGCATATGCTGTTAAATTTCTTCACCATACTAAATGTGAAGGTATCAATTCGATATGCAACAGAATGATCCAAAATAATTGTATAGCAGTCTTTTCTTTCTTGGTATTGATATAAAGAGCAGCGATACTTTTGATACCTCAGGATTTACTGTGCCCGAATTCGAGGCTAACTTTGAACCGCCGATTCTTGTACAAAAACACATCTATATTTTTGCTTCCTTATAGAGAAAGCTTTGTAATTGTAACAATTTCAAAAAATTTTCGATTCGTTTAAATGAAAGTTCTTTAATTTAAAAGTGTTTGATACAATGTTCTGATCAGTGGTCCGGGTGACTGTAGGATTTATAAAAATATGTAATAACTTTTTTTGTTTGAACTTTATAATATTAGAAAAAAGGGTTTTTTCATAGTAAAACTTCTTTCATTCACATAAATTCGAATTGAATGTAAGAATAGAAAAGATTGCTAGATTCAAGATGAATTGATTGACTTATAATATTAATATATTTGATTGAAGATAAGAAAGTTATGATCATTTATAATATTTTAAAAATAAGTTTTTTATAGTAAAACTTTTTTCATTGATATAATTCAAAGTTGATGTAAGAATAGTAAAGATTGATAGATTCCAGAAGAATTGATAGACCTATGGCTTTAATACATGTTATTGAAGAATAAGGAAGTTATTGTAATTTTTAATGTTTGAAACATAGGTTTCTTATAATTAAATTTTTTTATTGACATTTATAGTTCCAAATTGATGCAACAACGTAGAATATTCCTTTATTCGAGACAAATCGATTGATCTTTAATAATAATATACTATATTGAAGAGTACGGAAGTTATTGTCACTTATACAATTTGAGAAAACTGTTTTCTACCAACTTTTTTTTGTTAACATAATTTAAAGTTCATAGAAGAATAGAAAATGCTCCTTGATTAGAGACGTTTTCATTTACCTATTTGTATTTTTTTTATTTTGACTCCTTCTGTGAGGATTAAGGAAGCAAATATAATTGCTAATTAATCATAATGAGGAAGTATAAAGTGCTCATCAAATAAGAAACATAAAATTTTAAATGGAAAAAAGTGGAAACACCCAACATCAAATTCACAGCTATGTCGTTTTATTTGTGAAGCAAAATTGATTACAGTCGAAGAATAATATATCTAATAATTAATAATCACGATAAATATTCATTAAAATATGAATAATACATTATAAACTTTTAAGGGACCACCGTAACCGTTCGTTATTAGAAAAAATTTTATTTTAAAAAATAATTTCTAAGCTTTTAATTTTTAAATTCTGAAAAAAATTGCCAAGGTTTCAAAATATTCACAGGAATGGAATAACTTATTTGATCTACTGAATTATAAACGTATTAAAAATCTTCTCTTGTGATGAATATTATTTGTTGCTACAATTTGTCGTTAATCTAGTGAATCATAAGGTGGGGTAAGGATCATTTTTCTAAAAAAGAATCTTTTTGCAGCAAACAGTATCCCTTTGCGATGAACGTCACTAAATCTTGCAGACAAATAATTATGTTTGTGTAAAAAAGATTTTCACATGTTTCAAAACAAAACAGTTAAGAGGAGGATGCTTTTATTTTTAGACAACTTTTTCGCTGAGTGTAGTTTCTTATCTGGACGGCAGTATTATAGAGATAAAAAAAGTCTAAAATCATAACAGATTAGAAGAAAAGAAAAGAAAATTATAGAATTAAATCAAATTCTTTTACTTTCAATGACACAAATATTTTCTGATATTGGAAGGGTCCTATAAACTCAAAGTAGACTTCACCATTGGAGTCAGGCTGACAAATGAAACACTACTTGAAATTTAATTAACATTGACAAGGGTCCAGAACAGATATTGAAATATCTGTTTCCAATATTCCGAGTTCCTTCAAGAACTTAGCACAAAATCGATGCACTTCCATCTCCAGTTTTACTTTATCCTAAAGAAAGCATTCTATTTTTATAATCTCTCAAAATATTGTTTTAATTAATCGCAAATTAATTAAGTATTATATGTCAGTCCATTGAAGATGAACACGCAAATTTTCTGAAGCTTCATTATTATGATGTCGATACTGTCAATTAGTAAAATTATAGACTTGCGAAACTAGGCTTCAGTTCAATTTATTGAGTGATTAATTCCTGATTTAAATAAGACAGTCTTCCGAGTTCTGTTTCCTGAATTATTAGATTATTATCAACATAGACTCCGGACGTTTCCGCGAGAGTAGGAAAAAGAGGAAGCGAGCGCATCCTTTGAAAACTCACGATGCGTTATTGATTCACTTTACTTCAGAGCAATGGCACTTCTGCCGTTTTTGTCCGCTTCGCTCTGTCAAGTTCCTTCTTCTCGCCCAAAAGACTAGCAAACTATTCCTCTCACAAAGTTCGTTAAGCGATCTTAGAATGCCTTCCTGAAATGTTGGCAAGTCATAATTATCTTTGAAATTCTTGAACTCCTGTTTTTTGACGAAGGCGAGATCAGCAACACTCAGGCTCGGATCCAGAGAAGTAACACAAATAGAGCTATGACTGATTAAATAGGCCGATTGCTCTGTATATAATTCTAAACAGGTGGCCACGAATTGGGAGACTCAACGATTAGCCTGAAATTTTAAAAACCGAAAAAAAGCCGGGAAATAGTCTGGAATTTCGTTGACAATCGGAAATTTTTCAGATTTACTTTTACTTTTGCAACAAATGTCGTCTCGCTTTGTGGAATTCCAACTATTTTCTTAAGAAGGCATCTTTTTGGTAGAAAATTCAATTTTTTTGTTCAATATTCCTCTTTTAGGATAGAAAATTCGCCCTCTTAGATTGAAAATTTGTCTTTTGTTAGAAAAGTAATGTTTTTTG
This sequence comes from Andricus quercusramuli, assembly GCA_932178445.1. NCBI lineage: Eukaryota > Metazoa > Arthropoda > Insecta > Hymenoptera > Cynipidae > Andricus > Andricus quercusramuli. The sequence continues at coordinate 33,528 of CAKNXH010000181.1, forward strand.
GTTGAAAGTTCATTCTTTTTAATTAAGCAGTCTACTATCATATTTTTGGTGTAAAACTCATGTCTTTTGGTAAATAATTCTACTATTTGAAAATTCAATTCTTTGTCGAAAATTTAACTACTTTCTTGAAAAGTCATATTTTTGTTTGAAAGTTTTTTTTATTTAAACAGTCTAATATTATATTTTGGGTTAAAAATTCAACTAATTTGTTGGAAATTTAATTATTTCGTTCAAAATTCAACTGTTTTGTTGAATGTAGTAATTGGTGTTAATTTATGTCGACCAGGGTAATATTGATAAACGTCTGGTAGTTTTGCTGACCACTGGTCAAAATTTATAAAAAAATCACTGAGAGGTCTTTCAAGTCATAAGAATGTTGACACAGAACGAATAGACGTTCAAAACAGTGATGCTAATAGACCGCGACTTTTTCAGCTGCGCAAGCGTTGCGTTGGAAGGGGAAAGCCACGTTTTTGGCCGTAATACGCGCGCTTCTTTTAAATGCTTCAAATTTACACAAATATGGTGACGGACTAAAAATAAGGAATAATGCTAGCTTTATTTTTAAGTCGAGATATTATAATAATTTATGTTCATATGGTTCATATATATTACTGCAATAACTATAAGATTCATGATAATACAGTATTTTATTATTATGACTATGGAAAATGTAATGTACTTAATATCTCAGTAAAAAATCCCATTTTAATATAAAGTTTGTCTAAAAATATAGTAAATTAACCACCCCAAAGTTCAAAATTTTCAGAATTAAAAGAAAAAATATATTATTTTGACTAACGTTCTTCACTTGTTCTCAATCAGCTGTTACAGTTAGGTAAAGATCACTGTATTTTTGCAAATCTTTACAAGATTCTATTAACTTTAAAGTTTCATATGAGACCTCCAAAATGTTTTTTATCACATTATTTCTAATAATGTTTATCTCTCTACGAACAGTCTATCAAATAAAAGATTCGATAACAGGTTTTTTCCAAGTATAGTTGTAGGGGAAACCTCCCTACAGTGGATAGCTTCCTACAGTGGACATTTGTAAATAAAAGCGAAATGCCTAAAGTAAACCTAATTTGCGCATTTGGTATGATTTAAGTTGATAAAAATGCATCATAAGACAGAATTTCATGTTATACCTAATTATAATAAAAGAGAAAAGTATAAAAAACTATTTTTGACATTACCAAGAAACTTTGTCCTCCACTTTAGTAATTTTTTCCAAGTATCTAAATCTTTTCTGAATGAGTTCGTTTATTAATATATGTTCCTTGGTCATTAAACCATAATATCTTTCACCCTAGAATCTTACGTTCTATGTAAGAAAACTATTATAAATATAATCCTTGAAGCTCTCATTTTCCTACTATGGATACCAGCGTCATCCCTACAGTGGATTTTCAGTTAAAAGTTTTAGACAATTTGCACTCATAGGTTGGTACTGAAACAGTAGAAGACAGAATGAGCTGATACTTTGAACATAGCTGCAGCGTAATGTAATTGAGAGTAATTTTGAATTTCCCGCAAGTAGAAATAACCTCACCATGCCCAATTTCTTTGTAGGTATTTTCTAGGTACTTTTGACATGGCAAGATTGGTGGCAATCCTAACCCCACCGGACCTGTCCACTGAAAGGCGTGTTGTGAAATATGAGCGAAATAACTGACATTATATTTTTGCTAATTTCATGCAAAATCGAAATTATATCACATTTTTCTTTGTTCTGATAGTAGCGTCGGTATCAAATATAATTTAGGGGTACGCATAAAAACATCTTTCTATTCTAATTCGCGGTGTAGAATCGAATGTCCACTGTAGGGCGAACCAGCCAACACTGGACAAAATTTTGCCACTTCAAAATAATATCAATAGCTTTTTATTCGCTAACGAATTGATTTTTACTGATATCTCATCACATGGGTGAATATATCAGCTTCATTTGTGTTAGAACAGCTCTATGATATACATCCTATTTTGTGTTTACTGAACTCTAACAATTTTTGCTATCCATTGTAGGGAGGTCTCCCCTACATGGTACGGATCCATCCAAATATTACGCATTTTTCTAAACATTTGACTCGGAATATGTATACAGTACCATGTTGAATTAAATTTAAATTGCTTCGGATTCCTAACTTTTCAAGTAAAAATAGCTACCATAATAGATGAACTTTCAATTTAAAAAGATCATTTTTCAACCAAAAATTGAATGGTTAAATTTTCAGTTCAAAAAATTAGTGTTCAACGAAAGAGATAAATTTTCAAATCAAATGATGGAATATTGAATTGAAATAAATATATTTTAAGTTTAAAGCAAATTTTTAACAAACAAAAAAGCTAATTAAAAAAAATCTTCACATATTCAAACAATGCGATGAATTTTTAACTGAAATTATTAATCTTCAACTGGAATAGTTGAATTTCAAATCACAAAGATTAAGTTTCAACTAAAATGATGAATCTTTAACTAGAATAATCGAAGTTTCAACCATAATTGTTTTTTTCATGTTTAAAAAATTTGAACTTCAGGGCAGTTCATTTACGATTTTTAAACATGCTTTGATATTTTAATCGGACATTAAGTAAATTACATTTTCCATAGTAATAATAATAAAATACGGTATTAACATGAATCTTATAGTTATTGCAGTAACATATATGAACCATATCAACTTGAATTATTATAATTTCTCGATTTGAAAATAAAAATGAATTTGAAGCATTTAAAATAAAAGCGCGTGTTACGGCCAATGACGTGGCTTTCCCCTTCCAACGCGACGCTTGCGCAGTTGAAAAAGTCGCGGTCTATTAGCATCACTGGTTCAAAATGCTACTTTTCATATTAATATTATTGTTAATATTAATACTGTGTTTATCCTGCAAGCAAAGATAGACAAATGTTTGTTTATGTACTATTTTCCAACTTGTTTACAAAACTAGTTTAAAATTATTTCAACCAGTTCATTTAACTTTTATCGCCGAAGTTTTTCTGCTCGCAGTTAAACTCGATTTCACATGTGTATTATTATTTATTTATTAATATTTATTTAGTATAATTATAATATTAAATATATTATTAACATTTTTTTATTACAATATAATTATAATATTAATATATAATATAATATTATTTATATAATATTTTTTTAGTATTATATACATACTTAAAACTCAGGTTATATTGTCAACTATTTTTATAAATTGAAAAGGACTACCAATGAGTAGTCGAAACGTCTAAAGTCATTTGACTTGAGGGACCTCTCAGTCAATTTTTAATAAATTTTGTCCAGTAGTCAGCGAAACTATCACACTCTTCTTTTGTTGAATATTCGTCTTTTTTATGGAAAATTTTTCCTTTTGGATTGAAAATTCATCTTGTGGTAGAAAATTAATATTTTTTTGGTTGATAATTTATCATCTTACTTGAAAATTCGATTCTCTTGTAAGAGATTCGTCTTTTTGGCTTGCTAATTCAAACATTTGGATATAAATGTAACTATCTGATTGAAAACTAAATTTGTTTGAAAATCTAACTGTTTTACTGAAAATTGATCTTTCTTTGTTTAAAATTATTTCGACTTGAAATCTTAGGAATATTGTACCCACATTAATGTTATTTATAGAAACTTATTCCTCTATTTTATTTTTAAATTACCCTGTTCAACCTGTTTTAAGAGAATTTTGAGTTTTGAAGCCTGAAATCACTTCTACTATAATTTACATTATACATGTTACCTTTGAGTTCTGAAGTGTTTAATTAATTTCAAAATGTATATAATAAAGTGATTACTATCGAAAAATTATGCATGTAAACGCTTAAAAGTTAGCCGATAAAAACGTGAATTTTGACCGGAAAAACCGGGAAATAGCTTGGAATTTTTTTTTGAGTATCAGTAGCCCTCTTGATACATATTTAATATTGTTTTATACTCTAGCTAAGATAAGTTTCTTATTAGCCGCAACATTCTCAAAATAAATGTTTCAGGATGACCTCAAATAACAAAAATAAGTTTCTGGTAATTTCCTCGTTACCAAACAGTTTCCCATGACATGAAAATTGAAAACTTAAAACTTGCATACCGTAAATAAATTATGAGAATGTGAAAATATTCAAGTTAAATATTGAATACTTAACTACAAAATCAAAACTTTTAAAGCATTAAATTCTTTTAAATTTGAAGTATTTAAAATTAAGAAATTTTCATAGGTTTTCCAAGACATTTAAAAAAATTTTTTTTTAATTTTAAGGAGTCCAATTTTATGATTGATATTAAAAGAGTCATAAACCATTGAAGACGACAATATCAGCACAAAACCTACAGAATGCTTGTTTTCGCTCAGTGAAATTTGAAAATTGGAAACCTCCGAAACTGGTTAAGTTCAAATGCAGTTTTTAGTTTACAGGCGGCCCGCAAAAATGTAATAGTTCTAAGAAAGTACTATGAGTTGTACATTTTAAAATCAGTATCATTTCTGATTGAGTGTTTAAACATTATGAAACTTCAAAACAAATATTTTTAATTAAAATTATAGAAATTTCAAAGATGATAAAAATGTTTAAGAGGTATCGTACCATGTGGCATCAGAAGACATTCAAAACGATTGGATAGATTTTATTATGAAAAATGTGATTTCTGTAAAAAAACAGTCAATACCATTTTTACCAGAGAGAAGTGAAGAATTTTAAACATTATAAACCTTTGAAGTTCAATCATTCTAAAAACGTTAAAAATTATATGTGGGCGTCCACATGAAAAGGGCCCTTATGGTTGTTTCTAGTTTAGAAGATATTCGCATTTTTCTAAGTTGAGGTGAAAATTATTATTTTTGGGTTGAAGTGGGAGATAATACTGGGACCTATAGTGAATTCATTGGGACTATACTTATATCCAGGAAGTAACCGGAAGTAGGTATATTACATGTTTGAAGAAAAAATATAATATGTGTGCGTATGGCACTTGCCAAATTTAGATGCGTTTTTCTCGAAAAGCGAATTTTCGAAGTTCCAACTTCAAAAATGCCCCGGTGACTCTCTATTCAACTTAGAGGGTTCGTTTTGGGCCTCAAATACCAGAAATTTTTCCGGCTATATGCCTATATACGTAACTCTATACCGGCTATAAGGGCCCTTTTCATGCGGACGCCCACCTATGATTTCTAATTGAGAACTTCAAAAATAATTAATTCAAGCTTATGAGCTTGAATTCATTATTTTAATTTAATTGAATCATTAAGAATTAGAAAATTGCAGAGATTGTTTCAAATTGAAGTATTCTTAAATTGGAATCGTGAAACTAAGTCGTTTTAAATTAGTGATTTCCAAATTGTGCATCATACTGTTTAATATTAATCTTTTTAATCTAAAGTGTAAAGTAATTACTTGAAAATCAATTATAAGGCATTTCCATGCAAGCGGGGCAACTTGATGTTACTTAAAGTGAAAGATGATGTCAAAACCGACGTATACTATAATAAACAGTCAAATTGACAAGACAGAAAATTCCGCGAGACGATTAATATAAATAATCTTCAACTTTTCAAATATTAATGTTATTTATAATTGTTCTCCGATCCTAGGTTTCGCCACTCCGTAGATCCGCGTCTGGCAATACTTAGTCCTTATTGAAAGAGAAAATATATAAAATCCCATATTGACACATTTGTCTGATAAATGAGAAGGAAGAATTCTCATATTTCACATCCATGGAAGTTTTGTTTCATACCAGTCACTTCAGAATTTTTCGTAGGAAAATATCTTGAGGAATGGTCTTTCGCAAAAACGTTCACGCCTCTGGATTTTTATTACGTAAAATTGCAAATATAATAAATTAAAAAATGCCTTATTACATGAGAAAATTAAATGAGGAATCTTCAAACTTTATACTGGAAAGCAAAGCAATTGGAAACCTTTCAGACTTTAGGTCTATTCGAAAGTTATTAAACATAAATAAAAAATTTTTAATATAATACAATCTTACGGTTTCTTTCAGTTTTCTGTTCTAAAATTGTTTATTTCAACTAGCATTGTTCTGCTCCGGATAAAGGAGATTTCTCGACACACTGTGGCTGCTATTCAGTGAATAAGTTCCGGAATTTTCAGGCTTAGGTTCGTAATACGGGAACCTGCCATTTCCATTGTTACCGCTTGGTCGTAACTTTTGGTGTGCATGGGTACTATCATATAGTTCGAAATTAAATTAAATTAAAACGAAATTTTCACAAGAATACTACAAAATAACTTTCGCATAGTTTTGACACTAAATGTGAGAATAGAACTCAAGGCTTTGAAATATATTTATGCTGAAAAAACAAAGTTAATTTTTATTAGTATACGATGCACGGAGAGTAAAAATAAATAGAATACTCTTTATTATACTTATTTTTTGAGGTTATAAAATTCGGCTATTAGAGTTTCATTCTGTATCATACGGTATTATGGGTACGAAAAAACAGGTCTCAAGAAAACATTATTTTCAACGTAAAAACTTTGAAACATAAAATGATTGTTTATTTCAAAAATGCTGTTTCTGACCGTATTTGTTTGCTTATCGCTCTTAATAAATTAAAAAAATCAAGCCGAAGAGATCGACAAGCGTCCTCAAGGAAGGGTTTCTTGTATACTACAGGATTCGAGAGTCATTCTAAACCATGAAAAACAGAATTTCCTCGTTTTCTTTTTTTTATTCAATGATATAAAGAAAGAAAAAGGAAATACCAAAAATTTTATTTTTTATCGCCATTCTACATGCCAAGAGCTTTAGTTTGATCCATCTCCGAGGAAAAGAGGGTATACAAATCCATGTTTCTAAATTTCATTTTTGTTAGAAAATTTGAATTTTCAACTAGAGCCGAACTTTGAAATTTTATTCAAAAACTGCGCCTACACGAGAAATATTATTCTTTCGATAAAAAAAGTATTTAAAATCTTAAGCATTTTCTTTTTAAATTAAGAAAGTAAATCTGGAAGAGGCCATTTTGATTGATAAAAAATCGTTAACAATAAGGAAAATATCATTTATTGTTACTGTTATTATTATTATTATTATATCATTAAGCCATTTCCCTATCGGGGTAGGCGTGACATGCTCGGTGAGGAACGGATCTCTCCAGCGATCACTTCAAGTGAACAGCCTCACACAATTGTTCCGTGTGGTTCCCCACTTGGGCTCATTAGTATCCAAAATCATTGTTTCAGCGTCATTCACTCTATTGTCACTCTGCTTACAAACTATTTGTCGCCACACTTTTCTGTCCCGTATAGTATAGTCGGTACAAATATAGAATTATGTTTGGCCATTTGAGCTTTTTTTGATATGTTTTCATTTCGGAGAATGGACCCTGCTCTACCGATAGCCTTCTTACCCTTATTTATGCGCCTATCTAACTCCCCATCTATATTTTCCGTCGCTAGTGGATAGGCTAACCAGATATACATACGTGCTTGTCAACTTTTGTTCTAATCGCTCATCATTTAGGACAATGTTGAACATTGTTTTCTCACTTTTTCCTTCGAAGACCATGATTTTTGTTTTGTTTACTCTAATGTTGAGGCCCATGTTCTTCATGCTTGTATTAAGCTTATTCAAAATTTTTGCAACTCCTCGATTGATTCTGCCATAACAATCTTGTCCTCTGCGAAAACTGACTCACGTACCTTCACTGTTTCGAGATCTACACCTTCTTCGTCCATCAGAGTTTCACTTGTGCCGTGTGGCCCTACTGTCACAACTGTTTTTTTATTGGTGCATTGTTTTCGAAGGATAATTATAGTTGTAAACGCTAATTTTTATAACCCTTCTCATCCATTAAAAAATTTATTTCGTACCGTTTTTACACAAAATTCGATATTATTCGTTCTGTTCACGCAAAGTATATATACTTTTTTTACTTGCAATTTCATATTTGAGATTCGGGTACCCAGCTACAACTTTTGTGCACCCTCCGAATTCGAAAAAAAAATTCTCCGCCCACTGTCCATAATTCCTCTGTTATGACTTATTTAACTTTGTTAAAAAATGCTAGGTTGGCACCTAAGCATCACCGAACCATGTTAGATGACATGAAAATAACTTGTCTTTTTTATGTAAGTAGAGGTGCGCTGGCAGTCCCAATTAGGATCTTTCCATTTCCGGGACGAGATTACTCTTTTTAATAGCAGTTGGGAAGCGATTCAGTGGACTTGATCAAGATCATACATTCGAATTGTACTGCACAATTTGTGGGAACACGTGTGGTATACCTACCCTTCGGTGTAATATTTCGAGAGTCCCTGGGCCACGAATTCACGTTAGCGTTAAGAGATTGCTCTCGTCTGCCATCCCTCGTCCCTTTTCCTCTACCGTTCCATTGTAATCATGGAAACAATCATTCCTCTCTCTCTCAAATTTCTTTTCTCTCACTTTCTCGGCTGCGGGTGGGTGATCAGCTTATCTTTCCTTCTCCAGCAAAGAGGCTGAAACGCTATCCATCTCTGTTCATCTCGAGAGTCGCCGCGCCGCACCAGTTGTGGACCACCCTTTCACTCGCCTCCGCAGCAATCACCGATTTGTCTGAATAAGCCCCGGGCAAGTATATGCTCGTGCTCACCCTGGGAAAACACCTCTTCCACTATACCAGTAACAGGAGTAGCAGCGAGCACTCACCCTCCCAAATAGTTTCTCGCGCTCATCGATACTTAATGGAAACGAAAGCTCGAAAGCTCCTCTTGTAATCGTCACGCGAGTGGACTTTCGAATTCTACAATACTATAGAATACTGAAATACCAGAATGCTAGAATACTATGGATTTCTGCTGCTATTTTGCTGCTGTATAAAGCGTTCAGTGTTCTCGGATATGCCATAGGAATCCACCGCGATTGACCTCCACTGCTTCGCTGGATTTATCCGTTTTCATTCATCCTTCCACCTTCCACAATCCACCCTACGCGAAACTCTGCCCGAGGAAAAACATGCCCTACTCGACACTACTACTACCACTGCTATACTACTTGCAATTTAGGCAGAATGAACTTTTCCATCACCAGAATAGAAGGCTATTTATCTTCGGACATCATCTTGTCTATCTGACCATCTTCAGCTGTTTTTTAAAATTGTTTTTAGGAGGCACATAAATATTCTCCGAATTCTTAAATGCTTCTTTTATCGAAACTCATTTAAGTGTATAAAATTTTTTCAAAAAAAAAAAAAAAACGTATTTTAGCGAATTTTGGCACTCTCTCCTTTTATTTAAATACTGCCCTTATTTATTTGAACATTTGTTTGCTCTTTCCAGTCACTTCTTACACCTAATTGGATAAAGAAACCAATGGTCCAGAAAATAATATTATACATTAAGCCAAATCTCTTTCGGGGTAAGCGTGACTCACTCGGTTTTAGACGGGGTCAGGGAGTTCATATGAGGAAAGTGAGAAAGGGAAGTGGATGAGGCGGTGTTAGGGGGTGGGGGTGTATAGATTTTTAGATTAATCTAAAATTCCCGTGTTGTTTAGCTGAATAACACGTTCGTTCCTCAACACTGCTCAGACTCAGGTCGCTGATCAATCTTTCTAACAAGCACCACATGCGAAGAGCTTTAAAAAGTCATTATGTAAAGCCCTCCACTCGGGCCCATTAGTATCCAAGGTCTTTTGTTTCAGGATCAGGCATCTCTCACTCCACTAACACTCTTTACACTTAAAATTCAAAATCAAAATATCTAGCTGCTTTAGCTACTTTTTCCGTCTGGAAATTATCCAGCTAATTTATCTGGATAATTTCAAGATGGCAAAATTTAGCTTAAACAGCTAGATATTCAGGTAATACAGCTAGAAACGGTAACACAGCTTTATTTTCTTAGAAGACGAAATCCAGCTAAACTTCCAGCTGGGACAGCTAAACCATTTTTTTCAGTGTATCCTTCATTTCTTATTAACTATTTGTCTTCCCATTACTGACTTTGTCCATCAGCACCCACGCACCTTCACTGTCCCGAGATCCACACCTTCTTCGTCAAGGAGGGCCATTCTTAGTCACTCATTCATCTTAAATTTTACTATCCTCGTTCTGATAAATTAAACCCCCTACAACTTTGAATCTTGTTTGCCTGGACAGAAAATTTATCTAACTTTATTTTCTGTATCTTTACAAATAAAATTAAAACTTTAGATAAAGATTTCAATGAGAAGACCATGTGTGAAAACCACAATTTCTCGAAGTGCATTTCCCAATCGCTGGACTGTTATATAGACTCATTTTTCGAGAAGATGGCGTGAATTTACAAATTGACCAAAAAGAACGCAAGAGCAGCAGCTAGATACAGTCTTTTTATAACTGCCTTTCACTACGCTTGCAGAATTGGTCACTTCCCGCACGCTGTACATGCTTCGGAAAGCGAACATTATGTGCACGCGTTACAAACAAAAATTTGACGTACCTAAATGCATTTCGGTGAAATAAACATCAGGGAAAGTAGAGCTTGAGGAATATTCGCGTGCTCTAAAAAAATAAATTCATAATATTATCTTGAAATGTAATAGGAATACAAAAAAAGAGTGCCAATAAAATTTAAATTTGCAATTGCACAATATTAAGTCCTCTAAATTAAAAGACTTTTCTATTTTGGAACACTGTAAAAATAAATTATTATTTCAGGGCTAGTTTCAGGCATCACAATAGGACTAAAAAAAGCAGTCTCGAATGGTATTAAAATGTCACTACTGGTGGGATCCTAGAATCGTTTGTCTTGCATTGAAAATAACAGCATGAAGTTATCCTTTTTAAAAACAAGACACTAAAGAAATGTTACCGTAAAAAAAGAGATCTCTTGTTTTTACAGTGAAGGTATTGAATTTGAAATCTTTGTAATACTTTCAAATTAAAAGGAATTCAAGTTTGAATGCTAAGTTCTAAAGTAATTTCATATTTAAAACGTGAATATGAACATTCGAAAATAATTTCTTAATTTTACATTTGTGGGTTTGAAATACATTTTAACTAAAGACAGAAAGATAATTTGTAAATTGAAATGATCCAGAAATTTACATAGTTCACATTTAAATTTCTCACACTCAGCTGATATTCATTTCTGGATCATAAAGGCAACGTAAACATCAGTTGCAAAAGTCCCACGAATTTTAATGAAATCAAATCAATATTTGCTTTTATAGTTTCATCGGAAAAGTTTTCAGGCTACTAAGGTTTTATTTTAAAGCAATCTTCTTTTTGTGATCGAATATTTGGTTGCAAAAAAATATTTTTTTCATCAATATTTTCAGCTTTAACAAAATTAGGAACAACGATATTGCCTCGGTCTTTAATAGAAGCATGCCCTCCAAAAATGCATTATACTGCTTTACAGCTGTCACTCAAGGCCATGTAAAATATAAGAAAACCAGTGATATCTGAAAAACAAATAAATGCACTATTGTTTTGTGTGTGTATCGAAAAGCAGTTTTCTATGCTTTCGAAAAACGTGCATTATATATTTCCGAAATAAGAAGATACTTCTTTTGAGTGGACCTTTAAGTTCTAAGTGGATTTACTATAGGATCTTATGTTGGAAACAAGACACCTTAATTGGTGTTTTCTTAGAAAGAGTCTCTTGAGATACATATTCCAGGAAAGGGTCTCTTGAAACCCTTGTCTGATACGGTCCTGAACATTCTAATTCATTCGAGTTTACCCTGATCTGTTCTAGTGACTACTATAGTCCACTACCTTCAACTCCAATGCGCCTCTCTCATGCAGTGCCGTCAATCCTTTCCTTTACTATCTTCCTAAAGCATTTAACCGCATTCCACTTACCATTCCTATCACCCAAAACAACGTATATCACCTTGCCTCACTCCTCATTCCGTCCCTAAATCCAATCCATTCAAACTTGCCCCAGTTTGTCCAAACTTACCAATTCACCTACACTTGTGCTTTAGTTGTTTATTCCTATCACTGTCATTCAACTCCGTTCATCATTGTATGCCATTTTTTTATTTTTATAATACTTGCTAGGCTGTGATAAAGCAAATCAGAGAATGTGGGCGTATAAGGCTGCTTTTTTGCCTTGTCTTTGATTGTCTGTAACTTGGCGAATATAATCCTCTCAGAGAGCCTCATTCTTCCTAAAAACCGTTTACAGATTGTAGGTGCTTTTACATCAGAGAAATAGGCACTTCAAAGTTATAGATTTCTATAGGATTTCGCGATTCTTTCGCGTTCATGTGAAGCTTGAATCATGAAATCTTAAATTATGACTAGACGGTTGCGCCGCCGCGCCACGCCGTCGCCACCACCGGCCAACTTGCTTCGAAACCGCGCCGCCGCTGATTCGAGTTCGGTGCCGTCGGCGTGTCGGCGCGCCGACGTAATCATCAGTATATTTACATGGTACTGGATTTCTTTCTGCCGGGTGATCCGGTGGCTTTTGATTGGTTGCAGGAATTCCTGCGACCAATTAGGAGTTAAAGTAAACCGTTTTAAATAAATATCTTTTGCTGGAAATTAATCCTTTGTTCCTACTTATTTTTATATTTTCCAAGCTATAAGTAAACAAAAAATATTAATTTTGAGCGTCACGCCGCCCCGCCGCCGCTGAGAAGCGAAGAAGGCGGCGCGACGGTCAAAATTTCTCAAATCGATTCGATTTGAGCTTGAGAATAGGAGAATAATTTACCTGAGCTCATTTTTGCCAGATAGACGCTTCGCAAATATAAAATATAAATTTTACTGGCGAATGTTTTGGATACACGAGTGCATTCCGTACCAGTTTGAATCATCTTTAAATTTCTATTCGATCCAATTCAAACGAATCTGATGCAATTTTTCAATCTTTTATCTGTAAACCAAATCAAGTTCAATACAAACCCACATTTCAAACGTTCACAATTCGTGTGTAAAATGCGAGTCAATCCGAATTTGGATTAATTTTTACTACACACACGAACTGAGAAGGATTTAAATGTGGATTCGGATTGAAATAAGTTAGCTTGATTTATGGATAGAAAACCATTAAAACAAAAGGAACAAAAGAGAGAGAGAGAGAGACTACCACCATCCTACCCTACATTCAAGGTATCACAGAGCAAATAGGAAGAATTCTCAACAAACACAACATCCAAACCATATGTAAACCACTTGCGAAAAAAGGACAACTTCTAAACAACCCTAAAGTTAAGAAAGCGCCTCTCAGTGATCCGGGAGTATATAAAATCCCATGTGCTTGTGGCAATGTCTATATTGGAGAAACCGGGAGAGCGGTACGCCAACGTGTAAAGTAACATGTGAATAAAGTCAGGATAAAATATGTCACGCAACCAGCAAAAGCTGAGCATCATATCGAAACAGGACATAGCATTTCATTAGACAAAATAACCGTCAAAGCAAAAACTTACACTTTTTTTCCAAGAAAACATAGAGAAGCAATCGAAATCTTAAAACACCCTGGTAGCATCAATAGGGACAATGGATCTAATAACCAATCCGATTTGGCTTTCCGTCCTCCCAGGTTAAAAAAAAAAGGAATCGATTGGCCAATCAACTTCAACCAGTCCCCACCACGGGGTATTCCGGCCAATCACAGACATCGTAGAGAATATATATAAGAACAACATAACTTGAAACTTCAGTTTAAGGTCAGCCTTGAAGAAGTGAACTGCAATGTTCAGGATCTCATTTAAATTTATTATATAGATAGTTTTTCTTGTTTGCAACACCCACCTCAAAAGTTAACGCTTTCATGCTTCTAAACGGTGCCTAAAGGATCTTATTTAAGCAGACTGTGCGAGCAATTGTCACGCATGCGCAGTTTGAAGATGGTTTACTTTAGGTTCTGGCGAAAAAGCTGCGCATGTGCACTTGTATCACAAATAACTATTGCCTACGGCTCGCCCTCAACTTTTAAATTCAAAGCCAAAAATAAATTTGAAAAATGAATAACTTCCAAATGTTTGAAAATTTTATGAATATACCGAAATAAGGTAATTAGATAAAGATCAAATAACCATGATATTTAAGCTTAGCAACTATTTGACTCATGAATGATTTTATTAATCACCTAAAGCTCAGAGTCATTAAAATCATAACACCAGTAACACTGGGCTATGGAATGAGATTACATGTCGAAATGGCTATTCAGTACATATAGTTCACTGCTCAGAGGTATGGACTCGGTTCATTGCCACATTGATAATAGAACACAAAATACCCAAGTATCAAAATTAGCCAGAAAATCCCATCAAAACATTGCATAATGGGTAGCTTTTATTTGTTACATAATGTGGTTGTCAACTCTTAGAAACGTTTTGATAACCTGGTGTTTTGTGTGAAAGATATTTCCTAAATCATACCGAGGATTTCGATCACACAATTTTCAAATTCCAAAATCAGTAAAAATCCCTAACATTACGTGTTACAGGTCTCTGAAACTACTCGATTTGATCGAAATAATGTTCAGTCCATCGGGAAAATCGGCAACGTGCAAATTCTTTCGGTAATATTCATCACGATTGGAACACCTATCCGTGGGTAGAAGTAAATTGGAAAAAGTTTACTCCTCGAACAAAGAACATGCGCAACAATTAATTCTTAATTCGCAATTACGAGAATAACATTAGCCGTTTGAATTTAGTTGTTCGGGCTACCGTGCGTGACCCGGCGTACATAATAATTTGTATTTTTGGGTAACGGGCGGAAAAGTCTGAACAAAAAGATGAAAATTATTCACTTCGAATCTTAAAACGGAGTAGATAATTTTTGACCATAAAAGTTTACTTGTATTTATATACGAAACAAGGCAAAAGAAAGTGAGTTAGGTAAGCCAAAGGTACTTTTGCTTCGACGCTCAAGAACCCTCTGCTCTGTTTCTTTGATAATTACAAATGAAAAATATTTGAAGACAAATATGTTGTGCGTACGTGCGCTAGTGTAGCACCCATTTGCCTAGACGATTACAATGGATGAAATTTTGGATTGAATTTCCCGCGAAAAGATGTGTGATGTAAAGTATTTTATTCGAAACCACCATGTTATGAACCTGCAGAGCCCCCAGAAAAGTGAGCGTTGGATAGCCCCTTACCGAAATGGTGCGAGAACGTCCAATGAAGTGAATGTTTTTTGATAGTGATGATGATGACTGTCCAAAAATTCTTCTTTTTTTATTTTCTCCATTTGTGAAATTTATCGAAGGCCAGGGCCAGCTCATATTTACCTTTTTTTTATTCCATTGTGTTAGATGAAAACTTATACATTGTGCGTTATTCAGTGGCCATTCGTGGAACTGATAAACCGTCAGTGCGGCGGCCTTCCGAACTAATAAACCATAAGTAGATGGTATTGTTCGTTAAAGGGCTATCTGAACGCTCACTTTTCTGGGGCGTAATAGGCTCATAACATAGTGGTTTAGAATAAAAGAAGTTCATTTACTAGTGAAATATATCAATCTTGAATTGTGGGTTTCTGAATCAAAGAAGTGGAGTTTTATCAACAACGACCTTTCAATATCTTTGTAAAAATATGCACATTAACATTACAAATTCTGAAGCGTTAGTATCTTAACTTCAGAGGTAAAAAATGGATCTACGAAAACAATTTTTTAAACAATGGAAGTTAATTTCACAGTTTAGAATCCTCTGAGTATTAGAAGCAGTAAAAATAAAATTTTGACAGAATACTGAATGAAGAAATTTGCAAAACTCAGTACGGAACACTTATGATGACTAAGCCCTTCAAAATGTTTGAAAATAGCTTTTGAATGCTTAGGCATATTCTGAAACTGGGCGTGAGATGTTCGATTCCGAACAGCAGCTGGATTGAGGTTCAGGGATGAATTCAGATATAGATTTCTAGATTTATCTTGAATATCCGTATGATTTACTTAAATAACTCGTTCGTTCTGCAATACTGATCCGACCCAGGTTTCTGATCAATCTTTCTAGCGATCACCCCGAGTAAAGAGCCTCACAAAATCATCATGTAAAGCTCCCCACTCGGGTCCATGAATACCCAAAGTCTTTTGTTCCAGGTGTCATTCACTCCACTGGCACTCTTCTTCATGCATTTCTTATCAACTATTTGTCACCACATTTCCCTGTCTTGACACACCTCTCTCGCTTCTTTCACGTCCACGCAATTTCTCATGCAAGCTCTTGTGTTTCTATAGCCTCTTACGTCTCTTCGAATTAGGGTCTCATTCACCCATTCTAACCATTCTTTTCGCGGTCTGCCTCTGGGCACGCTGCCATTTGCTTTACCCGAATACTCTTCTTTCGTTAGTCGTTCATCTTTCATTCTTTCAACATGCCCAAACCATATTAACGAAGAAAACCAAATACGAGTATCTTCTAAATAATTGAGAAGATACGTTAAGGATGTTTTCAATTTTCGTCGATGACTGGAATTTCTGCGAGTGTTCATCAAAATCGTTCACCCGCTTCGATAATTTCTGGTGTTGTATTAACTTCACTATCACTATCACTCTCACTCGTAGAGGTCTGGCTGAATATGAATGCTGTTTGTTGATTGGCTATCAGCAGTGTGCAAATAGCTGGACGATTTACTTCGCACATTGCTGATAGCCAATCACAAAACATCATTCATATTCAGCCTTATTCATCAAGAGTGCGCGAAGAACTTCTCTCGCTTAGTGTGCAACGGGCATTTCGCGTCTGCCACGTAGGCACGAGAAATCGAACTTCGCACGTAACTGTTTTAAACAATTTGAACATTACACATCCAACAGTTTAGGAGCTATAGTGTCGGAACTTATTTTTTTAACAAAAAATTGACTAAACAATTTTTTATGTTAGTTTCCTAAAATAACTCAGTTCCTGTACGTCACAGTTGAAATTTGTCAGAAAATAAGATAAGGTAGATTGAATTGACTACAAATCTAAAAAAATTCAATCCTCTAGCTCTAATGGAACCGTATTTATGGCCTCCTGAATAAGACTTTTTTAGGAAACTTATCTAGACGTTAAATTTTTTTTAAATTTCGTGCTTCGGCTTCATTCGCTGTGAAGAAATGTAATCAAAAAAGTAATAAATAAAGTAGAACTAAGAAATTCCGAAGAGAATATGAACGCCTATATGAGTTCTATAAATAAACGTCTTATTTAGGAGGCCATGATTTCAGTCCTATTTGAGATGGAACATTGTATTTTTTAGATTTTTAGAAAATTCAGTGTGCTGGGACTTATTTTGTGTTAACTTCAAAAAATAAGTTTGAACTGTTATATTTCCTAAACTGTTTAAGGTGTAATTTTCGATTTTTTTTCGTTTCACAGAGAATGTTTTCCCCTTAAATTCTTGTGGAGCATGCCTAAGCATTAGAATGCACCAGAAAGGAGCAATCTTGAAGAAACCTAATTTTCCAACTGTTTTTACGTATTTTTAAACATTTCAAAAGAATTTGGTTATCGGAAAATGTTTAACATGTAGAGTCTCTTTTTATAATCCCGTACATTGAGCACAATGATGAATATTCTAGAGTCGTACTCGAAATTTAGATTCCTCTTAGAGGCTGTAATTTTTGGAAGACATCTCTGTCCAGTTTTTAATCATAGCCGAGTAAATAATTTCTGTCAAGCTATGCGTTTGCCACCGTTTTAGGCTACGTCTAGTCGTCCAAAAATTTCTGGATGATTAGACACAATTATAAAAAATATTCGACTACTCATCCCGAGTTCACCCCGAGACACTTCGACATTTTAAAGATGTTTATCGACCCCTAAAGAGTTTTTAACATTATATTTAAAATTTTAATAGTCTTAAAATCAAACTTTCTCATTCTTCGGTAAACATTTTTTTTATCAAAGGTCTTAGATTCAAAAAATCTAATTTTTTTTGGCAGTGAACACCTGAAAATGAATAAATATTTTTAATTACCATGCTAATTAAGTATATTGACAGATGTCTGGAATAATTCATTAAAAAATATGATCATATTTTTATCGAAGCCTATAAATCGTGTAGGCAGGCTGTTTTTGTAAAATACGAAGCAATCAAATACAGATCAATCAAATAGCAGATGCAAAAGAGAAACAAGTCCCATATTTCTTCTTTCATTTTTTTTTAAATTGGTATTTCACTTGTGTATGTTGTAATTAGTAATTTCAAAATGGTGTGGCAAGCAGTGAATGGAATCGTTCTATCAATACGACAGCGTAGCTTTGGGTTTTACCTCGATTAAAAATCGTGGAAAACCCAAGCAATATCCTGCGAATTTATTTATTTGTATACATTTATACACGCCAGTAGCAGGCACAGGCGAGAACGAATATCAGCATATGTCACGAACTAATTGGCTTATCGGCAACTGTTATTAACGTAATGGGATATGCAGGGATAGGTGAATTGTTTTTTTTACCGTTTATAATGCCTTGCGAGAAACCATTTTAATTGCTACTCTCAGCAGAAATTTTGTTGACATTCCAGCTCACTTGCAAGGGAGATTTCTAACTTCAAAGACTCCTGAAAACCGTGTGTACAGTCTGGGCGAAAATTCCCATATAAAGAAAATCATTCAGGAATAAAATCAAAGAAGAAATTCATTTTTCAGGAGTTAGAAAAATTCTAAACTACAAATGAGTAGAATCGATAGTTTTTCAGTTTCTTTCAGGGAATTTTTATAACATTCAATGGGAATGTATATATATTACGAGTTTAGTGGATGGTACAAAGTTCAGTACTGATTTAACGAATTCAGAATGATGCCAAAAATGATATCATTCATAAAAACTTGTTATCCATGATTTTTTAACTGGAATTTGACAAAAATTTGTCAAAAATCAATTGGACAATAATTTATCTAGAAACACCTGTCATAACAAGAATGAAAAACGAGATTTCCAGAGATGAGAACTAGTAATTGAGAAGGTATTTCAATACGTAACTGCTTCTCTATTTAAACATGTAACAAATTAACTCAACTTATGTATCTAATCACCAAACATATACATATATGGAAATTGTAATAATTAAATTTATAATTTAATGGCATGAGAATGTCAACTTGATAAAGTCCAAAAATGAAATTGACCAGGATGAACAAAAACGTTTCCCTTGATAGGTTTTAAAATATGAAACTTTGATAGAATTATAGAAGCATGTGTTCCCCAAAAACTTGAAATTAAGATCTGAAAACATTAGGGTAAAATTTTTCTTACGTGGGAAGACAGAAAATGGTCTAAATCCAGTTTTCCCATCTCATAAATTTCAAAACTGCCTATTTTCTTACAAAATCACACAAATATAGTAAGGACTTTCAATGACCTGATAAATATGCACAATATTTAAGATGCCCAATTTAAAAATCGTTTGTTTTCAACGCTACCAAACAGTAGAAAAAAATTTCCAGCTAAATGTCGGCTCCTAAATGTGTAGGCTCCTAAAATACTTGAAATCGGTCAAACCACAATTTCATAAAATTATCCATCTCCAGTTCTCCTTCTCGTGTCCTTATTTACAATATTATATATAAATATTTCAAGTTATGGAAATCTTTTTGACATTGTGGTATTTATTTTTTAGAATTTAGAGGGAGATTAGAACTTCATTCAATCTATGTAGAAAGTTTCTAAACTTCTTTTAGTTAAAGTGAATCGCTCTAAAGGTAAGAAAATGCTTTTAAGCCAGGAAGGGTGATGATAACAGAGATCACATTTGCACCAAGCCACTAAGACCCTTAATAGCTTCCTTTTATGGATCAACAGTTTTAGGCTCTTTTAGAAGCAATTTATGAGGCGATACCCACAGTCTTGATTCAGCCGTTTACGAAATACCAAAATGCTTCCCTGACGACTTTCAGGCGGGCAATTAATCTTCTCTTTGGCCAAGATTACAGTTCCGACAAAGGCCATTTCCTTTTGTCAGGTTGAGTGAAAAATGTCAACGTCTTTAAACAAAAGGGCTATTCTACATTTTTAAACTTTCGTAACCTACCACCTAAATGTGTAATCCGTTTTAAACGTTTCAATAATTCTACATCTGATTTAGTGAAAATTTAATTTAAATTTAAGTAAATTGAACTGAATTCGATTGAATTAAATTCAGACACATACTTAAACTCACAATCAGAGATGAACTTAAATTCAGCAAAAATTTGTCTCATTTTATGAAGGTCAATATCTGAATTTCAGAATTAAATCCTACGTTTTCTTAAATTCAGATCAACTTGATTTGAATCTAGGTACATTTCAGCTGAATTTAGGTTCATCTTCGAATTTGAGTATTCAAGATGCACAATTCTTAAGTATTCTTTTCTACTGTCCTCAATTCAACTGAATTGAATTAAATTCAACAGAAACATTAGCGGATAATTGTTAAATCAATAGAAAAAGATGCGTTGAAATGTAATTTATTTTCAGGTTATTTTAACTAAATTATTATACTTCATTCAAACCGAATTTAATTAGAACAAAATCCAATCTCGTCTTCCGAAAAATTCTATAAAAGGACATTCAGTATTCTATAAATAACAAAATGTTCTTTTTTGATTCTGCATATATGCGAGTTGATTTTTTTTTAATAGGTCATGAAAATCCTACTTAGATAATCATGGGGAACCCGAAAGACATTTTTTCGTAAACTTTATTTCGTTTGATTTTGAAATTGAAACGTGACATTTTAATTTAATTTTAATTTAATGTAAATCAGCAGATTTTTCGAAAAAAAATATTTTTTCAACAAAATAAATATTTGTAGTGCTGAACTGGTCGTTTGGGAGTTTTCATACCGAAAACATGTTTAAAAAATTTTTTAAACATTTTTTTATATCATAGAGTGTGTCTGGCCAAAGTTAAGGGGATCTGATTAATTTTTATTTTTATCTGGTTAAGATCTGATTGATCAAAACCAATTTAAGTTAATTAAATGAATTGCATTTGATTTCACAAAACTTTGTTTAATTTATACCATCAATTTCTCAGATGCAAATACATTTTTTTAGAGTGTCTTACATTAATATTGAATAATTTATTATATAATTGGGTAATAATACTTATAGTTCAAGTTCGGAAGCTCTGATAAAAGTTCGAATCAGCAGAATTGCTCGATATTCTGGTTTTTAATCTATTCTCAGTGGAAAAGTTCGTCTCAATTTATTCGTGAACTGTTTGTTTAATTTGCAGTTTTATCCGACAGATTATGGGCGGACTTTGCAATGTAATAAATCGGTGCAATCACCGAGTTGGTGTATGTATATTTGGAGGATTCTCTGAAACTATTACTTTTTTTTACCGTTTCATTTACTGGCTCGAGTTTAAATTTTTTTCTGAATAAAAAATTAAAGGTAAAGTTAGTTTTTTCGATTTCGGAAAACCACAAACGGCCAAAAATATAACTGTCTTACATAATTTTTTGTCGGACTAAGCAAACTAGTTCCATATGAAGGCATCATGAAACTAAAAAAATCTCCTTGACAACGAATTTGGAAAATTAGCATTCTGTAGATGTACGGAAATTGATGTTTCATCAAAACTGTTCTTCAGCAACCTGCATTGCTCCACTACTGACACAGCTTTGAAAATTTATTCCGATTGTCTGAAGTTTGACACCAATGGTTTTTTAATTTATAGCAACAAAATTTTCATAACCTTAAGCAAACGGAATATCTATGCAGTAAGACATAAGGTTAGAAGATGCCTCAAATGAAAATACACCTGCTCACTATGGGTTTATTTATTTAAAACTATTTCATGAGCACTTTGTTTCTTCATAGAGGAAGGTTTTTTTCTAACAAAAGAAAAAAAATGACATTTTCAATAATGTTTTTCAAGCTTAAGTTTCTGTCTCACCAAAAATCATATTTTCAGAATATTACAATTGCAACAAATACAGTACGGTTATATTCATAATATCGACAAAAAAATCCACTTATGGACAAGGTGAATAATTTTGTTTATAAATTAACAAACGGTATTGGTAGGTCATGGATGGTCATAAATGGTTGTTCAATAGGTCAATCGATGCGTTTCGAGAAAGCGAACACATGTATTCTTAATATTAAAAAAGGTTTCTTGATATGAACAAGATGAACAATATATTTTGACAAATTATAAATAGATATTACTAGATGATAAGAGGATATAGAAGGTTTTTCAATAGATCATTCGACGTGTCTCGAAGACGCGAACAAATATGTCAGATAAAGTACTATAATATTCCTAATATCAAGAAAGTTTTTCTCATATAAACAGAATTAACCACTTTTTTCAAACTTTATAAATCGGTACTAGTAGGTCAAAAAAGTTCCACAATAGGTTGATCGATTCGTTTCTGAGACATGAACAAATACATCACATATAGTATCGTTGTATTTCGAATATCAAAAAAGTTTCACTCATATAAACATTGGTAAAAAAATTTTATTTCTAATTTATAAACGCAAAAAAAAACTTTTAATTAGCCGAACTAGCTCGAGATCATATCAGACCTTGGCCAAATGCTCTTTTACTTTTTGACATATGGCGAACAGAAAAAAGTTACACACACGGACATTTTCTAAAAATTGCGTTTTCTTGTTCCCGAGAACGAATTATATCGAAATATTTGAAAAAACTATATTTGAGAATTTAGGTAATTACAAAGCTACCTCTATGCGAAAGCAATACAATCCTTCATTTTAGTTATGCTTTATCAATAAGTGAAGTAATCTGCTGGTATCAATAGATAGCTTATAGTATTTTTTCCGTGCAAGAAATATATTTTTTTACGCTATTAATTTGAATAAAATGTTATCGACTCTCAAATTGCAAAACCCGTAAAAAAATTAAAGGTAGATACAAAAATCCCGCTTCATGTTACTCAATTTGTATTATTAATTGAATGATGAAATATCGAGTGATGCCGAGGACAGTTCAAGTTGTAAAAATTATAGCAATTTCGCTCTGTTATATATTTCGGAAATTACTCTCTTAACTCATCAAACGGCAATTAACTGTCTGTATTGAAATACCAATAAATTAAATGATTTTGATTTGTTGTGCTTGGGGTATACATGATTTTATAATATCGTTTGTAATTTCTGGATAATTAATTTCCAGTTTTTAATTGCTATTCGAGTACCTTATTCATATATAAGCATACAATATTAACTTGCTAACTCTAAAAACTTTCAGCGATTTGTCAGAAATATTTATCAGGGAGGAGAAACATTCTATTTTAAATTTAAGAAAAATTTGATTCGCATCAAAAATTCTTACCTTGTAATGACCTAATTTCCTAATTGTGCAGGATAAAACTGCCTTTTTGCCGCTGGCTGCTGTAACGTTCCCGATGGAGTCTACAAAACTTGGTAGATCTGCAAAGAGATATTGAAAATTTATTAATTACAACTTCTATTTGAGTAATCATTTGTTCATTTTCATAGATTTTTGTTTTAAAAACGTAAGATTTATTAAGAAATTTATTCAATCAATCTCAATTTAATAAATGAAATATATTGATCGATCGTCTAGTTCTTTTTATATTTGAAATAATAGCTTGAATTTTTGATCTTGAATCCAATTGTCAATGTTAGCATTTATTTAAGGAGATCAATTGAATTTCTTATCACTTGAGGAAAATTATTATATATATATATACATAAACTTGCATCTGTGTTCGTATGATGCCGCAAGAAATGCATACATGCTTATACGTTGGCGGCAGTTGAATATATATGATCTTTTATCATATTAGTATATATATTATGTAATGAGAATATTAAAATAAATGCATCTCAATTACAATTTTGGGTTGAATTTGCATAGCATTGTATAACCTTATTCCTTGAATTTGAAAGCTAAATTACTGACGTATCAAAGTCTTTCAAATAATTATGAATTTGTTTGATGTAGTAAACTTTTATAGTTAATAAAATTATCGTTGCTTTCAGGAGGCTTATAAGGCTTAAAGGAAAATGAGACGATATGTTGTAACCACGTTTCTGGGTTGAGAATTTGAGATCAAAAGTGCTTGATTTTGTGTATAAACGTTTACCCTCCTCGACCGCTTTGTTACGTAGAATAATGGGACTTTAAAGGCTGTGTCGTGCGCAAGTGGTGCTCGACAAACAAGATCTTCTTAATGAGTATAATCTGCAAATAATTATCGTACATAATACCATACGTGAGGATATAAGAAAATTCAAGTATATTCTACCAAATTGTTTTGAAAATCAAGCTTAAAATGCAGCCTTTCCATAATTAGTTCAACAAGAAACCTATTTTTTCAATGAAAATAAAATTTTACAAATGAATCAAGAAATGTTTTTAAGATCAGATTTGACTGTTTTCCATGTATTTTCCGTTGGTACTATTTTTAAATATTCTTCCTTATTCTTCTCATTTCAGTAATTTATACACAGAGAAAACAAGTTTTACAAACGTAGGTATTTATAGTATAAGATAGTACGGCGAGACATACAGATATTAACGCGCAACATTTGCTATCTTTTTGAGATATTAGGCGTAAAAATATTCTAACGTTAAACTGAAACTTCCGAGATGTTGGACTGAAATATCCAAGATGTTAAATTCGTTGTCCGAACCGTCTACTTGATAAAGCTTACACAGAAAAACTTAGGGTAAATGGTGTTGCACGTAACTTCGTATTTTTACCTGTGCGTATTGGTAAAACACGAATATTACCCTCGATGGGCAGAAACTGTCTTTTGTTCTCATAAAAGTTGTCAAAATCGTCTTGAAAATTGGAAGCCACTAGCTTTGATCGCTGAAGTAAAGTTAGCTGATGGTTGGTGTAACAGGCAAATCGGATAAGTGCGGCTTCATGAAGGCTGACTTGCTGAATCGTTAGAGCTGTCAAAAGTTCCTTACAAGCGTGGGTAAAAGCAGAAAAATACCGAGACGTCAGAGAAAGTTTACCCCCATGGGGTATTTTTGTTGCAGGTCATCTTTACTGAAGAATCAGGGTAAAGATTACTCTTTGTTTTTCCTGTGTATAGTCAATTTCATGATAAATACTGTCAACATCTGTTGTTCACTTCATGAAGCTTATAGTTAACGTTTAGTGTTGTACGTAAACTCGTGTAAAAATTAAGGTGATTAATATTTTGGTCACATGATAGATAATAATAATACTTAAATTGTTTGAATATAGTAAAATGATTAATAAAAGTTTGGTTTCCTCTCCGAAAGATCTTCGTGTTGAGAGAGCTTTGCGTCTCATATTTGCATATACCTTTTAATATCCACATAATTTAACCTTCAACATCTAGATATCTGTTCGGTTGTTAAACATAAAATATGTTAACCATAAATACTCATTTTTCTCCGTGTACTGCCACCCAAAACACCTACGATGCAAAAAATACACAGTAAATCCTGAGGTACGAAAGTGCTGCAACTCAATTAAATTTCAAGAATTTCCGACAAATTGAATATTTTAAACATTTTTCAAATTGTATCAACTACAAATGTTTATTTTTCACACTGTATACTTAAAATTTCAAGAACTATTCAAGATATCGAAAATTTTTGCAATACATTTCGAAATTATGTTGCTACAAACTTCTCATTAAAATTTGGTGTCAATCGGTTGGATAGATTAGGTTGCAGGGATGAGCATTGGTTGAAAAGTGGTTGTTTTTACGGTTTGTTTAGTTTTAAACTCACATTTTCTGAGGCACACGGAAAAAATATTATCTTTCTTTCGATTCCAGCAGATTACTTTACTCAATGACAAAACATTGGTGTCAAACTTTAGACAATCTCGATAAATATAAATTTTCAAAACGATCTTAGCACACTTAAAAAAATGCTGTTGTATCAAAAGTACAAACTTTCGTGCTCGGTCAAAAGCAGATACTATTGATTCAAATGAATATTCAATGAAACAATAATGATTTATTTCGGCTTGACAGTGATGCTGTGAATTCGGTAGTATATCCATTTGAATCAATGAGATCTGCTCTTGACCGAGCACGAAAGTGCGTACTTTTGATTCAACAGCATTTTTTCTCAGTGTAGTGCATCAATTTAGATTGCTCACGCAAAGAAACATTTTTTATAAAAGATCAATTTCGCACATCTTCAAAATGCATACGTTCAAAATTTGTCGTCAAGGAGTTTTTTTTGTATCCATGATACCTGCATATCGATTCGTTTTTTATAATTTAAACCAAATATTCTGTAAAACATTTAACAATTTTTTCTTGCATTGATTTTGTAGTGTTCCAGTTTAAAACTTCTTGAAAAAAGTTCTAACAAGAAGAGCATCAAAGTCCGTAAAACTTCAGAGCAAGTTTGACTGACTTGTTTTGCAAAAATTGTAGGTCTCTTTCATGGTAATATAAATTCTTGTTAAATTTTAATGTACATTGTGAAACTGAATACAAGATATGTACTAACTGGACTGCACATTCTATCTGAAATTCGAAGTATTTGATACGAGACAGTTATAAACCACAAGAGACATTCTGACAAGCCTTTGACTCGCTCAGGTTGTTCCATTAAATGTACTCGGAGCATATCCTGATCCTGACAATTACGTACTTCCTCGCTCCAGTTGTCATCCCTTGAATCTGTGTCGCTTGTTAGAGTCGCTGCTCACTTAAAATAAGTTAAAAAAATCCTTTTTCCTCTCAAAATTGAAGTTAGTACCTGCACTGCTATTTAACCAACCATTCTGGTGCCCTTAATTTATAAGCATTTTACACTTGTTCTCATCCCTTTGAAATATTTCTTAACATATTTTCTGAAACTGGATTAGGTTAAATATAAAAGTCACATTCATTAGAGTAGTTCAAGAAAGGCTTCTTTTCTATTTCTATTCATTACCCCAACCAATTTTCCCTCCTAGTGAAAAAATGATTCTTGTTTTTGTAACCCTTTCATGTCTGTAGACGTATATGGGGTAATTTTCGGGGGTGTGATGGGTCATGTCTCAGATTTTGCTCTTCTTTGGGCTATTAATAGTGTTCGAAGTACTAAATAACTGTTTCTGGGTTTATTTCGAAATTGCTCCAATTTTTAAAGATATTTGCATTAACAAATTCAAGCTACTTTTTTTTCTTTTATAGTAACCCACCCTCTGTCTATCCTCCTTACATATTTTAATAACAGAAAATAATGTTTTAGACATTTTTTATTAGTGATTGTTTGAAATATTCTTGGAAAATTAAAAATGGTTAATTTTTAATTTGTTTATTGAAAAAACTGAATTAATTTGTCATTTTAAAACTTGTCCTTTGAGAAAGCTTCAAAGACGTTTTTCTCAAAAACACAAATAAATGGCACCGCCCAAATTTGTAGTGCACTTTTGGACATATCAAAGCGTATTTACAATTTTTTTGAAAACAATATCTCGCGAAAAATAGTTTTAAAAGTTACACATTTGCGGCACATCACATTGCGAGGTGCAATTATTATTTGTACAGCGGCGCCCCCCCCCCCCACAGGCAATTATAAAGGGAATGGGGGTGCGAAATACATAATTTTTTAGACTTATTGCAGGGGTATTTTCCTGCATTATTGCCAATTTCTTTGGACTTTAAATTTTTCCGAATGCGAGATGCATGACTCGACCCCAAATATTCATGAAGTTCATTTGATCTTCGGAATATACTGTACTGGAATTCTGGGATAATATTTGTACATTTATAGTCTATTAAATTTACATTGAAAACGATTTCCACATAAATACGTCATTACATTGTAAAATGAAGTTCAATACATTTTCGACGTGTTTAAAAATATCCTACTTTTGGAAAACTGATAATTGAATAAATTTCTTAAATTAAATTAGGAAATCATATTTTATGTCAGCTTAACGTTCGAACATTTTCAAAGAATTTTTCTTCTTTGCTTTTACAGTTCCTGCGAAAGTCTTGGTTTTCATTTTGGCACTTTCGTCCTGCAAACGTGACGTCGGATTTTCCGATAGTATTTCCCCTATTCTAGAGACGTTTTATGAAATATTACAATTATTATTGAAAAACTCATAAAAGTTCCCTATGAAATCACAAAAATTGGAAGAAAGTTTACAATGTTGAAAAATTGACAAAGCGTGTAATTTTCACAAAGAGAATGTTTGAAGAAGCTTTTGTATGTAACACAGTGATAAAATTTCAAAGGACTGTGCTGTATGTCAGCTAAATAGGAAATGGCGTCGCGATAAGTTTCAAGTCGAGTCGATAGTTTTATAAAGTTGAGCAAAAGGAAAATGCCACTCCACGATGGCAGTGATTAATTGAATGAACTGAAGTGCTTGATATCTCGAGATTTTCAAACTATTATATAATATTTGGCAAATTGATCTACATCTATTTTTTATTTCTGCACAATATTATATCTTTATTCTTTTATAGTCATTGACTGGTCCCTCAGTATTTATTCACTGAATTAATAAATTCTTGTAATTTGTCTCTAATAACAAGTATTATAGTGAAATGAATACCATCAATTACTGAGTGTCGATCTCAATTACATTGAATGTGAATGAAGTTAAACATTTGTGAACCATATCATGCGTAAGTTAAGCTCTATAAATAAATTGTATTTAACTATAGCATTCTATTTGATACAACGAAATTCCATTTTCATTGAATGCGTGTGGAAACCCCTTCCTCTGATTAAATCAAACAGAATTCCCAATGAAGGTAATATCAATTTGCTGAAATATTTATTTATATTGTCATTCCGAAAAGGTTATTTGATCCTTTTGCTTCCTCTTAGTATGCGTGTATGCCCGGATTTCTAAAAATATTAATAAAATTTTTGTTAGCACTTTTATGATACTTAAAGAATGGATTCTTCATAGTAAATTTTTTTCATTATTATAAATAAAATTAGATGCGAGAATACAAAATATAATATTGATACATCTTATTGAAGAGTAGTAAAGTTGTGGTTTATAATATTCGGACAATAGGTTTCTTGCATTAAAAACTGGTTTTATTAACATAATTCAAAGCTGATGCGAAAATAGAAAAGACTTAACTTCATTCGAGAATTGAAAAATCATTAATGCTTTCTTTATAACAGATCAAATATATTTGCAAAATAATTATAATGAGGCAGCAAAGTACTCATCAAATGAGCACTGTACAATTCTATAAGTACAAAGTGGTTCTCCGAGGTCGAATTCACAGCTACTTTACTTAAGCGACAGTTTGAAAAATTGATACGATAGTCTGCATTTTAATAAAAGCATCTTAGCATTCATTGTTCAATTAACTGAATGGATTTTTTATTTTGGTCGAAAAATAGAGCGATTAAAAAACAGTTATTTTTTCAGATTTTTTCATCATGTCATTTATACAAAAATTGTCTGCCAATTCAATAAACCTTTTTACTGACCTTAATGAAAATATATTTTATAATTTTCACAAACTGTTTTTTTTAATAAAAAAAATTATGAATTGCATATTTCATTTTTTCAATAAATTATCAGAATATTGTAAAAAAGATTTAAAATGAGCTCAAGAGCATAGAAAAACGTCTTTTATTAAATTGTATTTATCTGATTATTAAAAAATCAAACAGATACTGATATTTGTACAGATTTCTAAGTACCTTCTTATAGTCAAATAATGAAATTTGTGAATGTACTTTCAGAAATTAAATCATTAAAAAAATTGCTTCATTCAAATAGTAAAAGTTATACATATAACACACATAACTCATGGCCATGAAGAAGGAATAGTAGAAGTTTATTATTGATTGAAAATATGTGTATAAAATCCCTTCGAAAACAAAATATATTAAAAGTCAATAGCCCCCAGTAGAACCGTGGTAAATCACACCTATGGCCACGTCTCACAACTCTGAGATGGATGGTCGTAGGGCACGTCGTAATCACAACGACAGGCTGGCGAAACCCTTCTGTGTCTTGAGGACACGAAGCGAACCAAGGATGACAGCTTTCTGCATCCATCTCGCAAGTGCCTGGGAATATTTTTGGCATGCGGGTATGGCTTTAAGGTTACAAACCAGTGATAGTTTCGCACCTCCAGGAGCACCTATCACAAAGACAATTACTTGCACTGAATATTTTGTGTACAGTCGTTGTACATCATCTCTCTTAAGGTATTGATACTTCTGCTCTTTTCCTTTCTCCTTTGCAGTGATATTGTATTTGGACGGAGCCGAAAATTCGATCACGAATAGAGTTGCTTTCTCGAAGTCTTGGAGAACAATGTCAGCCCTCGAGCGCTCAACGGAGACTGCTGCCCGAAAATAGAAGTACCAGAAAATTTGGCACTTCTCGTTTCGGACAATTGACTCTATCTCCCTTGGAGCGTTCGGCAGGGCAAGGTCGCGAACAACATCGTGAAAGCGACAAAGGTGGTAATAAAGCACTCTTAGGGCCGCATTATGTCTATAGATATACGTGGTTCCTGCGTGTGTCGGACACCCCGATAGTATGTGTTCTAGGTACTTAATGTGAAAAAGTTTGCTCCTTCGACAAGGACTGTTTTTCCACATTTCTGTGAAAGTTTCCGTGCATTGTCTTGTCGAGTAGCTGTTGGTGACATTTTCTAACATCTGCTTTCTTCACTTCGGCTTTTAGAAGTGAAGCATCTAGATGGAGTAATGCACTTTCCTCACTTCTGATGTTAAAATTCAGGCCAAGGGTCTCGGCTTTTTGCTCCGCGGCTTTGTAAAGGAACGCTCCATCGCCAATCATCTCGTGATTCCTGACCATCTTTAGGAGAGGATCTCTGCCATTCGCAACGGTGTAAGCTGTACTTAGAACAATTCGGTTATGAAGACACTGGAGATTCAAAAGTCCGCGTCCGCCTTGACGGCGTGACATGTACAATCTTGGAACCGACGAATTGACAGGCAAGCTTTTATGCATATGCATGATCTTACGAGTGGTGACATCCAGGGCCTTAAGCTCGTTCTTCGTCCATTGAACAACCCCAAAAGAGTAGAGTAAAACCGGGACGGCAAGCTTGTTAGTCGCAGATAGCTTGTTCAACGCGGACAGATTGGAAGACCAAATCTGTCGAAGAAGATGCTTGTATCTGCTTCGGAGAGAATCCTTCACTACTGTCGTTACATCCTGAATGCGGCTTTGACGCACGCCCAAGTATGTATAGGTCATTCCAGTATTAAGATGTTTAATAACACTTATATCCCCAAGCCCAGGGTCCTTGGGAACGCCAGTAATCTTTCCTTTTCTGAGATTAATTTTGGCAAACTTGTCCAACCCAAAGTCCATCCCAATTTCTCCTGTGTAGTTCTTGACAATATTTATAGCAGTTGGAAGTTTGCTTTTACCAGAGGCATAGATCTTCAGGTCATCCATATAAAATACATGAGTGACCTTATGCTCGCGCTGATTAGTGACGCCACAGAGGTACCCAGGAGAATTTCGTAGTGCGAGAGATAGAGGCGGAAGTTTGATGCAAAAACCAAAGGGTTCATGGTATCACCTTGAAAGACGCCCCTCTGGAAGGTGACGTTGTTTGTTCTCAGACGATAATTTCTAGATGAGATAGTAAATCCAGTTTTCCAAAGAGTCATGAATCTCTCTATGCATCTCACTATGTGTGGATGTACCTTCAAGCTTTCCAACAGACAGATGATAAGTCGATGAGAGGTTGAATCGAAAGCTTTCTGGTAGTCAATCCAGGCCATTGACAGGACGCGCTGATGGGCTGCAGCGTCTTTACAGACACACCTGTCAACTAGCAGGTTCTCTCGACAGCCTGCTACACCTTTTTTCAAGCCACGTTGTTCGTACATCTCTCGCCATACAGGCTCAATTCCTCGAAGAATCCTATTGTTTAGGACAGCTATAAAGATCTTATACAGTGTGTTCAAACAAGTTATTGGCCTGTAATTCTCTGGGTTGGATAAGTTGCCTTTTTTTCGGCAGGAGTATAGTGCGTCCTAACACCAGCCACTGCGGAATGGGCATCTCCGACCTTAAATATGAGGTGAATATGCGGGCCAAATGTTGGTGTATAAAAGTAAACTTCTTCCGCCAGAAGTTCTTGATACAGTCTGGTCCAGCAGCGGAAAAGTTCTTCGTGCCTCTAAGTGCTTTTTTCACCTCGTTGACAGTGATTGATGGACATTCATCCTCAGATTCTATGAGGTTGTCGCAAAACTCCTTGAAGCGGATGATATTGTCAGTATCTTCTTTCAACGCTAGTGTTTTCGGGATCTTGTACACCTCTCTCCAAACAGTCTCTGCCTCCTTGGGCTTGGGTGGAATTTTCACAGAAACAGGGAGATCGCTGAAGAAGCGCGATGGAACAGCGAGAAACTTAAGAGGAACTTGCATGTTAATATTCCTCCTTGTACTGAAATCGCGATCATCTCTCAAAAGGTGCCGGCTTTCTGCGGTTGGTCTTAATGTCGCTTTCTCATCTTCGTCTGCAGCTTCATTAAGCAGAGGTTGGGAAAGCGTTTCGCGTACATATCTATTTTCCCGAAGGTGGTCGGCTTGATTTCGCAAAGACTGATGCGGAAAGTGCGGAAGCTCTGCGTGTTTCTGGCACACCAGAGTGTGCATACGCGCCATAAAGCGCGTTTGATCGTTTTGAACCGCATCTATAACATTTTGGTGTTTTGGTGGTTTCATTGTTGTTCCCACGATCAGCTAGGGAAAGGGTCCGTCCATCCTTGTAGAGCCCCGCGTGCATGGATAAGGCTAATACTGTGAGAGGTCGCCCGGTATCCCAGAGTCACCGTTTAAGACACCTCACCCAGGTGCCATTCAGCTTTCGGCACGGTTGATACGCCTTCGTTTAGGGGTTATTCCTTCGGGACCATCCGTTCGGTGGCTTTGTCATAGGCCCTTCAGTTCGATTCCAAAGGAACCGAAACAGAAACCGAAACAGGGTGTTTTTTTTAACTTGAGACAACGAAATATCTCAAAAAATACGCATCCTACGGAAAAAATGTCTGGAATAAAAACTTTTTATTTTCGAGGGGGAAAAAATATTTTTTAAAATTTACCCCACTCCCACCCCCACAGGAGGCAGGGGTGGGGGTAACTTTGTAATTTCAAATGGCAACCCCAATTTTTTATCACAGATTCAAATTCTCCTTTACGAAATACGTAAGTTTTATTCGGAAAATTTGTTTCGATTCGCGATAGATGGCGCTGCAATTGCGAAAAACGAAATTGTTGACACTACTTTTAGCCCAACCCAGGAATAACGACGCGGACGTAGTAGTTGTCTATTTCCTTCGGGGTGCTTAATTTCGGTGAGTCCCCTTGCCTCTCACCATCCATCGGGGTGCTTGAACTTTTGGCAACGGGACAGTAAAAGTGATAAAACTGTCGAAAACCATTCCCGAATGCAGTTGGTTGACGACAGTCGAGTTTGGATGTAGACATTACATATCATCGAGTCTCCACTGTCTACAATCCTCGACGTCATTCCGGCCGAGCCGGAAGTTTGAGCGCGCCTGGGGCGCGCGACTGTTGGATATCGCGCTTCGCGCTCGATTATGTATACACCTCGCACTACGCGCTCGGACGTATTTACATCGCGCTTCACGCTCGGTTTCTCTAGATTTTTTAACTTCGTGTTCGACTTTGATGGAAAAAAAGCTTATTTGCAAATATTATAAAATTATCAAAACCTCTACATGTGTAGTGATTGTTAAATTTGTTTTTATTTCAGAATGAAATGGAAATTTATTTACTCAAGGTTCTATCGACCTTAAGGAACACATTCTCATCCAGACACTCGCGCTTCGCGCTCGATATGTGATTTGGAAATAATTTGAACCTTGCGTTCCACGCTGGGTTCTGTGCAACGTATGATAGAAATGAAAAAGTCACGAATAAAACAAAAAATACGCATCCTATCAGAACATGATTTATAACAAATTTGTACCTCTTCTTTGGATGAACAAATTTTGTCTCTGTCATTTTTCTCGTAGCTTGTGTTATTCGTCTAAAAATTTAATTTTACTATTTCCAATGCTGTCTTTTACGAATAAAACAAAAACTACGCATCATATCAAAAAGTGAATAATAACAAATTTGGAGATATTTTTTGGGTGCATAATTTTTTTGCATTCATCTTTGATCGTATTTTGCATAGTTTGAGAGCAAAATGAAATTATTGATTTTTCATTATTTTTTTGTTTGATCAAAATTTGGATTTTTGATTTTTCAAAAAATTCAAAAAGTTGTTACAAAAATATTGTAGGGTGTTCAAAAAGAAAAATTTTTCTCCTCATGACTTTTTTTCATATCGTGCGTTTTTCGGCATAAAATGTTCATTTACGTTTGTTTTTTGTAATTTTGAAAATGCTATAACTCCGGTAATTTTTTTTTATCTGAAAAAGTCATTTAGATAAATTGTTTGAGTTTTGGAGTACTATGAATAACCGTACATAGAATTTTTGAATTTTGAAAAAAAATGGTCTAAAAAATTTTCAAAATGCGCTCACTCTTTGAATTTTGATCAAAATTAGCTGGTTAACGAACTTGTTCATTCTTTTTAGGCCCTAAAGAAGTGTGCCAAAGCACAACCCAATCTGATTATTTTTTCGAAAGTTATCGTGCCTACAGACTGAGAGACAGACAGACTACAGACAGACAGACAGACAGCTTGGTAAAAACCTTTTTTTCTAGCTCAGGGGGTCTCAAAACGTGGAGATTTGATGAAAACCGACCAAGTCAAATTTTACATAAAACCAATACCTTCTCATTAGAATGAGAATGTAAAAAGTGCGCGACCTATAAAAAACAATTTTGTTATTAAACAGTTTATTGCCACTTGTGTCGTTTTTCGATATATTCAATTTGTTTATTTTCAATGTTATTTTTTACAATTTGAACCAAAAATACGCATCCTAGCGTAAAGTGTTTCTATGAAAATTTTTATAACTAAAGTTTATAAAAAATTTGTAGATCATTTTTGGTTGAACAACTTTTTTCTCAATTTTTTTCCGTCTCTTGTGTGGTTTTTCCAAAAATTTAATTTTTTTATTTTTAATGCGATTATTTATGATTAAAACAAAAAATACAATTCTTTAAAAAAATTATTTATGACAAATTTGTATAGCTCTTTCTTGTGTGAGCAACTTTTGCCTATTCATTTTTTCATAGCTTGTGTCGTTTGTCCAAAAATTTAATTCCTTCATTTTTAATCTTATTTTCTAAGATTAAAGCAAAAACAATGGATTCTATCAAAATGTGACTGCCAATGTAGATCTTTTTTGAATGCACAATTTTTGTCTATTCGTCTTTTTATACCCTTGTGTTGTTTTTCCAAAGATTTAATTTTTCTATTTTTGATGCTATTTTTTACGAATAAAACCAAAGAAACGCATTTTATCAAAAAGTGATCAATAACAAATTTGCAGATATTTTTTACATACACAATTTTGCATTCTTTTTTTTTTTTCTCTCATATTCTGTATATTTTGACCGCAAAATGGAATTTTTGATTTTTGATTTTTTTGCGATAAAAATTTGAATTTTCGATTTTTCAAAAAATAGAGAAAAGTCTTATAACAGTATTGTAGGGTGTTCAAAAAGAAACATTTTTCTTCTCCTGAATGTTTTTCTTATCGTGCGTTGTTTGGCTTAACATTTTAATTTTCGTTTGTTTTTTGGAATTTTGTAAATGCTATACCTCCAGTAATTTTTGTTTGATCAAAAAAATTCATTGAGATAAATTGTTTATCTTTTTGAGTACTACGAATATATGTACATAGAAACTTTGGATTTGAAAAAAAAGTAGTCTCAACAATTTTGAAAAAGCGCTCACTTTTTGAATTTTTATCCAAAATGTCTGGCTAACGAACTTGACCTTCATTTTAGGATACTTGAAGAGTATGCCGAAGCCCAAACCAATCTGTCAATTCTTTCGAAAGTTATCGTGCTAACAGACTAAAAATCTACATACATACACACCCACATATCCACATACACACATATATACAGACAGAAAGACACATTCACGAAAACCTGTTTTTTGGTTTCAGATGGTCTCAAAACGTGGACATTTGACAAAAACGGGGGGGGGGGGGGCAAATTTTACACAAATCTAATACCTTCTCTGATGAGAATGTATTTCACTGTCAATGTAATTTCTTACGAATGAAACAAAAACTACACATCCTATCAAAAAGTGTTCAATAACAAATTTGTAGATCTTTTTTTTTACACACAAACTTTGTTCAATCATCATTCGTCGTATCTTGCATAGTTTGGCCGTAAAATTGCATTTTTGGATTTTTAATTATTTTTTGTGCAATAAAAATGTGAATTTTTGATTTTTGAAGATAATTCAAAAAGTCGTTATGATAATCTTGCAGGGCGGGCAAAAAGAAACATTTTTTCTCTCTTGACTTTTTTTCGTATCGTGCGTTTTTCGGCTGAAAATGTTAATTTTCGTTTCTTTTTTTGGATTTTGAAAATGCTGTAACTGAAATTTTCATTTTATTGAAAAATGTCATGAGAAAAAATTGTTCGAATTTCCGAGTACTATGAACAGCCGCAAATATAATGTTCAAATTTTGAAAAAAAATGGTCTCAAAAACTTTCAAAATGGTCTCACTTTTTGAATTTTTATCAAAAATAGCTGGCTAACGAACTTAACCTTCATTTTAGGATGCTTGAAGAGTATACCAAAGCCCAATCCAATCTGTCAATTCTTTCGAAAGTTATCGTGCTAACAGACTAAAAATCTACATACATCACCACACACATACACACATAGACACATACAGACAGACACATTCGTAAAAACCTGTTTTTTGGGTTCAGGGGGTCTCAAAAGGTGGACATTTGACAAAAACTGGGGGGGTCAAATTTTACACAAATCTAATACCTTCTCTAGATGAGAATGTAAAAAGACGAGAATATAGTGCTCCAAAGGTATTTTTATGGAGAATTGATATTTTTAGGTTTAAGAGTAGTTTTTAGGGACTCGTGGGGGTGTGTTTGGAGTGGCAAGCCCATATGTCCGATACATACTTCCCTCCATACTTCCCATCACATTTTTTCAAACACTAAAAAATTATTTCAAAAACTGAAAAAAGTGGTTTTTCCCCATGCTTTTTACATGGAAAACTTCAAGTCAAAACGGGCAGCAGTTTAAATAAAAAAACGAAATAACAAGAATTAAGGATTTTCTTTTCTCGGATTTTGAACAAAATAGGGGGGGGGATCGTTGCCCTCTAGCATGAAAAAAAATTTTGCCATGCATTTTTGAGCCACCCTAATATATATGTATATGTAACAGGCAAAGTCCGAAGTGCCGGCACACCGCAGTCTGCCTAGGCCCTCCGCGAATTGCCTGAGCGGTGTCAGGCAAAGTCCGAAGTAGCACTTCCACTTCGGACTCTGCCTAGGCAAATCGCGAAGTGCCCGACAGGCGCAGGCAAAGTCCGGAGTAAGAATAAAACCTTTG